>JAKOGI010000888.1:75000-290000 GCA_029747015.1 Carnegiea gigantea | reverse complement strand
GCTGGAATTTGAGGTCTTGATTATAATTCGGCATCAAGTTCATAATGATCATACACACTTGGTCTCTTTCACCTGGATGGTTTAGGATCAAGGAGGCCTTTACCCTCTATCGGGCCAAAAATCCTAGAAAACTTTCTTGTTCATCTTGCTTTAGTAATTCTAATCACGAGATATGGTAGACAACTCCTTTGTTACATACCTTATGCGACATACAATGCATTACAGTAGACTTGAATTTTCAATGGAGGTGCTACATAATGGGTTCTCATCCTTCAGGTGGCACGAACTCCTTGATTAGGCTATCCAAATTATTGACCTTATATGGGTCAAGGGAATAGAACTTGCTACTATTGTCCCTCCTAAAGTGAAAGGGAATATTTGAGGAAGAAGGATCTTGTCTATGCCCTTTATGCTCAAGATGTTAGCAAAATTTCTCAGATGGGAGAAAAGATTACCCAAGCTTATAAACTTCAAGTTTTTGTGAAGAGCAGGCAACCCATCCTCCTTTGACATTAGTGTGTATAGGGTTAGGTATATAAATTGGTTCAAAAACAATTAAGAGGTCCTTGGGAGTTGGTTTAGTTTATTAATATTTTGATCCATTACTAATCGATTTACACATGAACTAAATGGATGGAATGTACTTCATCCTCTCATTCATTTTTAGATTCGTACTCAAGCCCTTTTTTAGCAAGGTCACTTATGTGTGTCTGTTGCTCATTTACTTTAAGCTCAAATGGACTTTCCCTTCATGCCAATGTGGTGGCCATAAGGCTTGTTATTTGTTTGGTGGTATTTACTTCTTCTTCATGATGATGACTATTGTTCATCTCATTTTTTTGGCTATGGAGTTAGGGGTTTGACTTTCGAAGCTCTTGGACAATCACCTTACCAAATAACCTTGATGATCCTTTTGCTAATGGCATGTTTGGCCTTTAAAAACTAGAAAATATGAGATTCTAGGAAAAGAAGATTTTTTTAAAATAAAAAGGTAAATGAAAGAGAAGGAGTTTCCATTTGAGCTTATTTTTGAAAAAATAAAGAGGAAAGAAACAAAGAAGATCTTAAACCAAATCACAAGATTAACGACATGGACAAGGTTAAAAACTTGAGAAACCTGAAAACCAGGTGAACTGAAGGAAACATAAGGCTAACGACATGATTTTGCCACACCACTAGCCCTCTACAAGCCATTAATGGTATAAAAGATGCGACCACTAGGCTATAATGACATCTTGCTATGACAATTAGGGTAGATTCAAACCATTGCCGACAAGAGTCCGGTCATTGCTCAAGCCGGTTCATAGGCTGCTAGCTAGGACACTTTTGCATTCCTGATAGGGTTTTGGTTCTTAGTTAAGGGGATAAAGGATAATGACTCTCCACTTTTTTTAAAATAAAAAATAAAGGACTCTCTTGCCACATAGAAAGATAGCAAGAGCACTTAGCAATTACTCGAGATAATCATAAGTATGAGGGTTAATCCTAAATCTATGGTCAAAATGGCATACAGCAAAGTCAATGGTCTTAATGCCCAAGTGTGATGGACTAGGCTCTTTTTATCTTCAAAGTTGTGTGCTTTGAAGAGCTGTATAGTGGTTTATCTTGAAGCTAGTGCCACGACCAAGTGGGAAGGGCGAGCAATAGCAAGGAGTTCCATATGATATGGGGGTGAATGACAAACCTAGGGGCGTGCTTTGCTATGGGGAACTTACTAAACTTTGACATTTATCAAGCCTGAGTTCATGATGTATAGATGCCTATATTTTGCGATTTTCGATCAAAAAATGAAAAGTTCTAATTGCATTCATTCCTTCTAAGTCTTGCCCGCTTACTTACTTGTCCCAGTGGAGTCATCACTAAAAGAGCTCTTTTTAATAACGACGTTCTGTGGGGATCGGCCTGGGGCTCCTTGAGGCTCAACTGACTTTCCACTGGGCATTGCCCTCTCTCGAGGTGGTGCATCAGATTGAATTTCTAAAAGGTTATTTTGTGAAGTTGTCCAGTAGAATGATTAGAGATTTTGGCAAATTTTAAAGGAAATTTACAGACCCACAATTTCATAGAAAATACCCATTTTCTTCTTTGAACCAAGTTTTCAAACCAAAGGGACAACTCTGGGACAAATGACTTGATTTTCAAGAAGGAAAGGTTGTTTTTTTCCCATAAATTACAATTTTGAATGTACGCAATGTGGATTATTAAATGTGACTTAATGGCTACGAACCATAAGAATGTGTCCGGGGTAAAGGTACGATCTAATGGATGGTGAAAACCACTATTAGATTGCCTGTTTTAAAAGCACTCTCTAATAGAAATAAATATACGAAGCTTTTTATTTTTTTAGTTCCATGCAAGGCCATTTTCATGCTTCATGGCTTATTAAGGAGGACAGTAGTATAAAGAACATTCAAGTTGACTACTTATTAGAAAGTTATTTTTATAATGAAAAGGGATGTACAAGAAGCCATAAACTTGGTGAGCACTTTAATATGATCATGGTTTTATTTTATGTACAATGAATGTTAGACAACCAGTCATGGGAGACCAAAGAGAAGAATGATTACGAATACATAAACAAAAGAAAGGCTCAAAATAGATTATTATCTTTGGTTAATGGCCCTAGGACCTACCTCAATCTTAGTAGTTGGCAAAGCAATGTACACTTGATCCCTTCCTCCCAAATGTGTTACGGTAGGTGACAAGTGCTTCGAGTTTACTTCATTTTGCGTTGTTTTGCTGCATTTTTAGGGAGATTTATGAACGTTATGTTATAATCTACACTCTTATTCCTGTTTTATGCCTGAGTATGGTTTTCTTTTCTGTGTTTTCCCAATTTTTGGACCTTTTACCCTTGCTTTGACCCCTAATTAAGTATGATTTGACTCCCCATGGATGCCCTTAAGTTATCATGCCCATGGAGGAAAAGAAGAACCAGAGTAGAGGCAACCACGAATGCTACACGCTGAAGACCACGGTCCCTGGTAAACCTAAAACTACTTAAACCTAAAACTACTTAACTCTTGGTCTTCCTTCGTCATGTGGCTGAGGATGCCGGGCTTCAAGCTTATAAGAAGTCATTCGATTGTTGAAAAGAAATAGACTGATCTCATTACAATCATCTCTCTCATATTTTTCATCAGGTTTAGGATTCTTAGTTTGTATTCTTTAGAGTTAGAGAACAAAATTGAAGGAAAGCTTTGGCATCGGAGGTTTGAAGATTGGAACACCATTGGAGAATCACCATTTGCTGCTAAGTTTTCTCTCCTCTAGTATTTTTCTTGAACTTTTTTTTACATTGTTGTCAATTTTGAAAATGAGTGAGTAGTTTGTTTAATCTAGGGACTTGTTAGCCAAAGTATTAATGCTGGATTCTTAATCTTCATTGCTTGTGCTTATTTTATGTTGGAATGATTGAATTCTACCTTGTGATTAAAGTGTGAGAGTGAATTTTGGGCAAATTTGCTTGCTTGTACTAGATAGTTGAGTGAAGTACCGAAAGGAGAAACTTTCTATTTGACCGACAAGTTAGGACTTGATTTAGCAATACTTGAAAGAGATTTGCTTGTTAGAGGAACCATTAGCTAATAAAAAAACCTATAACTTAGACTAAAGCAAAGCATTAGAAAGAATGTTCATTGGATTAGTTTAGGCAGCTTAGTTTATTTTGAAAGAAGAGGCTGAATTTTAGATCGATTGCACTCGTTTCAATCGTCCAATTTATGTTAAATGCATGATTTAATCCATCGATCCAACTTTAAGCGAAATAATTCCGTACATATTTTAATTCAGTTGAATTTTCCAGTTAGTTAATTTGCGTAATTCGAACAACCCATTAGAACTTATTTGGTTAGCCTTTTATTGTAGGTTAAAACTCAATAGATTACATTTGGTCTTTGTGGGATTGATATTAAAACTAAACTACCACACCCATGCGCTAGCGGAAGTATCAAGTTTTTGGTACTATTGCTGGGGAGCAATTTGTGGATATTGAGTTCACGTTTATAGATTGACTAAGTATTTTTTAAGTTTTTCTTTTTCATTGTAATTTGTTGATTTGCATTGGTGCAGTCTTTTTTGGGGATCTTTGCAGGATTTCTCCATTTACATGCGAAGTACCTTTCCTTTTGAATTCGATCCTAGAATAGAAAGAAATTTTCGCTCTAGGAAGAAAAAGTTAAAGTTAGAGGAGCAAAAAGCTAAAGCTCAAGAAGCCTCTTCGACGATGGTGGAAAAGAGAGGTGGCCAAAGAAGGACGCTTTAGGACTTTATCACCCCGGGAGTCCAAAGCATTGCCTCTAGCATTGCTCGGAAAAACGTGGAAGCCAGCAACTTTGAGCTCAAGCCGGCTCTTGTTTCCATGGCACAACAATTCCAATTGGGAAGAACCCTGTTAGAAGATCCCAACTTACACTTCTTGGTATTTTTAAAGGTTTGCGACACCTTGAAGCTTAACGGAGTTTCTACTGATGCTATTCGATTGCAGCTATCTCCCTTTTTACTTAGGGACAAGGTGAGGGTGTGGCTTGATTCTTTGCCTCTTGGATACATCACAATATGGGATGAGCTCACCAAGGCTTTTCTTATAAAATTCTTTCCTCGAAGCATAACGACGAGTCTAATAAACCAAATCACTACCTCCGCTTAAAGGAAATATGAGTTGCTTTATGAAGCTTGAGAGCGGTTCAAGGACCTATTGAGGCTATATCGACATCATGGGCTCTAACGGTGGATGATAATGCAAACCTTCTACAATGGAGTCACTCAACCTGTGAGGTCCACTATAGATGCGGTAGTAGGTGGCACTCTTATGAACAAGACAGAACATGAGACTTACAACCTTATTGAGGAGATGGCGCTTAATAACTATTAGTGGTCGAATGAGAGAAGCCAACCCAAGAAGGTTGGACGTAAGTTAGAACTTGATGCTATTTCCATGCTCTCTGCTAAAGTAGATGCCATGTCTCAAAGGTTAGAATGATTGAATGTTAATTCTATTAGTTCAAGTACCCCTTTCCCATCATGTGAAATGTATGGGTTTATTGATCATTTGACTGTGAATTGTCAAGTCGGGAGTCCATTTACTCAAGATCCTAGTGACAAGTCAACTATTTCAACACCTATAACCTTAGACCAACCAATGACCAATTGTCCAACACATACAATCTTGGTTAGAGGAATCAACCCAATTTCTCCTATAGGTTGAACGCCTCTCCTGTGCCTCAAATGAATTTTATACTGCCCCCTAGATTTCAAAGACCACCTTACCCTTAATGAGCACCTCAAAAATGCAATTTAAAGACAATGATGGAGAGTATCCTTTTAGCGCAGCAAAAGCAAGATGAGTGCATCAAACAATTAGCCTTTAAGGTTGCCGTGCTTACTACTCATAAAAAGATGTTGGAAGCTCAAATCGCCCAACAAGGTACCTCTTTTCTATAATCCTTGGTAGATTTTCTTGTAAGAATGAATTTAGCCCTGGGGAGCAATGTAATGCCATGATTTTAAGAGGGGGCAAGCAACTTGATGGACCTAAGGTGGTTAGCCAAGATGAGCATTTGCATGAGGGAAATCATGTGGTTGTTGAGAAGGAGGTGTCTACTTATTCTAATGATATCATATGTGATGATGCACATAATTTTAATAAGGATCCTAATGACCCCAAGACCTGATGTTCCACCTTTACCGTTCCCTCAAAGAATGACTAAGGCTAAGCTTGACCAACAATTTTAGAAGCTTTTAGAGGTCCTTAAGAAACTACACATTAAGATTCCATTCACCGATGCCTTATCTCAAATGCCTTCTTATGGTAAGTTTTTGAACGAGATTTTGTCTAATAAAAGAAAGCTAAAAGAGCATGAACTATGGCATTGTCTGAAGAGTGTAGTTATGTGATCCACAATAAGCTCCCTACCAAGCTTTGGGCTCTTGGTAGTTTTTCTATTCCTTGTCTGATAGGGAATGTGTCAACAGATCGTGCCTTATGTGACTTGGGGTCCAATATAAGTTTAATGCCTTGCTCTCTTTACAAAAAGCTGGACCTAGGTGAAATGAGACCCACCACCATCTCCTTACAATTGGCAGACCATTTTATAAAGTACCCCATGGGTATTTTAGAGGATGTCCCCATTAAGTTGGGAGATTTGTATGTGCCCGTAGATTTTATAATTCTTGAAATAGAAGAGAATACACACACCCCCATCATTCTTAGGAGGCCGTTCTTGGCCACTGTAGGGCGCCGTATTGTTGTAAAAAATGTTAAACTATCTTTTGATGTGAAAGATGAACATGTGGAGTTTAACTTGAATAAACCTTCTAAATTTCCTTCTATCTCTGGGGAGTGTTATTGGATTGATATAGTGGATAGTTTGGCACAAGGGACAATTTCTAATAATGTTTTGCATGATCCTCTTGAGCATTGTTTATTGAATGATGGTGAAAATTCGGAAGCAGTAATATATGCTCAATTCTGGGACGCTTCTCCATAAGTTCCACCAACCTTTGTCATGGTGGAAGCGCTAGTGAATGACGATACACCCTCGTCTGATGAGAAACGTACCCCCAAGGTAGAATTAAAACCTCTTCCTTTTTCTTTGAGGTACAAGTTTCTTGGCCCTAATTCTATATATCCTATGGTTGTGAATGCAAGTCTAAATGCATCTCAAGTTGACTCTTTACTAATAATACTTAGGATACATCGTAAGGCCATGGGGTATACTCTTGATGACCTTAAAGGAATTCACCCTTCTATGTCTATGCATTGTATTTTGATAACCCTAATATACAAGATATGGTCAAGAAAGAAATTTTGAAATTGCTTAAGGCCGACACCTATCTCCAATAGTAAGCGGGTGAGCCCTGTCCATATTATGTCTAAGAAGGTGGGAATGACAGTTGTAAAGAATGAGAATAATGAACTAATTCCTACCAGGACAGTCACGGGTTAGCATATGTGTATACACTATAGGAAGTTGAATAAGGCCACTCGTAAAGACCATTTTCCTTATCCCTTCATTGACCAAATGCTCGAGAGGTTGGCTAAAAATTCATATTTTTGCTACTTAGATAGGTACTCAGGGTTTTCCTAAGTCCCTATCGACCCTGATGACCAAGAAAAGACTATCTTTGCCTATCCATATGGTACATTTTCCTACAGGAAATGTCATTTGGGTTGTGTGACCACTGCCGCAAGCGCACAGATAGTCGTAGTATAGATAAAAGATATTGTTCCTCAGGGACTAATATAATCTATCAAGTCTTATCTATCAGAAAATGCTAAGTAAAATTCTAATTCAAATGGTTTTGATTTAAAAACTTCTAATTCACTAATTTTGAATCAATTAAGAGAACATGCCTAGGAATTTATATAGTGTTATGGAAAGTGATTGGGTCAAAACGATAAACATGTGCTTTTTCTCAAATCGGTTAATATTGAGGAATTGCAATCTATCCAAAAATTTGGCCTATTCTTTCAAAATCAACCAAATTCGTCTACACTAAGCAAAAGTTGTTCTTTTGAAGTAATTTGTCTTAAGCCAAGTTAAACATCTTCGATTACTTACTCGTCCTCCTAATATGCAAATCTCTCATTCAAAACGACATTAAGTTAGGTTTTATCAAATAGTCCAACAATCAAATGTCACCTTTCAGTTTTTCACCGATTGTTTCAAGTGTGCAAGTAAATTTCAGCCAAAAATCTACTCACAATATGATAATCACTTGATAGAATGAAATCAAACCAACCTTGAAAATAAGCACAATTCTTTAGATTAAAACATGATCCAAGAATACTTTCACAAACTACTAAATCCCTAGACAAAAATTAAACTACTCACGCATGTTTAAGGATTAAACAACTAACCAACGTTTTACGAAATATGAGCGGAAGAGCTTGACTTAGAATAGCCTTCAACAAGGGCTTCAAACCGCCTCAAGATCAGATACTCACACTCAAGATTGCTCACCAATACAAATACCAAACTAAAATCTAAGCTAAAGAAAACTAGAATTTGAAAAAGAGAACAAACTATGCTACTCTATCTTCCTATGCATCTCCCTCCTTGCTGTAGCCTGAACGAAGCCCTTTTATAGGAGAGCTCGAACATTTTCAGCCACACAGCTAAAGGAAAACAAAAAGGCAATAGTTTCTCTATTCACCATGATTCGTGGCAGACACCACGGTCCGATCGTAGTTTGGGTTGGAACCAGTTTTCTACTATTTTCTTGCTCCATGGGCATAACAGCACATAGGTTTTTGTTGGGCAGGTCAAAATACATCTATTAAGGGTCAAATGCTAGGTAAAGAAGCCTAAAATCTTGCAAATTATATAAAACAACCATACCCAAATATAAATCCAGAACAGGAGTATAAAAATAACATTAAGCACATAATTCTCCTAAAAATGAAGCAAAATAGCCCTAAAATGATGTATACGTTCAGCGCTTATCAAACTCCCCCTTGCTTAAAGTGTTGCTTGTCCTCAAGCAATGCTAAAAATTAAAAAAACATAGAACCTCCTCAGGATAGATATAAGTAACATTTAAAGGGCAAAGTTGATCCAAAGGTAGCCCAAAATGATACAAAAATCATTAACAAAGAGATTAGGGAATGAAATTTTTGAAAACCTTTTGATAGACCACAATGTCAAACTTGAATCCATCTCCCCAAATCATCAAATATAGTCATTTTAACGCATGAAACAAGTAAGGCTAGCAAAGCTGGTAGAACCTCACTATAGTTATGTGATTCTCATCACTCATGTGTTTAATAAAGAAGGTTTTCTCAATTCTCATTCCTTAGACTCAAATATGTCATAAGCTTGATAAGACTCTCAAATTTGCCATCACTAATATGCAAACACACTAGGCAATCATGAGGACTTTCATAGAGTTATAAAGGGGCCGTGGGCTAGGGGTAGAAGGGAACAAATGACTTGGAAATAAGGAGCTAAAAGCCAGAGACTAAGAGCTAAACAATTCTAATACATCATATTACATCCTTCTTAGACCATATCAATTTATCAACAAAATACATGCCCTATTGAAGAGAGAAAGAGTCAAAAATTACAAATAACTTACAATCCCAACAAGGCTAACATTTTCTCCTTTATTTTTTCTTTTCTTTCCTTTTGTTGTTTTTTTCTTTTTTTTTCCCAAAAAGGATAGCCACGGGGAAATCTATAACGAACTTTAAATTCCAACTTTTCTTCAAACTTTGTACAATGAAACAAGAGATTTATTAAAATCTCACATCCCTTCACCAAACAGCCAAAATTTACTAGAAGATAACAATCCACCTTACTAGTGCCCTATGATGCATAAGAATGAAATGCTCTTCTAGTCTTTGCTTAAGGGTAAGACAAGTATTTGGCCATAGGCTATAATAGGAGGTTCAAATTAAGAAAATTAGATAGAGGCTCAAAGGGGCTAGCAAGGGATACATTACACAATGAAGGTGGCTATTTGGCCGTGGGGTTTAACAAATCAAAAAAAAAATGCCTCAATCATTTTGCCTAAATGCATATGCGAAATGTGATCTTGAATGAGAATCAAAGCAAATTGTAGAGAAATGATGTCAAGGAAGAGTCACATATGAAAGAAACATGAGAATACATTGATAAATTGCCTCTAAAAGCTCAAAATCTCATAGGACATCTACCAAGGTCTAAACTAGCTCACTAGTAAACATATGCCAAAATCCATGTAAAGACTCATGAGGTAAATCAATTTGCATCCAACATGTTGTCAAAACAGGGAGATCATTTTGAAAACTCATCCGCAAATATTTTTATGCACGATTTGGGCAAATCAAAGGATAAAACTAAACCATAGAAGTCTACCAAATCTACATCATCGGAGGATTTTTTTAATTCTTTTATTTTATTTTATTTTTTTTGTGTTTTGTTATACATGCTCATAATAATAATGCAAACTAGAATGCAAAGGAAACTGATAAAATAAAAACTAAAATGCAGCTAGAATGAAAAGAAAACTAAATGCACTTCTAAACAAAACTAAAACTTAAATCAAAACTCCAAAAAACTACCACTAACAACACATACAACGCACAATCACACCAAACCAAAATAGGCATCAGACGCCAAGTATAACGATTAACTCCCCATGCTTGAATCACATATTACCCTCAATGTGGGCATACAATAGAAAAAAGGGAAGGGGAGTAGCACAGAGCAATCAGAAAGGAGGTAGTGGTGTAGGATGGGGTGGTTGGCCATAAGAGATATGCTAATTCCGCTAGGTCTATAGACATGCCATATAGTCCTCGAAATACTGTGTCTGGATAGCATGCAGATATGGGTGCACTTTGATGAACTAGTGCTATGCCTAAGATTCCCTAAAAATTCGCCCCAAACTGCAATCGCGTTGAATTTGCGGGGGACTTGGCAGTTCGGTAAATCCATACTAGGTGAAAAACTGAAGATACTATTAAAGGTACCTAAATTCAGTTCATAAAATTGACGTTGTAAATAAAATGATATGTATCTGACTTAACATTGAGGTCCTCTACTGACCTCGACATGGAGTGTACTTAAAAATTCAAGGGTCAAGTCCCAATATGTGTGCTCTTTGATTTCTAAAAAGTGTCCTATACCACCTCTTACAAATAACCATCTAATATCATCTAACATTCCTAACCGAGCTAATAGTTTCTCATCATAATATCTAGTTGCTACAACCATACATTCATTCAAGCAATTGTATCTAGCAACATGATCAGGATGTATCAAACGAAGAGGGTCAGGAATGTTACCTCTTGCACGCGTATTTTGAGATGTCCTTTGAGGTTAAAGGGGTGTTTGGCTTGAAGAAAGAACCTCCGTGGTGCTCCTTTGTCTCTTGGTTGGTGCCATTGTTGCAAAAACCAAAATAAAAATCAAAACTAAAAGCTAAATACGAAAAATTTGAAGAAGAAAATGAAGAAATTAAGTAAAAAGAAGGAGAATAAGAGAGACAAGAAGATAGGTATGTGGATGAGTGAAGTGAGATGAATTTGAAGAAAAAGAAGAAGAAAGAGATGAAATTTGCGGGAAAAGAGAAAAGATTGAGTGAAAGGGAATGATTTTGGATGAAAATGAGTAAAAATAGAGAAGAAGTGTGTAAAAATAGAGAAGAAGTGTGGGAAGATTGAAGGTATTAGCTATGGAGGGTTTAGAGAGAGAAAATGGAGGTAGAGAGCAAGAGGCGCGAGGTTAAAGATGAATTATGATGGGTGAAAAACCTAAACCACAGGCCGTAGTAGTACACCACGGACCATGGAGTTTACCACGGTCTGACCATGGTGTCTGCTGGTCCATTTTTTTTCGATTTTTCTAGGTGGCACCCCACGACCGTGGTTTTGGGGATCTGGCCCTGGTCGCTAAAATTTTATTCATAATTTTTGTTTTTTCTCTCTTTTCTTAAGGTTTTTTTTGTGAAAATAAACACAAACTATAAATATAGTAAAAAGAAAAGCTTAGAAAAGAAAAAGGAAAAAAAGCTTGGGTTGCCTCCAAGAAGCGCTCTTTTAAGGTCAAGAGCTTGAACCTTCTTCTATGCTTGGTCCGAATAAGAAAATGTATAGATATTGGCTTTATCCATAGGTTGTCCCACAAGATATGGTTTTAATCATTGTCCATTAACTGTGAACACACCGGTGGACTAACTCTATATTTCAACAGCTTCATTGGGTTGAACCTGGGTGATCTTAAAGGGTCTTAACCAATAGGATTTTAGTTTGCTTGGAAACAATCTCAATCTGGAGTTGAATAATAGGATTCATGATATGTTTATCGTGCTAGTTCTTAGTTCGTTCTTTGTAAATACGCGAATTTTCATGGGCATCCAACCTCAGTTCATCTAGTTTGTTTTGTTACAAGAGTTCTTCGACCTCCTTTAGATCAAAGTTGAGTATTTATATAGCCCAGTATGCCTTATGTTCCATCTCTATTGGCAAGTGACAAGGCTTTCCAAACACCAACTGGTATGGAGTGGTGCCTAGAGGAGTCTTGTAAGTGGTGCGGTATGCCCAAAGAGCATCATCAAGCTTAAAGGCCCAATCTTTGCGGGACCGATCTACTATTTTCTCCAGTATACTCTTCAATTCTCTATTCGAGAGTCCCACCTGCCCACTTATTTGGGGATGGTAAGGCGTAGCAATCTTATGAAATATCCCATATCTTTTTAATAGTTACTCAAGCGGTTTATTACAAAAGTGTGTGCCATTATCACTTAGAAGAGCTCTTAGTGTGCAAACCTTGTGAAAATATTTTTCTTGAGAAACTTAAGGACAACCTTGGAATCATTTGCTGGGGCGGCAATAGCTTCCACCCACTTAGAAACATAGTAACTGCAACAAGGATGTAAAGCTTGTTATGGGAAGGAGGAAGAGGACCCATGAAGTCAATCTCCCATACATCAAACAATTCTACCTCGAGTATGGCAATTTGAGGAATTTCATGCTTCTTAAAAATGTTCCCTGTTCGCTAACATCTATCATAAGTCATGATAAATTTCCTTGCATCCTTAAGGAGCATGGGCTAATAGAAGCCTGCTTGGAGTACCTTCGCAGTTGTTTTATCTAATCCAAAGTGGCCACCATAGGTTGAAACATGGCAATGGTGCAGGACACTACGGACCTCATCTTCAGGCAAGCAACTTCTATAAACCCCATCTCTGCATAGCTTGTAAAGGAAAGGTTCTTTCCACATATAGTATTTGGCATCAATAAAAAACTTCTTTCTTTGTTGGTAGGATAATCCAGGAGATAACACTCTATATGCCTTGAAGTTCACCAAATCAGCATACCATGGGGTAACCTGTTAGGATATAGCGAATAGCGGCTCATAGGGGAAAGAGTCATCAATGGAAAGCTCTTCACTAGGAATGGCCTCAGGGCCTAAACGAGATAGATGGTCGGACACCACATTTGCCAATCCGGTCTTATCTTTGATCTCCAAATCAAACTCTTGAAGAAGGAGGACCCATTGGATGAGTTGGGGTTTGGAGTCAGATTTCTTTATGAAATGTTTCAAAGTGGCATGGTCTGTGAAAATAATGACCTTAGAAATGATCTAAATTTTTCAAAGGCAAAAGCAACTGCTAAGAATTCCTTCTCAGTCATGGCATAATTTACTTGTGCCTCGTCAAGAGTGCGGCTGGCCTAGTATATAGCATATGGCTTATTGTTCTTTCGTTATCCTAGCACAGCGCCCACTGCATAGTCACTTGCATCGCAAATTACTTCAAAAGGTAGTTCCCAATCTGGAGCTTGCATAACTGGGGCGATGATCAATGCTTCTTTTAACCTATGAAAAACACTCAAGCATTCTTCATGAAATTCAAAAGGCATATCCTTGACAATCAATCGGGTGAGAGATTTTGCGATTTTTGAAAAATCTTTAATGAACCATCGGTAAAAATGGACGTGCCTTAGAAAACTCCTCATACCTTTTAAAGAAGTTGGTGGCGGCAATTTTTCAATTACCTCCACCTTTACTTTGTCAACTTAAATACCTTTACTAGAGACAACATGACCAAGGACAACCCCCTCTTGCATCATAAAATGACATTTCTCCCAATGTAAAACCAAATTCACATCTTCGCATCTTTGCAAAACCTTAGATAAGTTATTCAAGCATTGATCATAGATTGCACCATACACAGAAAAATCTTCCATAAAGACTTCTATTATGTCCTCTATAAAATTAGAAAAAATGGCCATCATACAACATTAAAATGTGGCAGGGGCATTACATAACCCAAATGACATTCTTCTGCAAGCATATGTGCCATAAGGACAAAGAAGTCTTTTCTTGGTCATTAGGATGGATAGGGATTTGAAGGAATCCTGAATATCTATCTAAGTAGCAAAAATATGAGTTTTTAGCCAATTATTCAAGCATTTGGTCAATGAAAGGAAGGGGAAAGTGATCTTTACAGGTAGCTTTATTCAATTTTCGATAATCAATGTACATATGCCAACCTGTGATGGTCCTAGTAGGAATTAGCTCATTATTCTTATTTTTATTAACAACAGTCATCCCTCCTTTCTTAGGTATAAAATGAACCGGGCTTATACATGCACTATCAGAGATAGGGTAGATAATGCCGGCCTTAAGCAACTTCAAAATTTTCTTTTTAACTATCTCGTGCATGCTAGGGTTCAATCTTCTTTTGTGTGCAATTGAAGGCTTATGATCGTCTTCCATTAAGATTCGATGCATGCGCAAAGAAGGATGAATTCCTTTCAAGTCATCAAGGGTGTATTTTATAGCTTGACGATGCTGCCTAAGTACTCTAAGCAAAGAGTCAATTTGGGTTGCGTTCAAATTTGCATTCATAATTACTGGGTATGTTGATTTTGGTCCAAGAAATTCATACCTCAAGGATGAAGGGAGGGGTATCAATTCTACGTCATGAACTTTTGTCTCATCAGAAGAGGGCTTACTTTCATCTTATAATGTTTCCTCCTAAGCAAGGGAAGGCGGAATTGGTGGAGAGGCTTCCAAAAGTTGAGCATACTCGGGTACTTTAGGATTTTCATCATTAGTAATGCTATCATTCAACATCAAGTGCTCAAGTAGATCATTAGAAGTAAGGTTAGACACAGTTTCCTGTATTAAGCCATCAACCACATCAATCTTATTACACTCATCAGAAATAAAAGGAAACTTAGCAACTTTTAGTAAATTAAATTCCACATGATCATCTCCCACATCAAGAGATAGTGTACTGTTTTTCACATCGATACGGCACCCTGCGGTGGCCAAGAATAGTCTCCCAAGAATGATGAGAGTTCGTGTATCCTCCTCCATTTCGAGAATCACAAAGTCTACTGGTACACATAAATCCCCTACTTTTATTAGATCATCCTCTAAAATTCTCATAGGGTATTTTACAGAACGGTTCGTCAATTGTAAAGAGATAGTAGTTGGTCTGATCTCTCCTAGTTTTAATTTTTTACACATAGAAATAGGCATCAAGCCCACACCTGACCCTAAATCACATAAAGCACGATCTATAGGCACATTCTCTATCAGACAGGGAATTGAAAAACTACCAGGATCCTTTAGTTTAGCTGGAAGCTTGTTTTGGATCACCGCACTGCATTCTTTAGTCAAAACTATAGGTTCATCTTGTTCAAGCTTTCTTTTGTTAGACAGAATTTCTTTCAAAAATTTAACATATGAAGGCATTTGAGTTAGGGCTTTAGTAAATAGAATGTTTATGTAGAGTCTGTTAAGGACTTCTAAAAACTTCTTAAATTGCGAATCGAGTTTAGCTTTAGCCATCCTTTGAGGAAATGGGTGGGGTGTAGGGCTTTGGCGAAATGGTCTTAGGTTCCTTAGGAACCTCATCAGACTTATGGACGACATTATCATTCACTTCCTTAGAGGGTGAAGACATCTCTCTTTCAACATTCTCAACATGCTCATTCTTATCATGCAAAGATTCATCGTTGGTAATTTTCTTAGGTCACTCTAGTCGTTTTCCTCTTCTCAACATCATTGCATTACATTACTCCGTAGGGTTAAGCTTAGGCTTACTAGGAAGTCCTGCTGAGGGCGTAGATAAAGAACTAACTTTTTGGGCAATCTAGGCTTCCAACATCCTATTATGAGTTGTAAGCTCATCAACCTTTGAGGCTAATTACTTAATATACTCATCCTATTTTTGTTATGCCATAAGCATACTTTCCATCATCACTTCTAAATTGGACTTTTGGGATCCTTGACTAGGGAAATGAGGTCTTTGAAAACCTGAGGGTGGTCTAGCATTCACATGGGGCACATTTGATGGGTTTGGATTAGATCTATAGGAGAAATTCAGATGATTATTCCAACCCGAATTATGGGTACTAGAATAAGGGTCATTGGTCGGTCTCAGGTTGAAGTTTTGAATATAGTTAACTTCACTAGGGTCTTGGCAAAAGGACTCTCAACTTAACAATTCAGAGTCACATGCTCAATAGAACCACAAATTTCACAAGGGAAAGGGGCACTAAAATTCACAGCATTAACATTCATTCGGTCCAGTCTTTGAGTCATAGCATCTACTTTAGCATAAAATAAAGTAAGCGCATCAACTTCAAGCTTACCTCCAACCCGTTTGGGTTGGCCTCTTTTGATGGACCATTAAGAATTATTAAGTGTCATCTCCTCACTTAGATTATAGGCTTTATCCTCAGTTTTGTTCATGAAAGTTCTTCCTGCTGCCGCATCAATAGTAAACGTCATAGACTGGGTCACTCCATTATAAAAGGGTTGGATAATCATCCAACGTTGAAGATCATGATTGGGGAATAAGCGCAGCAAATCTTTAATTTTTGTATGAAGTTGGTGATCTGATTTCTCAAGCTTGCTGTTTTGCTCGGAGGGAAAAACTTGGCGAGGAAGGCTCTTGTTAACTCATCCCAAGTGGTAATGCATCCAGATGGCAAGGGGTGTAACCAAGCCCTTACTTTATCCCTCAACGAGAAAGGAAATAAGCGCAGGCGAATCACGTTAGTGGAGACTCCAGTAAGCTTTAACATATTGTAAGCCTCTAAAAAGACCAAGAGGTGTAGATTTGGGTCTTCCAAAGGTGTTCCTCAAAACTGGGATTGTTGTACCATCGAATTAATTGCCGATTTGAGCTCGAAATTGTTAGCATCAACAATAGGGCGAGCGATGCTTGAGGGGATCCCTTAGACTCTAGGGGTAACGAAATCTCAAAACATTCTTCTTTGGTCACCTTCTCCACCCCCTATGTTTGTTAGATTCCTTATTGCCTTGCGTCTTTATTCTTCAATCCTTTGCTTCTTCCTCCTTAAGCGAAAAGTCCTTTCAATCTTAGGATCGGGTTCGTATAAGATTGGACTTTGCATAAACAAAAAAATTTCCTGCAAGCACTATCACCAACACTACCAACGCAATCAAACAAGAAAAGAAAAATAACAATAAAAGACAATAAAATACTTAGTCACTTTAGTAAGACTAACTCAATAGTTAACAGTTTAGTCCCCGACAACGGTGCCAAAAACAATATCGTTTCTCAGGGACTAATGTAATCTATCGAGTCTTGTCTATCAGAATATGCTAAGTAAATTTCTAATTCAAAAGATTTTGATTTAACAACTACTAATGCGCTAATTTAAATCAATCAAGGGAACATGCCCAAGAATTTATATAGTTATGAAAAGTGATTGGATCAAAACGACAAACATGTGCCTTTTCTCAAATTGGTTAATCTTGAGGAATTGGAATCTGTTCAAAAATTTGGCCTACTCTTTCGAAATAAACCAAATTTGCCTATACTAAGCAAAAGTCAATCTTTTGAACTAATTTGTCTTAATCCAAATTAAACATCTTTGATTTCTTATTACTCCTCCTAATATGTAAATCTCTATTTCGAGACGACGTTATGTCAGGTTTTATCAAGCAGTCAAACAATCAAATGTCATCTTTCTTTTTTCACCCGATTGTTTCAAGTGTGTAAGCAAACTTTGACCAAAAATCTACTCACAACATGATAATCACTTGATAGAACGAAATCAAGCCAATCTTGAAAATAAGCACAATTCTTTAGATTAAAACATGATCCAACAACACTTCTATAAACTACTAAATCCCTAGACAAAAATTAAACTACTCACGTATGATTAAGAATTAAACAACTAACCAACGTTTTGCGAAATCTGAGCAAAAGGGCTTGATTGAGAATAACCTTCAACCAAGGCCTTCAAACTACCTAAAGATCAAACACTCAGACTCAAGATTACTCACCAATACAAATATCAAACTAAAATCTAAACTAAAGAAAACTAGAATTTGAGAAAGGGGGTAAACTATGCTACCCTATATTCCTGTGCATCTCCCTCCTTGCTGCTGTTTGAGTGAAGCCCTTTTAAAGGAGAGCTCAGACATTATCAGCCACATAGTTGAAGGAAAATGAAGAGGCAACAGTTTCTCTATTCACCACGGTCCATGGCAGACACCACGATCCAACCGTAGTCTGGGCTGAAACCAATTTTCTGCTCTTTTCTTGCTCCACGGGCGTAGCAGCACATATGTGTCCATGTGAGAGGTCAAAATACATATATTAAGGGTTAAATGCTAGGTAGAAAAGCCTAAAATCCTGCAGATCATATCAAACAACCATACCTAAGCATAAATCAAGAATAGGAGTATAAACAATAACATTAAGCACATAATTCTCATGAAAATGAAGCAAAATAGCCCTAAAATGATGTATACGTTTAGCATTTATCATTGTGTCATGCCCTCTCCACATTTCAACGATGCATGATGGCTATCTTCTCTGACTTTATCAAGGACATAATAGAGGTCTTTATGAATGATTTTTCTATGTATGACATAACTTTTGACCGTTTTTTGAATAATTTATCCAAAGTTTTGCAAAGAAGTGAGGATCTGAATTTGGTCTTGAATTTTAAAAAGTGTCATTTTATGGTACATAAGGGGGTTGTTTTAGGTTATATTGTTTCAAATAGGGGTATTGAAGTTGACAAAGTCAAGGTAGAGGTAATTGAGAAATTAACGCCACCTACTTCCATAAAGGGTGTAAGGAGTTTTATTAGACATGTTGGTTTTTACCAACGGTTTATAAAAGATTTTTCAAAAATTGTAAAGCCTCTCACCTATTTACTTGTCAAAGATGTGCCCTTTGAGTTTAATGAGGAGTGTTTGAGTGCTTTTCATAGGTTGAAGGAGGCTTTGATTTATGCTCCGATTATGCAAACTCCAGATTGAGGATTGACTTTAGACGTAATGTACAATGTTAGTGACTATACAATAGGAGCAGTTTTGGGGCAATGGAAGGACAACAAGCCCTATGTCATCTACTATGCGAGCTGAACTTTGGATGAGGCTTAAATGTACTATGCCACAACTGAGAAAGAGTTCTTGGCTATTGTATTCACCTTAGAAAAATTCCGCCCATATTTGATTAATTCCAAGGTGATCATTTTCACTGATCATGCCGTATTGAAGCATCTCTTAAAGAAGTCCGACTTTAAGCCCCGTTTGATTCACTGGGTGCTTCTTCCCTAAGAATTTAACTTGAAGATTCAAGATAAAGCCGTCCATGAAAATGTAGTCGCGGATCACTTATCTCTTTTGGGTCTTGAGGCCACACCAATGGAGGAGCTTCCCATAGATGACTCCTTCCTTGATGATCAACTCCTTGCAATATCCCGTAAAGCCACTTGATGGAATGTTGCTTTGGTGAATTTCAATGTATGTGGAGTAATGCCACCTGGGTTTTCTTATCAATAAAAGAAGAAATTTCTTTTTGATGTGAGATATTATATGTTGGAGGAGCCTCTTCTCTAAAAGATGCGTGGAGATGGTGTTTATAGAAGATGTTTGCTGGGTGATAAGGTTCATAGTGTCCTTCACCATTGCCATGCTGTAACTTATGGTGGACACTTTAGACTGGACAAGACCATTGCTGAGATGCTTTAGGCGGGTTTCTATTGGCCCATTCTCTTCAAAGATGCAAGAAACTTTGTTATGACTTGCGATTAATGCCAATGTACGGGGAACATTTCTAAAAGGTATGAGATGTCTCAAAATGGGATTCTTGAGGTAGAACTTTTTGACATTTTAGGGATTGACTTCCTGGGCCCATTTTCTCCTTCTCACAATAATCTTTACATCCTTGTGGCAGTTGATTATGTTTCCAAATGGGTAGAAGCCATTGCCTCTCCTATCAATGACTCTGAGGTGGCAATCAAGTTTCTTAAAAAGAACATCTTTACAAGATTTGGTACACCAAGAGCTCTTTTGAGTGACAATGGGGCTCCTTTTTGCAACAAGCCACTTAAGTATCTCTTAAAGAAGTATGGGGGTGTTCATAAGACTGCTACGCCTTATCATACCAAAACAAACGGTTAAGTTGAGTTATTTAATCGAGAGTTCAAAATCATTTTGGAGAAGACGATCGAGCGGTCCCAAAAAGATTAGTCTATGAAGCTTGATGATACTCTTTGCGCTTATTGGACCACTTACAAACTACCTTAGGCACTATTCTCTACCGATTAATGTTTGAAAGTCTTGCCATTTGCCGATTGAGTTAGAACACAAAGTGTATTGGGTAATTTGAATTCTCAGCTTTAATCTTAAGGCCGCTGGTGAGAAAAGGATATCACAATTGAATGAGTTACATGAGTTACGTTCGGAAGCCTATGAAAGCTCCAAAATATACAAGGATAGAACCAAGTGATGGCATGACAACCATATTATGAAGAAAAGATTTGAGTAAGGTGACTTAGTCCTATTGTTCAATTACAAGTTATGGTTATTTTTGGCCAAGCTGAGATCCTAGTGGCTAGAACCAATTAATGTCGTAAAGGTCTTTCCTCATGGAAGTGTAGAAGTATGGAGGGAGTCTACCGATGCATTCAAGGTCAATGGCAGCATCTTAAGCCTTATTTTGTAAGGGAACCCATTGACAAGCCTGCTGTTTACACTCTTACTGATCTTGAGCCATCAGAGAAGTGAAGGTTGAGCTCTCGACCCTAAAAGAGCGCTTCTTAAGAGGCAACCCAAGTTTTGTCCTTTACTAGCTTTCTTTTTTTTTGATTGTATATAGTGCTTTTTTTGTTTTTAAAAAAAAGTGAAAAAAAGGGAAAACAAACAAATACAAAAAAAAATCAACAAAAAGAGTAAAACAAAAGAGAAAAAGAAGAGAAAAAAGAAGAAAACATTGAAAAACATAAGAGAGTTCTAGCGACTTTAGATAATAGCTACCACAAACCCCTAGTGGTGCCTAAGTCGGTCCGTGGGATCTCTTCCAGTAAGTCCAGAAAAATACTAAAATAAAGCTCACCACGGACACTCTGTGGTGGACCCACAGTTCATGATGAGTCTCTGTCCGCGGTCAAGGGCTTTTCATGGTCTTTGGCCTGAAAACATCCATTCGTCTTCAACCCCTCGACACACTCTCTCTCTGTCTACTCTATCTCCCTCTAAACTCTCTCTTTCTCTCTACAAACTCTATAACCATCCACATTCACACCTTCAATTTTTCATCATTTTTCATCAAATTTCTTCCTTTCTTCTTATTTTCTTCACTTTCACTCCAAATCTCCTTCAAATTTCTCTTATTTCCTTCTTTCTTTGATATTATACCTATTTTCATACCCAAACCTTCAGCAATATTCACTTTCCATTCTTCCAAATTTTCTCATTTTCTTCCATATTTCTTCCCCATTAACCTCAATTTTAACAAAGGTTTCATTTTTCACCATTTTATCCCCATTTTAACTTAGTTTTTAAAGCATCTATGCTCCATAGCCATGGCACCTAAGAAGAAAGTAAGAACCACTCAAGAGAAGGGGACATCAAATTAAGCACCCCAATATGCATCACGGACATCCCAAACCTCAACCAATGCAACAAACCGAGGTAATATTCCTAACCCCCTTGGTTTAACACATCCCGAGCATGTAGCTGGACATAATGTTTTGAGTAGTAAACTAGTTGTTGCTACTCATTATTATGATAGAGATTTGTTAACATGGTTGGATTTGTTGGATGATATTCGTTGGTTGTTTGCTCGCGAAGATATAGGTCAATTTTTAGAGATTAGGACCGCATTTATCATGACCTCGCTCTTGAGTTTTTGAGTGCATTACATGTGGAGGTCATGTGTTGGTTTTGTTGTCAAGAAGGATACATTTCCTTCTATCTCAACAGAGAGTTTTATCAGCTTAATTGAGTTCCTTTAATAGTATATTTGGTTTTTCACCGAATATGGATTTGCCTTACTGACATGTCCCTAAAGACTTTAACCCGAATGCTTTTTGGAATGAAATTTTTAGAGATTGTTAGCATGATACAAGCAACTCCAAAGGCACCATTATTAGAAACCCCTATATTCGAGTGTCCCAGAGATTGTGGTCTGTTTGCTAGGGAGGATAGTTTGAATGTGCCTCGCCTATCTGAATTATATTTCTTGTAGCATACTTCAAGGTGACTGACTGAACCCAGGTTCTTTCTTGGTCAATCAATTATATAGTGCGGCCACTAGTTGCATAGAGGATTGTGATTGGGGGCCTCATTACCCCTATTGCTAGGTCTGTTGGTATTAACCTGAACCATGACGATAGAGTTTCTGGCTCCGAGCAGTTAAACTTAGCTGCTTTTAAATAAATGAAGTTTTGTAAGGTAGGGGTTGGGCGTATTTTGTCGGATTTATCCTGGGAATTGTCTCATGCCTCTCCCCCATGTTGACTAAACCACTCTCTTGAATCGGGCTAATCTTCACTTTTTACTGAGTGTTGAAGAGTTGATGTAGCTTGCACCACCTTCTCCCCTTCCTTACCTAAGGGCTTCTAGCTCATCCCAATTGTCCTCCTCCTCTGATTTCACTGATTTTCATGCTACCCTTAAGTCAATATAAGAGGATTAAGCATGCCACCGAGCTTATATTCAAATTGAGCATATCGCACTTCGTGAGTTTGTTCAAGAGCGGCATGATGAGCACCTTGCGATGATTGCTTTCCAAAACCAATATTTCCAAGAATTTAGGGCTTGTTTGGAGACTTGCATGATTGGCATATTTCTCAATTCCACCCTCATTCTTCTCCCCCTCCTCCTCCTTTGTAGTTTCTTCCTTTTCTTCATATTGATTCTTATGTCCTTGCATTGAGGGCAATGCTTTGCCCAAGCATGAGGGAGTTGTGTGTGACTCTGTGTGTGTGATGTGGACATGTAAGTAGTTTGCATTTTAGGTCATGCATTTAGGATTTGTTTGCATTTTTAGTGATTATTTCATTTTTCTTTCATTTTTTAGGTTTCTTTACTGAGTTTTAGTTTTATTTTGGTATTTTTAATTTTTAGCGGCATTTTAGGGTTAGCATAAATAAAATAAATGATGAAAAACTGCAAAAGCAAAAAAAATAAAAAAATAAAAAAGCAATAAAAATCCTCCGATTATGAGCCTTTAGACTAAGTCGTTTCTTTGCCTTATTTTGACCCTTTTTGTTATGCTCATTTGTGAATAAAAAGTTTGATTATAAGTTTTTGAAATGTAGTTCATGTTTTGTTTGTCATGTTGACTCCGCTTTGATTACTCAATGATTCTTTGCATGAATATTTGGCACATGTGATCTAATGAGCTAGTTGAGCATAGGTAGTTATCCCGTGAAATTTTGAGCTTGATTGGACTAATTCATCATTTTCGTCTCATATTCTTTTTTATATGTGGCTCTTTCTGGGTTTGAAATCTCTAGAACTTGCTTTGACTTGTGTGCAAGATCACATTTATCATGCACATTAGATAATATGATTGAGACATTCTTTGAATTTATGAGCTACATTAACAAAATAGTCACCCTTATTATGTACGATTTATCCCTTGCTACCCCCTTTGAGCCTTAACATCTTTTTTTAATGCAAACCTATAATATGAACTTTGGCCAAATACATGTCTTACCCTTTAGCCAAGACTATAGAGTTTCATTAGTGATTGGGAGTAGTTAACGGATGACATTGTTGTTTGGTGTGGTTTGTTTATATGTGATAAGGGATTTATGCGATATTTCTCTTGGTGTCAATTGGGTTAATTTTTGTGAGTTGTTAGAAAAAGTGTTGAAAAGTGCACAATTTCTCTTGCCATAATCCTTCTCCTCGAAAAAAAACGAATCAACAAAAAGAAAAAAAACGAATCAACAAAATGTAAAATAATACATGGATTTGGTATTGATTTCATATTAGATATACTTCAACACTTTCGCGCATTATAGACCAATTAGGGGTAGTTTTGTTTGTTTAAGATGTAACAGTGTGAGTAGCATTTTTATGAAAAGTTAGGCGAAGTTGATTTCTACTCATCATCTTTGGCTTTAAGCTCCACGAATCCCAACATATTTGTTCCCTTCTTATCTTTACCCATAGACTTGTTACAATTCTATCAAAGCCCTCATGATTACCTAGTATGTTTTGCATTTTAGTAGTGGCGAGTTGGAGAGTTTTAGCAAGCTTATGGTATATTTGATTCTTTGGTATGAGATTTGGGAGAACTGCATTATACTTTAAACACGAGTGATGAGTGCTTTATTCCTAAAGTGAGGGCCTACCAGTTCTTTTAGCTCTACTTATTGTATGTGCTAATATGATTGTTTACGTTTCTTTGGGTGATCGATTCAATATTTGATGTGATGATACTTGCTCTTATTTCGAAAACTCCATGCTCTTATCTGCTTTGTAATATTTTTAATCACTTTTGGGCTAACTTCTTGGGTCGATTTAGCTATTGATGAAGCTACTTTTGTTTACTTGAGGAGGTTCCTAATCATAGCTTTGGTTTCATAGTTGCTTAGGGAGAAGCAATGTTTCAAGCATGGTGGAATCTGAAAAGTGCTTCGAGTTTACTTCATTTTGGGGTCATTTTGCTACATTTTTAGGGAGATTATGAACGTTATGTTATAATCTACACTCATACTCCCGTTTTACGCCTAGGTATGGTTCTTTTCTATGTTTTGTAGTTTTTTAGACTTTTTTGCCCTTACTTTGACTTCTAATTAAGTATGATTTGACTCCCTACGGATGCCCCCAAGTTACCATGCCACAGAGGAAACTAAGAACTAGATAACTTCGAGACAGAGGCAACCACGGACACTCCGTGATGAAGGTCATAGTCCATGCTAAACCTAAAACTGCTTACCTCTTCGGATTGCCTCGTCTTGTGGCTGAGGGTGCTCAATTTCAAGCTTATAAGAGGTCATTCGACTGCAGAAAAGAAAGAGACTAATCTCACTTCGCTCATGTCTCTCATATTTTTCATTAGGTTTGGGATTCTTAGTTTGTATTCTTTAGCGTTAGAGAAGAAAATTAAAGGAAAGCTTTGGCTTTAAAGGTTTGAAGATTGGGACACCATTAGAGAATTACCATTAGCTGCTTTGTTTTCTCTCCTCTAGTATTTTTCTTAAACTATTGTTTTAGATTGTTGTTAATTTTGAACATGAGTGAGTAGTTTGTTTAATCCGGGGACTTATTAGGCAAAGTATTAATGTTGGATTCTTAATCTCCATTGCTTGTGCTTATTTTGTATTGGAATGATTGAATTCCACCTTGCGATTGAAGTACGTGAGTGAATTTTGGCCAAATTTACTTGCTTATAGTAGATATTTGAGTGAAGTACCAAAAGAAGAAACATGCTATTTAACTGACAAGTTAGGACTTGACTTAGCCATACTTGAAAGAGATTTGCTTGTTAGGAGGAACTTTAGCTTATCAAAAATCGCATTTGAAAGAATGTTAATTGGATTAGTTTAGGCAATTCAGTTTATTTTAAAAGAAAAGGCTGAATTTAAGATTGATTGTACTCCTTTCAATCGTCCAATCTAAGTTAAATAGATTTAATCCATTGATCCAACTTTTTACTAGGGGAAATAATTCCCTGGATATTTTAATCTGCTTGAATTTCCTAGTTAGTTAATTTGCATAATTTGAACAACCCATTGGAACTTGTTTGCTTAGCCTTTCATTATAGGTCAAAACTCAATAGATTACATTTGGTTTCTGTAGGAACAATATTAAAACTAAACTACAACACCTGTGCACTTGCGTAAGTGTCAATAGGACGATGTCAAGTCCACTTTTAAGAAGTTTTGAGGGAATATTTTAACAAACTTTTGCTTCTTTTGGAAACTTTTTTGGGGGGGGTCTAGAGAACAAAATAGTATTCTCCCAAGTGTAGGAAATGGTCATAGAGAGAAAACTATAGAGTTTTCGCTAGATAGTATGTGATAGTGAATGAGAAGGAAAGACTCCTTTTATAATGCTAGGAAGGCAACCTTACTAGACAAGCTTTAAATCAAGGGCTAAAATCAAATCATGTTATTCATCAACTTTTCATAAACAAGGGTAAAAATGTTTGGTTGACCCTAATGATGTTAAAAATATGATAATGAACTCGATTATAACAATCTTGTAAATAAAAACTCATGGGATTTATAAAGTGGGGAGCAAGGCGGAACCCAATGACCCACACTAGGTCCAAGTGGCAGCCACTGGATCTTAGCAGCTACATGTATCATACTACCAACCCCTATTTTCTACCTTAAGTTGTCTGTGAGAGTTCGAAGCAAGTCAATGTGCCACACTAATGGTTACTAACTCACTTGCTCATCCTTAAGGTCTTGGGTTCAAGTCCTAACACTAGCAAATCATATAGAATCACGGGATTTTTGCCTTTTTTAAATTATTTTTGAAACTTTTAGATTTTTAAATGCTTTCTAATTTTTTAAGAGTTCGCTTGATGCGAGAGAATATTTTATTTATAGAGACGCTATTAGGAATTTGAATATCATGTTGCTTACCTTGGTGGGTTAGGTTATTATCATCATCATCAGGCGATACTCCACTGAAAATGTAGGCAGATAGTCCGTTTGAAATCCTGTGGGCACAGATTTAGTGCTTACATACATGTCCTAGCCGTGTGATGATACATTGCTCGTTGTTGGCGCCCAAAAATGGCGTTTCAATTTTTATAAAGTACCTAAAGATGAAACTTATGACCTAAATTGTCTATTGGGAGCCTAGCATAATAATCCTCAATTCGAGTCTAAAGATGAACAAAAAGGGAAAAATAAAAGAACCCAAAAGCCCAAATAAGCCCAAATTGTCAGTATTTAACATCTGGTTGAGATTTATTCTTCATTTTCACTCCACTTTATTGTGTATAAGGCGATTGAGTTTAGATATTAGTATTTTGCATTGAATATAAACCTAGCAAATGGTCATTCGCCTCAGGTATGGGTCGGGTTGAGTTTGGGTTGGGTCATGTTTCGGATTAAGTGACATTTCAGGTCGGTTTGGTTTGGGTCAGGCTAAGTGACATTTCGGGTCGACTTTGGGGCAATCGATTTTTGGTTCAATACACTTGTCATGCAAAAACAAGCAACTTTGTAGAAACATTTGGGTCAAGGATGGTTTGGTTTAGGTCAATTCGGGTTTTGTGTCCACTTTTAGATGAGCCTATTTCGGATGTTGGGTCGGGTAGAGGTCCAGGTCGTTCGGTTCAGGTTTTGGGTGTCGGGTCAATTTTGTCAGGTCTAATTGAATACGCTTTCTAGTGACATATTATGCTCTAAAATCCGATAAGCAATGAAAAAGATGTAAGTCCAATACTGAGGCTTGTGCTAAAAATGATACCTATTTACTATTTTTTCTTATCTTTTTTGCCACACTTATCCAAAAATTATAAAATCAGTATTATTAAAAACTATACTCAATGAGATTTCAATGAAAAAAGAATGACTCAAAATAAGGGTTAAACGTGAAAGTTAAGTCTAAAACAAATTGCGTTGTCTGTAATCTAGCCCAGGAACTCGGTCCGGCTCTGTAGTTTCCCCTCTCTGAGTCTTTTTTATTTCTAAAGTGTATCTCAACAAATAGAATCCTATCTGGATTGATGCATCCATTTAGATTAAGTTTAATGAGAATAGGATTAGCTCTCATTTCACTATACCGATTTAGATTATCCCTTTAAGCACTATGAAAAGGAGATTTCCCACTATAATTAATCACATCAAAAATTAGGATGAGAACATCAATTTTTTGAGAGAAAATCCCAAGAGAAGCATTGTACATATTGAGATGATCGAGAGAGAGGAGTTGGATAATCCTTAAAAGGGATCACTTTGTTGGGTTCCAGGTGAATAACATGGGTCATCTTGAGGGTAATCCAACCTTTCCCTCACTCTTTCTATTTATTTTCTCTCTCTTTTGCCTATTTGATAGAAAATTTTATAAAGATGAAATCTTTAAGTAGTATCCTCGCCTGCTGTAATATGCTGAATTATTTCTTTTGATTTTCTTTGGACTAGTGCTATACCTTTCATTTGTGTTATTTGACAAGATTAATACTATTGTTCTGCATGACTTTTTGATAGTTTAATTAAGATCTAATTTCCCGTACTAATTAGTAGAGGCCATCCGTGATGACAGACGCTGGTGTGATGCACTCTATTGTGTCATCGCACCATCACCCCCGAATCTATATCCTTAGTTTAAGCCTATGTAGTCAAGATGGTGCCCCTATTAGGGATTAGTCGGGGCCTTTTAAAAGTCTTTTTGAAGCAAACCAGCTATCGTTTTCAGTTGTCTTTATCGATTTATGGTTCAATTCGAAGAGTTGATTTGGTTTACAAGTTTTTTCTACAACTTATTGGCGACTATATTAACTAAATTTCATTACTTTTTATGATTTCTCTATTCCTTTTTCTTTTTTTTTTTGGCTGAATGGGGCAAACCAATTCGGGATCTCGACAGTAAACCTGTCTGGACTAAAATTTGGGCTTAATGCTGACATAGGAACCTGACTGGGTTCCTTAATCAAACCTATAGCCTAGATTTTGGGTTAGGTAGGGGCTACTATAAGGATCTAGTCGAGAGAGCTTAGACCATACTCTAGCCTAGGAACATAATTAGGTTCCTGGATCAGATCCATTGCTTAGCATTCTAGGTTGAGCCTATAGTTCAGTAGTTGAAATAAATCTGATTTAATTCCAAAACAAAACACCTAGCAAACAAGTCCAACGATTCATGGTGGATCATGCCCAAGATAGGTTCCCCAGGTCATGGTCCCTGTATTGGTGACTCCAATACGTATGTTTCTTTAAGAGCGTGAGATTTGAAGTTCCATATAGAAAATTATTTTAGGTACACTCTTGCATTAAAGGTGTTGTCCTAATAGGACTAATAGCACCTCTAGGATTTAAACCCAGCAACTACCCTTTAGCATATGATAAAACTCTACGTTGAGCTCATTTTTCCCTTTTATTTGATCCCCTTTCCTTTTATTTCCATGTCGGATCTTGGTAAGAAAGGGTTAATTTTGCTTTCTTTCGGTCATATTGTGCTTTAGGAAAGTGTTTCCTAGAAATGAGAAATTTACAAGTGTTCATGCAGAAAAAAGCCATGGGGATGATTTTTAAGGAAGAAAAGAGGTCCGATGAAGTTTTGGGGGGTAAAAGAGCAAGATTGAAGAGTCCAAGAAAGTGCACATTTGGCCTGGTACTAAGGCACAACCATACAGAACCTGCAGTATTCACCTAGGCTTCGCGAAGCTATGCGCGACCATGTTGTTTTACAATTTCCGAAAGCGCAAAACCATGCGTTTTCCCTTTTTTCGGGATACTTAAGTAGATTGAGACTTTATCGAAAACATCTTTCAAACTATCCTGACTACTTTTCCTTCAGTACTTTTTAGGGTTTACATTAGCCGCCTAAACCCCATTAGAGGGAGAATAACTTAGGCTAGATGAGTGTATATCATGTACAAGATTGTGGATTTTACTATTCACGACTAAGTTCCTCTTCTCTTTCTCTCTTTAGTTTTATGTTTTTAATTAGTTTGCTTGCTCAATAGTTCTTTGTTTTGCTTGTGTTTTTGATGTTTAATTGTTCTTAAATTTTTGTTACCTTTTGTTATGACTGGCCTTTAAGATGTCTAGTTGATTTTGGTTAAGCCTTACCCTATTTTGTTTATGCTTGAATTTAGAGTTTTCTATCATCCTACCAAGTGTTTGATGAATGCTTGTAAGAGCTTTCATTTATGTTTTGGGGAAATTAACTTGCACTAAAAGGTGACATTAACTATCTAGTGTAGGTAGGAGGATAATTAGCATTTAGACATAAAAATAATCTACATCTTAGCTAGGCCTAGGGCTGTTACTCTTGTAGTTTAATTGGGCTAACCCTATGAAAATAGGTAGTTAGCACAATTAAACTACCTTTTCACCCTTGAAAGAGGGCTTAGGTGAGTTTTAATAGTGCAACCAACAATCTTTGAATGCTAGCATAACTTAAAAGGTAAGGGTTGGACCTAACTAGTTTGTTTATCTCAAGTTTAATTATAATCAAAGTCCTTTTTATTTGTTTTAGTATTTTAGTTCCTCTTCCTATTATTCTTTGAATTTATCAAGATTGATATGCTTAAGTTAGCTTTGGTGCTTGAAAACACAACTCCCTCTAGATACGACTCGAACTTGCTAGTTGCTAGCTACAATTACCATACACTTTTGGTAATATAACTCAACAAGTTGTTGGGGGCATTGCTAAAGATTTTGTTCTTTGAATATCAAGAATCAATTAGAATATAAACTAGGCTTTTATTTTTCTTTTTCTTGTTTTAGGTCTTCTTTATTCTTGCTTGACACCGCTAAGCTTACTATAATTTCTTGCTTTGTATGCATAGGTGAAGTTAGGGGAATCAAAATCTTGTTCCTTTTAACCCTGAAATTGAAGCAACAACACGCAGGCAAAGCGATAAGATAAGGAAAAACAAGAAAGAATTCGCAATGTCCAGCAAAGAGCAAAACATGGTGTTGCGGGATTATGCAATGCCACAGGCAGGCAATTGAGGCATACAACTTTGAGCTTCGGCTTGCGCTTCTTACGTTTGTAGAGAGGTGTCAGTTCGGAGGACAACCCTTGGAGAACCCCAACATGCATCTTCACAATTTTGTGTGAAATGCGACACAATCAAGCTTCATGAGGTGTCCAATGACATTATTCAACTACAGGTTTTCCCATTCTCTAAGAAGGATAGGGCCAGCGATTGGTTGCAGAACGAGGTATCTAACTCATTCTCTACGTGGGATGCTCTCTCGAAGGCTTTTCTCAACAAGTACTTTCCCTCAAGAAAAACTATAAAGTTAAGGGCTGACATCATTCCTTTCACTAAGTGTGATGGGGAGTCTTTATATAAAGCTTGGGAGAGATTTAAAGACTTTCAGCGGCAATGTCCCCACCGTGGTATTCCTGTTTGGCTCTTAGTCTAAACATTCTATAACGGGCTAGAACAGTTAGTGAAAATTTTAGTAGATGTTATAGCAGAAGGCACTCTCATAGGAAAGTTTATAGAAAAGGCAAAGGCTTTGTTGGAAGAGATGGCTTCCAACAATTGTCATTGGTCTAGTGAGCAAGCTAACCGAAAGAGGAATGGTGGAAAGTATGAGGTCGATGTTATGACCCTTTTGGCTAACATGATGGATGCATTAACATAGAGAGTTAACAAATTTGGTGTTTCTCCTACTCTAAGCAAACCTTGCAGTTCTTCAGTTGGAGTACGTTCTATATGTGAGGCTTATGGTATACAAGGGAACCCACCTATTGACTACTACAATGGTTACCATTGAGCATGGTAATGCCTTGCAGAGTTACAAACCATAACCATAAAACTCTAACTTCTATAATCCTGGATGGAAAAATCACCTTAACCTTTCATACAAGAAATCTAACCCTAAACCCTAGAATTCTATGTAACCACCTGGGTTCCAATACCAAGCTACCTACAATTGATAGCCTCAAACCCTTCAGAAGTCAACCTTGGAGCTTCTTATGGATGGGTTTATTCAGACTCAGATAAAGACTAATAAGAACCTTAACGAGAACATGAAATTTATCAAGTTCAGGTTAGGGAGCATGACTTCACACTAAAAGGTAATGGACACCCAAATTGCACAATAGCATAATAGGTTAGCAGTTTGTCTGATCCCCAGGGGCATCTAGTTGGCCAACCTAAATCAAATCCCATGGATCACAGTAATGCAGTTTCCGTAAAGGGTGATGCGTTAGTAGACAGTCTAAAGGTGGTACTTTAAGAGACAACTTCAGTTCATGTTTCTACAGGAATAATTGGGTTGAAGAAGGGGGAGAGTTAGAGTCTAGAAAAGAAGGGCACCCAAACTCTCCCGTTCGCCGCTACTAACCACCTCCTCTATTTTTTCAGAGGGTGATAATATCCAAGCTAAAGCCCAAGTTTACGAGATTCCTGGATGTACTGAGAAAGATTTATATCAATGTTCCTTTTTTAGAGGCTCTAAGTGAAGCACCATCCTAGTTGAATTTTTAAGTAGCTTCTTTCTGAGAAAGGTAGGCTTGAGGAGGTTACAATAATTCCTATGGGAGCAGTATACAGTGTAATACCTTAGAGCACGTCACCATCTAAGTTGTAGGAATACTAGCAGTTTCTCCATTACTTGTTCAATAGGAGACTTGTATATTGAGCGAGCTCTTTGTGATTTGGGAGCTAGTGTGAGCTTGATGCCTCTCTATCTATATACGAAGCTTCAATTGTAGGACATAAAACTTACTAGCATGACCATTCAGTTAGCAGATCACTCCATCAAGTGCCGTATGGGCATTCTAGAGAACATTCTAGTTCAAGTGGGTAAGTTCATCATCGCATGTCACTTTGTAGTTATGGATATCAGTGATAGCTCATAAATTCCTATCATCCTTGGGAGGCCATTTCTAGCTATTATAGGGGTAGTGATTGATGTGCCGGCATGACTGCTCTCCATCCACCTATGAGGGGAAAGCGTTGATTTCTATTTCCCTCCACCAATAGTCCCCCGCAGTTCATACAACCTCTATGGTTTCCGTTGCTCCCGTAACAGTTTTTAGGATTAGGGTGTTTGATTGGGATATAAAGCTCAAGAGGAAGTTTTCTGGCAAATTTGAGTAACCTCCATGGATCCTGGCTAGTTTTAGAGGCACTTTTAGAGGTTCCGCGGAGACGGTATATTCACCAGCATTCACTATTCTATTCTTCCACCTTCCTTCTTCCCTCCACCATCTGCCATCTAAGGTAAGGATCAAGCTAGGGACCTTAAATAAGCACTTCCTGGGAGTTAACCCAAGCATTTAATTGTTTTTTAGAAAAAAGAAAAAAAATCATGTGTCATTTCTTCCTACGTCCCCTCCTCTGCCATTTCCTCTCTGCACTAAAAGTATTTTCCCTTGACCCTTTATATGTCTTTTTTCATTAAGGACAATGAAATCTTAAGCATGGGGGATGGGTTTGTAGCCCTTTGGGTGAAATTATGCATTTTGAGGTGTAATTTGAATGACATCTCTTGCATTTCATCATATGGACAGGACTTCATGTAGTTTTAGTAGGATTATTTTTGCATTTTTCATTTAGGGAAGCATGTATATTAGAGCATACATATAGGCAAAAAAGTCTTTTTGGGTATGGCATCGGTCGGTATAGCGTAGCGTCCGCTAGGATATCCGCCTGGAACCCATTCGATTAAGTTCTGAATAATCCAGAATCCTATCCTTTTTTTTACTAGAAGGATCCGAAAATTTCTCTTTTACTTGATCATTAGTCACTGAGGAGTTAGAAATAGATCTTTGTTCGAAAGAAAGAGAATGAACGTTCGTTTGATCTTGGAAATCGGATTGACTATGGATTTGAGACATAGCATGTTCCCCTTATTTTCTTCATAATACGTAATCTCTCGCATTCTTCCCTTGACTTTTTGAAGATTCCCATTCAAGTTTACCCATTCGATTAAGTTCTGAATTATTTGGAATCCTATCCCTTTTTTTACTAGAAGGATCCGAAAATTTCTCACAGGAGCGAGTGGAAGCCAAGCAAGCAGCTATTGGAAAGAAGCCCTTTTTTTTCATCGGGTCTGGGTGGAGACCAAAGATCTTGAGCACTTTTTGACACTACCTTTAGAGGAGACGTGCGAGAGGAGACGCGCGAGAGGGTGCGTGAAGCACCTGACCATTGAAGGGGCTTCAATCAACATATTTCTTTTTGTTTGTTTTTATTTTAGCTCGGTGGAAACAAAATAGGTTAGATGCTGCATCATAAGAGGAGAATTGTTCGAGTTGGGCATTCACAAGCTTTCTACGTATTCCTTCTTACCCTTCTCTTCATTATCCTCTATGTGTTTTATTGCTTCCTTACTTAGATTTATTGCTTTTGAAAAAGAAAAAAAATTTAAAAAGGGTTTTTGAAGACCCCTCTTATGATAATAATGCAAGGTGTGATAATTGATTGGTTGGCATGGTTGTGTATTGACATCTGGCTTCTCTTGGTTTTGCAAAATTGTGTTGACATCACCATTTTTAATTGCCTTGCCTTATGTTGCATGCCATTTACCCTTGAGATACATGTGGTTTGACTTGGTTGACCATGATAAGTGACATATATCGAGGATTGATTCATTTTTTGAGTATCACTAATGGTGGTATGTGATTTGAGGGATTGTGAAATGAAAAGAAGTGAAAAGAAAGGAAAAAAAAGGAAGTTGTGAATAAAATGTTTGATAGTGGCGATTAATTCAATAAGATTGTATTAAATCCTTCCCTATGGTCTTTTGTAGGGTGTGTGCTCCCCCCCCCACCAATTGGGGTGTGAAATTGATGTTGTGGTGCTTGTTGTGCAAGTGTTCCAGCTCCCTAGTTTTTCAGTTAGTAGCTCCACTTTTCTTAAATTGATTCCCTTCTCATCCTTAAGCTTAGCATCATTACATCTTTTTTGAAAGTTCTCATGATTGATATTTTGTATTTTGTCTCAAGCGATGAAGAATAAAGGACCTTATCAAGTTTTTGGTAGTTTGAATTATTGGTATGAGTACTCAGTGTACCCAAGTTTAACATCTAAACACATTGAGAGGAATGTTTTACTTTATCCCAAAGTGCGGTTCTACTAGTGACGCTTGCTCAGCACCTATTGAGGGATGCTTTATCTTGCTGCGTGATTTTAATATGGGGTGATTGGTGCGTCACATTTGGGCGGCATGATTTATAGATGGTCGTGTATGAGTTTTATTGAAAATGTTTTGAACACCTTAACTTAATTACCCTTGATGCATGTTTGTATTATAGATTGATTGTTGTTCTCTTGCTTGAGGAAGGTGTGATTACAGGTTCATCTCCCTTATTAATCATACAAGAGTAGTCTTGCTTGGGGACAAGCAAGAGATGAACGTGAGGGAGTCGAAAAACCTTTAACTTTGGTGTTTTAATCCCTTGATTCTACCACTCTTCTTTACATATTTGCTATGTTCAATGAGGAAGTCAATCGTATTTTATCCTCCTTGCTCATAAATATATTATTTAGATGAATTCTCCTTTGCATAGGTATTTTGATCCCAATTCTATGGCATTGTTGATTAACGATTCAAAGGCAAGCATTTAGTGATGTTTTGTCCAAATAAGAGGTTTGAGAGCCGGTGAGCATTCAAGGGTGCAAGAATGAAGTTTCAAACATTTACACCGGTAGCCGTGCATAACTACACAGCCGTGTAAAATTACTAAATGCATCTAAAACGTTGAAGAGATGTACGGCTAGCTGTGTACTTTTTGTTGGGCTGTGCATGTGCAGTCAACAAAAATCTAGAGTTGCTCAGCTGGCCGTGCGCTTTTGCCTGGCCATGCATCTCCTTATCCAAAACTTTTGCACAGCTGGTCGTGCACTTTTGCATGACTATGCATCCTTGTTTCTCATCCAACCTAGGATTTATTTAAATGTAATATTTGGGGAATTCAACATCTACCTTTTACAATCTTTTTCCTCTTAGTTTTCTTGAAGTTGGGTTTTAGGCTTTAGCATAGCAATACTTTTGCAATTTGTAGCTAATTATTGTTGGATTGAAGATTTATACCTTATTCAAATTTGCAGTTCCGGAGTTCGTTTTCTTGAATGTCTCCCATTCTTTGTTATTAACTGCTTTGTTATTAACTGCTTTGGCTCTTTAATAATTGTTAGTATGACGTTTTCTGATTATTGTGTTGAGAATCTCATTATGTTTAGTGGATAATCTCCCGAGTTGGGTGGGGATTAATGCTAGTTATGACTAGTTGAATCATCGTTTAGCCCTAATTCTTCCTTGCCCTGTGTTTGTTGTTATTGAATTCTATTTCGTTCACCACGTGTTTGATGAATTGCCTGAAAGAGCATTCATTTACTTCTATTAGGGTTTAGGGAAACATTGAAAGATGAAACCTTTACCAAGCATGACTTAGTAGACGTTTAGGATTTTGATATGAAAATCATTCAAATTCTAATTGGGATTCAAGATTATAGACCTTTTGATCTTTCGACTTTTAGTTCCATGAAAATAGACGACTATAGTTTTGGGATTAGTCTTTGACCTTAAAAGAGGGAGGGGATATGCTAAGTTAATGATATATCTGTTCATGTTGTAATCTCCTAACTTGGATGGGCTAAATTGTGCCATTAATCCCAACCTGAATGTTTTATTCTTCTAATATCTTATTCGAGTTCGTAGCTATTATTGCTTTATTGGTTAATCATTGAAATCCTCATATTTAAGTTGCCTAAATATAGTAGGTGTAAAACATTACAAATTCCTATAATTATAAATATTCGTTTTTTTTGATGTTGTACCAGCCTAGAGGGTTTAAGCTTGTAAGATGATTAAAATTTTATGGGTAATTTAATAGTGTGATTTTAGGGGTTAGAGTCGATTCAAGCAAAAACATTTCTTTTTTTATTCTTTTCACTCAAAAACTTTAGAAAATTCAAATAAAATTTATTTTGTGTGAGTGAAATTTTTGTTAAGCAAAGGCCCCCTAGCTGTGAGTATTGAAGGGAAAAAAAATTGTTTTTCTTTCCTTTTTCATTCCACTCCTATAGCCTCTCTTCGTCCTCCTATAAGAGATAAATCCTAAACCTGGTTTGGCCCTTTCCCTACCTCTCTTAGTCAGCCCACACCCTATCTACACCCTCACCTCTTACTCGCACTCTCTCTCACGTTTTCTCTCCCTCTTCCATGCATTCTCTCTTTGTCCACACATTCTCTCTTCTTGCGGCTCCATCATCCACGACGACAACCACTGCCGCCTACAGCCACCACCACTGGTCTCGCCATAACCCGCAGCTGCTGCCTACATATGCCACCACATAACCATCTCTTTTTTCTCTCCCCTTGGTTGAGTATGGCTATGGTTCCATGAAAGCCCTACTCCGAATTTTCTTTTTTCATTTAAACTTTATTTGAGATTAATGTAGCTGATTTTTTTAGCATTAAAATCTCATTTGTTTTCATTGATTTTTAGATTTAATTGCTTGTCTTTAAGGAATTAAAACCATCCTAGCCTCCTCTTTTTCTTTACACATTTCAAGGTAAAATTTTAATATTTGAATTTCATATTTGTCTCACTTGGATTGAATTGGACAGACTAAAGTAGTCATGGTATTAAGGTTGGATTACATGGATGCATGGTGAAAGTTGTGGTTAATGAGTGACAGTGTTTTAGGGCAAAAACCTAAGGAATTAATGTCACTGTTACAATCAGAATGCAGGGTGGATTTGGAAATCTATGCATCCATATTAACTCATAAAAAACTTATGAATTTCATAGGGTTTATAGATCTGAAGGTCTTTTGTATCAATAATTTTGAATACTGTTAGCCAGAGTTAAAATAAGAAACTCATGGTGGAAATACTGAGACTGCGTAAACCTAGACTGTATTAGGATAGTTTTTTTTTTTTTTTTTTACCAAATTTGAATTAGTTACGTCTAGAATCTACTAATCTATATAGAATAAAAGTTGAAGTAGATAGACTTAGCTGTCTAGAATAGGTTTAATATCTAAAACCCAATATCTAGACCATAATCTATGGCCTCTGGAAATTAGACCTAGATTTTATCCCAAATATGGACGGTTAATATGAAGGTTAATTAAAGAAATAAAATTTTAGATATTCATAAAAATTACTTTGGGAAGTCTAACTTACTAATTGAGCATAGAAATAGGTTTCGAAGTAATTTACAGGCTATGGTTCATGTGAGTTCGATTTTTGGGCTAGGTGTAAGTGTTAAATAAAAAACTAATTTGGAAATTGGATAGGTCCAATTTAGAGAGTCAAGATCAAGTTTAGGAACTGCATTTTATCAGGTAACAATCATGCCCTAACTCCCCTTAATGTCCCTTTAAAATGTGCTTTATGTGGGTTGTCTCTTACAATGATTTGAAATGATGTTTGGGGAACCTTCTTCAATACCCTGATATATTGTTAAGGTTTTATTATTATTATTGTGACTTGGTATGGAACCTTGGATTGTTTGAGAGTGCTTTTAGATAATATTAGACCCCTATTGGGTCGGGAAGGGCTATTTGAAAGTTTGGGCTAATGACTATTCTCTAAACATAAATAATCTAAGTAAATGAATTAGGCGAGACATGGAAGGTTTTCTCCCGATAATAAGAAGGCGTTATACTCTTCATGGGTAATTGCATGTGTGGTTAGCGACCACACACCGTCCCATTGATGGATGTGAGCTGGGTTATTGGTAACCGTCCAATCGACGGTACACCATGAATTAGAAGCAACAACACCTAATTTAAACCAAGGGCATCAGACCTTAGTGAGATCGCTCACCCTTATCTTATACTTGAACTAAGAGAGATTAGAATCAACTTAGGGGTTTGGGTCACTACACCTTAGAACTCGAGCTTGAATTTGAACTTGACACTAAGCCTGAACCTGGACTAAAAGCTACTCATTGGAGACGTGAAGCTATGGTAGAATGTGTTAGATGATATGTCCGATAGATACTCTTAGGAAATAGATGTGGGATGATGCTTAGAGCTAATAATGTCAGATTTTAAAGATGTCTTTGTTAGTAGAGTGGGAACTGAGAAAGTTATTGAATTGTTTGTGTAATGGGGAGTAATAATGTGGAAGAAAAGATTTATCATTTGTTTTATGCATTAAAACTGTCTATTTATGAGCTATGTATTTGACCTAAATGTGAAAGATGATGCCATTGATAGTGTGTGTATGGCAAATATGATCATATGTATAAAAACTCAACTTTATAAGCTTTAGGCCAACTGGCCATTATGAATGATGAAAATTGATTTGGTTATGAATGTTACTATGTGTTTGTTCAATGATGGTGATGCAAATCAAAGTTGATTGTTAAAGTGTTATAAAATACATATTGGGAACTATTAGGAATGGAACTAAACTTGATAAATTTTTAAGCCAAGATGTTAGGAATCAATGCAGAATCTCAAACCGGACCCCATCCCACTCCAAGGCCTCGTGTTAATTTTGAAAACAACATGGCTAGCATAAGGGAAAGACCGAAAACTCTTCAGCCTAGGAATAGAGGTAGGACCCCGACTAATGTGGATAAGGCAAATTCACTAACTGGGACGGACCTTACCAATCTCCTACTCCTGGAGCTTTTACAAAAGCAAGGGGAACAGATGCAATAGTAACATGAACACCTCTAGAAGATGGTTAAGGTGAAAGAAAGGAAGATACGAGAGAATAACACATATATGTTTAAGAGGCTTACTAGCCATAACCCCCTAATGTACAATGGTGCCCTTGACGCTAAAGCATTGGAGGATTGGATTCGAGCCATGGAAAAGTTGTTTGATGCTCTCCAGTGCCTTGAGAAATTGAGGATAGGATCTGCTATGGTCTAGCTAAAAGATGAGGTTGACCTTTGGTGGATTTACTGTAAGGAAAAGACAATATGAGCCTAGATTTGGGTATAATAGATTTAAGGAGTTCAGAAATCGCTCTTACCCCGTATCCCTTCATAAAGCCAGGGAGAACAAATTTATGCGATTATAACGAGGGAAGTTGAATGTGCTGGAATGTGCTTTCGAGTTTGTAGAACTCTCCCGTTTCGCCCCTACCTTTGTGGCAAATGAGAAGTTAAAGATTAACCGCTAAGGTAGGGCTCAACCCAAACTTTAAGAAAAGTATGTCAGTGCATCAATATACCTCTTATGAGGATATGTATGACATGACTATCAATATGGATAGGGCAATGAAGGAGAAAAATGAGTCTTATAATGAGCAGCGAGGGAATAAAAGGAATCGGGGACCAACGCAAAAATCACCACTTCTAAAATAAATACATAAAGCTAACAATAATCTGCGTGGTGGGTAGCATGCTGGTGACCGGCCTAGGGTGATCATTAATGCTTGTGGAAAGCTAGGACATTACACACCTGAATACTGCGCCAACAAAGAATGCTATTGCTTTGGAAGCCCTCAACATCAGGTGAAGGATTGCCTGCACCCACCAAACCTATTGATTAGCACATGGACGTTAGCAACCGTAACAATATTACCAACACAAGGGTGGGCAACCAGCAAATCAGAACAAATAAACCCAAGCTCCTCAATAGAGCCGCACGAGGCCACCCAACCAACCTCCGTGGGACATTAGGGGTAGGGTCTATATGACACAAAGGGAAGAAGTTGGAAATGCTCTTAATGTGGTGACTGGTACTTTCTCTACCACAACTCAACCTGTCAATATCTTATCTGACTCTGGTGCTCCATATTCTTTCATTTCTGCTAAGTTAATTGAGGCATCAGGGCTAGTTCCATCATCTAAATACTCTCTATTATCTGTAGCCATCTCTAATGGGAAGACAGTGAGGTTAACGACTTATATATGAATTACCCCATTTAGATTGACGGTCATGAGTTTTTAACTGACCTGTATAAATTTTGATTGGTAGATTTTGATGTGATTATGGGTATGGACTTGTTATTGAAATATCGAGCATAAATTAATTATCCTAAATAGAAGATTACCTTGAAGCGACCAAAGGGAGAAAAGGTAATTAATAAAGGGAAAATCCTTAAGTGTGGAGTGAGACTTGTCATAATAATAGAGGCCTAAAAGCTATTAGGATGAGGTTGAGATGGGTTCTTATGTAATGTAGTAGATACTAAACCCCTAAACCATCTGTTAAGGATACCCAATAGCATAGGAATTTCCTAATTTCGCTAAGGAGATACCAGACATACCACCACCTAGGGAGGTAGAATTCTGCATTGACTTGACGCCAGAAGCAACCTCTATATCCAAAGCTTTTCATAGGATAGCCCCAGCAGAACTTGAAGAGCTAAAAGGCCAGCTTGACGAGTTATTGGAAAAGGGGTATATTAGGCTAACTACATCTCCATGGGGCGTCCCCAGTGTTGTTCGTAAAAAACAAGAATGGAACCTTGAGGTTATATATTGACTATAGAAAGCTTAACAAAATAGCCATTAAGAACTGCTATCGTGTGCGTTAGATATATGACCTTTTTAACCCATTAAAAGGAGCTAGGACTTTTTCCAAAATATATCTTCAATCGGGCTACCATCAACTCTGTATCATGGAGGATGATATACCTATGACAACATTCCGCACTCAATACAGGCACTATGAGTACGTAGTGATGCCTTTTAGACGTACTAATGCTCTAGCCGCATTCATGAACCTCATGAATAGGGTCATTCAACCTTACTTGGATTAATTTGTAATAGTATTTATAGATGATATATTAGTATGCTCGAGGACACTAGAGGAATACACTTGTCATTTAAGAATAGTCCTAGAAGTGCTCGAGAAAAACGAATTGTATGTGAAGCTGAAGAAGTGTGAGTTTTGGCTGAAAAAGTAGCGCTTCTAGGGCATGTCGTGTCAAGAGAAGGAATCTCGATGAATCTTAAAAGATAGAAGCTATAGCACAGTGGCCTAGGCCTAAGAATGCAATTGAAGTGGGTAGTTTCCTAGGGCTAGGAGGGCGTTATCACATATTTACTTAGAATTTCTCTAAGGCCGCAACATCTCTAACTAATTTAACAAGGAAAACCACTAAGTGTGAGCGGACCAACAAGTGTGAGGAAGCCTTTTAGGAACTTCAGAGCAGATTAAATAGCGCATCTGCATTGGCATTGCCTATAAACGGTGTAGATTTTATGGTATATAGTGATGAATATAAAAATGGGTTAGGTTGTGTGTTGATGTAAAATATTCATGTCATAGTTTATGCCTCCCAACAACTAAATCCTCATCAGCAAAACTACCCAACTCATGAGTTGGAACTAGGAGCAGTGGGGTTCGCACTGAAAATTTGGAAGTATTATCTGTACGGGGTGCAATTTGAGATCTTTGCTGACCATCAAAGTCTAAAGTACCTGTTTTCGCAAAACGTCTTGAACCTAAGGCACACAAGATGGTATAAATTTCTTAAGGATTATAACATAAACTTCCAATACCAGCTAGGGAAGGTAAACATGGTGGCAAATGTGGTAGACGAGGCATTGAGTCATAAGCCATACCTGACACTTAGTGATGCATGGTCAATTCCATTTGTCAAAAAAAAGGGAATGAAATGCATATGGGTGTGCCTAATAGAAGTTGAAGACCAATCTCTCGAAAGAAGAACCCAAAAAGAGAGAGAATTCCCAATTGAGAAAACCTCCAATGGAGTAGATTCAACACTTGAATTAGATAGCAAGAACATAAATCAATCCACCCTCTAATTCTCCAAAGCCTTAGCACCAAGGATTAGATTAAAGGGAAGACTCAAATCATCACCCTCCTAAGAGAGATAAAGAATTTGAGATTTTGAGGAAAACCGAGCTTCAAGCTCTCATATCATTCATCAAATCTGAATTTTCATGAAGGTAATTGCGTCCATAAATACCCAACAAGAGAGGAAATTAGCTATACATTAGTGGGGCAAGTGGTCCAAAATAGGAGGCTTATAATATCATAGGAAAATAAATTAAGTTACTTAAGATAATTACAATCACTATGATCTGTATTTTTCAAAACTCATCCATCATCTTCTAAAGAGCCATGAGTAGGCTTTACTTTTCTAAATAAGGTGGCGCTACTTGTCAAGTCTTCCCTTGTATGTAAAGAATCATTTCATGCTGATTAATCTCGAAAATTACAGCCTTAACCTCCTCAATGAAGCCCATATTCAGAACCGTCCATTTTCCTGGATTCACTATCTAATTCAAGTGTTGAATATACTCCATTGGAGGTCTTCTCAATTGGGAATTCTCTCTCTTTCTTGGTTCTTCTTTGGAGAGATTGGTCTTTAACTTTTATTAGGCTCACCTACATGCATTTCATTCCTTTATTTGGACAAATGGAATTCACCATGCATCATTTGTTATCAAAGTACAATGATCCTATCCCTTGGTAAGCATCCATTTCAACCATACCAACCATCTCTCTTTTCTCTCCCTTTGGTTGAGTATGGCTAGGGTTCCATGAAAATCGTACTCTTAGTTCTCTCTTTTATATGAGCTTTAATTGAGATTAATATATCTAATTTTTTGATTATTAAAATCTCATTATTTTCTTTGATTTTCATATTTAATTGCTTGTGTTTGAGGAATTAAAACCATCCAAGCCTCCTCTTTTTTTTTTGCACATTTCAAGGTAAAATTTCAATATTTAAATTTCATATTACTGTAACTTAGTTTGAATTAGAGAGATTAAAGTAGTAGTGGTATGATGATTAGATTACATGGATTCATGGTGGAAGTACAGTTGTGGCTATTCAGTGATCGTGTTTTGGGATAAAAACCTAAGGACTTAGTCTCACTATTACTGTCAGAATGTATTGTGGTTTTGAAAATTCATGGATTATCATTATAAAATAATGAAGTTTATAGGGTTCATATATCTTAAAGTCTTCTATATCAAGAACTTTAAGCCGTGTTAATTAGAGTTAAAATTAGAAAATTATGATGGAAATATGGAGATTGTGCAAACCTGGACTGTAATAGGATAGTTTACGAACTTTGCAAATGTTGAATTAGGTATGACTAGAATGTGTTAATCTCCTTAAAATGAAAGTCAGAGAAAATACATTGATCTTCCAAAATGGGCTTGATTCTTAGAATTTGATATCTAGATCATAAGCTATGGCATCTGGAAGTTCGATATAGATTTTATCTCGAATCTGAATCATTAATGTGATGGTTAATTAAATGAATAAAGTTTGAGATATTCGTAAAAATTACTTTAAGAAGTCTAACTTAATAATTGGGTATAGAAATAGCTTTCAAAGTAATTCAACCCCGCTATAGTTCATATGAGTTTGATTTTTGGGTGGGGTTTAGGTATTAACAAAAACCGTTTTAGGAATTAGATTAGTCCAAGTTAGAGAGTCCAGCTTAAGTTTAGGCACTGCATTTTGCCAGGTAATAATCATACCATGACTCCCCTAAATCTCCCTTTAAAATGTACTTTATATGAGTTATCTCTTACATTGATTTGAAATGATGTTCGGGGCACCTTCTCGAATAAGCTAATATATTCTTAAGTTTTTATCGTTATTATTGAAACTTGCTATGGAATCTTAGATTGTTTGAAAGTGCTTTTAGATAATGTTGGACCCCTATTCGATCGGGATGGGCTATTTGAATGATTGGGCTAATGACCTATTCTCCAAATATAAATAATCAAAGTAGATGAATTAGCGGGACGTGGATGGTTTGCTCCCAATAATAAGAAGGTCTTATAGTCTTCCCTGGGTAATTACATATATACTTAGCAGCCATATGTCATTCTGTTGATAGACGTGGGTGAGGTAGTCGATAACCATCTAAGCGATGGTAGGTTATGGACTGGATAGGCAGTTGTACCTAAGTCAATTGCAGGCTAGGAGACCTATTGAGGTCACTTACCCTTGTCTTAAACTTAAACTAATGGAGATTTGAATGAACGTAGGGTTTTAGGTCGATTTTGTTAGGAACCATCAATGAACTTGCTCGAGTTATATTCCCTCTCATCCCTACAATTGTTTAAAATGAATTTGAACTATGTTTTGACTATTAAGGGGTGGTTGTTTTTTAGCTTCGTCTCTTTTTTCTAAATGTTTTGTTTTCAGGTGATAATCGTGAGCATGGGGATGGGACTCAAGAGTAGAAGTGAGGTCGATGACACATAGTATTTAAGAATGTTCGTCGAATAAATTCCCTAGATTTGAATGCTTGAGTTTTTACTATTATAATTTAAATTTGACCCTTTGCTGACTTTATTATTAGACTCTTAGTAGTAGATTATGTGATACTTAGCCTTGTGTTCCTAGTAAGAAATATTGCGGTAACACGCCATTAGGTTATCTATTGCCACTTAGGGTTAAGTAGTAGTAGTAAAATAAATTGGAATTTTTGGGGTTTTATAGTATACTAATTAATTTTGGTTATTAAAAGCAAGTTCCTAGTGGGATCGACCATAGTCGCTGGTTGCTAGCTACGGCTACATTGTGCGCTTGCGGTTTTATTTGTAATAGGAAAATAATTGGTTAACTAAGTAGGACCATTTAGACTTCAAAATGGGCCAGCAACTATTTTACCCACTCATGGCACACTTCCTAGTCCACATGATACAGGGAATCGACCGTAATGTTCCATTCTTTCCATGCACCCCATGTATGAAGAAAAATAGAGCTTAAAAAGAGGAGGAAACGAGAAGTTATTGATTCACACTACCTTCATCACCCATGCACACTTGGAGAGTTAACAAGGGTTATTTGAGTCTTCGCGTCGATTCCCTTCCTTTAACACCCTAACTCTAAAAACTACCTAAAAAAGTCCTCCTAGGGCATCCCTCCTTTAAGCTGTATGTTCTTGCCCTCGAACTATGATTGGTCTGATTGCGCATCGGATATATTAGTAACCTCTTTTAGACACAGCCATGATGATTCTTATCCCTGAAAAAACATCTGAACTCAGTCTTTAGGTCTTCCAAGAAATAAAAGAAAAGAAAGAAAAGAGTGGATGGTCTAAAAACTTGAAAAAGTGGGCCACAAAAAAGAAGAGCAGAAATAAAATCTTAGTTTTTGAGGGCAAAGAAGCATTATATTAAGTAATATCATCGAATCAGACTTGGATAAACCATTCACCCACATTGCTACTACTTCTCAATCATCATAGGCTCTAATTTCCCCTCTATTCTAGAATTTAGGATCCTTAGTCTTAACCATAACAAGAAATTCAACAGTGGATACTTACCCACATTCCCAGTTGGCACTCACCCGTTATGCAGGATAGAGGGCTCCCCTATATTTTCTTAGATAATAGGGCTTCCATTATGGTAAACATTACCTAACAAGGAGATAACTGCATGCTTTACACTGACCTAAAGCCTAGTCTAGGCAGCACCTAGCAAAGCATCTTCATCAGCCTTACCCTTACGCATCTAGGGCTTTTGTTACAGCGAACAAAGATTGAGGGCTTCTTGAGAACAAGAGCACTTTAATGCAAAATTAAAGCTTAATCCACCATTAAAAGAAAGATTTCCCGTCCTAGGTGACTTATGACCTGTGCCCTCGCTTAACCCAGCAGCCACTTAACTTTTTGCCCCTCGTCCTAAGCCATAGAACATCATCATGCCTAACCCATCAGTCGCTTATACCTTAATTGGAGCTTATCTAATAGACCCCAAACTTAGCATGAGACCTTCGTCGACTTGCATATGAAGTTAGGTCATCACAAGTTAGCATAGTTAGCACTATTAAGTCTATATAATCAACATACATGCATATTCTCTCTTAGGCTAACAATTGCTCCTTTATCTATAAATAGGTCTTTAGCCTATTTACTCACCCGCACTCTGCCTTGATCACTTGGGAACCCTGGATCAAAAAAGTATGCATTCAAGCCTAATAACAACCTTATAGAAAGGGCACACAGCCCTGGTTAGCCATAAACCTACATTAAAAGTTCTGAAGCTTACATTAGCAACTATTGTATAAGATATATGTACTTTGACCCTCGCCTTATTCAGGCTCGGTCAAAGTGGGGGCTCCATTCTCAAAGCGGGCTCTACACAATCATCATTGCCCTTTACAATTCACCCATATCTTATAGAAAGGACATCAAGCCAACTTCAAGTTATCAGGTAACTAGCCATAGAGAACACCTTATCCTCTTTATTCTTAAACATCTTAACCAAGATATTTCAACATTCAATAAGCTTCCATCAGAAGGGCACCATATTGACACCTAAGTGGTTAAAGGGCAAGATTAAAGATTTGACACCTCAACATCTCACCAAGATAACAAGAATCTGGCTACAACTCTTCAGGCTTCCATGCCACTAGGTTCACAAAGATCTAGCTACAAATCTTTAGGCTCTCGTGCCACCAAATTCACAGGAACCTGGTAGCTGGTCTTCAAGCTTCTATGCCACCAAGTCACAGGGATGTAGCTGGAGGTCTCTAGGCTCAGACACCACCAAGTTCATAGGGACCTCGCTATAGGTTTTTAGGTTCTCACTCCAGCAGATCAAACACTACTAGACCGAGGAAAGATGTGCTAGACTATAAAAGGTCAGCATCAAGAATTGCTAGACTGATGAAAGGTTAAGAACCGCTAAACCGGCAAAACGTCTGTTAGACTAGTGAAAGGTCCACCAAAACGGCAAAATGTTAACATCAAAATCCACCAACTCTAAGCACAACATGTCAATTCCACACCACTGGCTACCCGCACAATGGGAGAACTGCAAGCTCTCAACACAATAGGACATTACATCATTTTTCATCGTCAAGGCGAAAGGTGGCATGCACCAAATTTAAGGGCCCTCAATAGTTGGGCTTGGATTTGACATTATTAGCCACTGTCATGGTGAAAGTTGACAGGCGGCAAACCTCTGGATCCTTAGTGGCTAGGTTTAGATTTACATCATCATTCATTGTCACGGCGAAAGTTAGCAGGCACTAAGTCTGAGGACGCTCAGTGGCCAGGTTTGAATTTGACATTATCCGCCACTGTCGCAGCAAAAGTTAGTAGGTGCTAAATCTCAGACCCCTGAACAATCAGCTTTGGATTTAACATCATCAACCACCATCACGGTGAAAGTTAGCGGACACCAAATCTTAAGACCATCAATGGACAGGTTTGGACTTCACATCATCAACCACCATCACAGTGAAAGTTGACAGGTGCCAAATTAAGACCCTTAAGGGCCAAGTTTGATTTCACATCATTAGCCACCGTCAAGTAGAAAATTGGTGGGCGTCAAATCTTAGGACCTGCAATTTTAGGTCCAGATATCACATCATCACTGCCAAACAGGCATCTATAAGCAAAGGTCTTTACTTCAACATTTACCTTATCCAAGCTTGATCAAAGTGGGGAGTGAACTATAGATTCTTGAAAATGGCATCTCAATTTTTATAAAAGGCTCAATGATGAAACTCATGACCCAATATGTGTATTTGGGGGCCCAGCGGAATAATGCTTAGTTCGAGTCTAAAGCATAATAAAGATGGAAAAACACAAGAAACCCGCATGCCTAAATAGGCCGAAATTATGAGTACTCAATGTCTAGTTGAGATTTATTCTCCATTTTTACCCCACTCCAGGATGCATAAAATTATTAAATTTATATGTTAGTATTCTTCATAGAATATGCTTTCTAATGATATATTATACACCAAAATATGATGAGCAATGGAAAGGATATAAGTTGAATACTGAGGCTTGCCACACTTATTCACTATTTTGCTTATATCTTATGCCATACTTATCCAAAAATTATAAAAATAGTGTTATGAGAAACTAGACTTAATAAGATTTCAGTTAAAAAAGAATCACTCAAAACGAAAGTTGGATGTGAAAGTTATGGCCAAGATAAATTACGTTGTCTACATCCAAGCAAATAGAATCCTATCTAGATTGATACACTCGTTTGGATTAAACTTAATGAGAATATGATTAGGTCTCCTTTTTCTAAACCAACTCAGATTATCCCTTTAAGCACTATAAAAAGGGTGGTTACCCCCTAGGGTTAAACACATCAAAAATGAAGGGGGAGAACATCAAATTTTCGGGAGAAAATTTTGAGAGAAACATTTTACATATTGTAAGCATTGAGAGAGAGAAGCGGTTAATCATTAGAAGGCATCATTCCACTGGGTTCCCAGGTGAATCAGGTGGGCCATCATGAGAGAAAAAATTCTAATCTTTCCCTCACTCTATCCATTTATTTTCTTTCTCTTTGGCCATTTGATTGCAAATTTTATAAGGACGTAATCTTTTAGTAGTTCCCTCACCTGCTATGATATGTGGAATTGTTTTTTTTTTAAATTTTCTTTGGACTAGCATTGTACCTTTGATTTATGTTATTTGACATGATTAATACTAATATGTTGTAGGATTGTTTGATAGTGTACTTAAGTTCTAATTTTCCATATTGATGAGTAGATACTGTCAATGATGACACGTGGTGACATGATGAACTCTATCATGTCACTGTACATTTACCTCCAGTCTAGGTCCTTGGTTGGAGCCTATGTAGCCAAGATGTTCCCTACCCTAGGGATTACTCGAGGGCTTTTCAAAATTTTTTTTGACGCCAACTAATTGTCCCTTTTGGTTGTCCCTATCGGTTTATAATTCGCTTCAAAAAGTGGATTTGGTTTTTATATTTTCCCTAAAATAAACTGGCAACTCAATTTACTAAAGTTTATTGCTTTTTAGCTTTCCCTATTCCTTTTGCTTTGTTTTTTTTGAATTGGGAAAATTGGTTCAAGATCATGACAGCAAATCTGTCGGGACCAAAAATCGGGTTTGGTGCTGGCCTAGGAACCTGATCGGGTTCCTAGATCAAGCTTGCATACCAAATTTGTAGTGGTTATTGCCAGGATCCAACTCAGAGAGCTTGGATCAGGCTAGGGCCCTGGATTAGATCTGAGGGCCGACTTTCTAGGCAAAGCCTGTAATTCAGTAGTACAAATCTCTTTTTTAAATTTATAAAAATAGCTTTGATTTAATTCCAAAACAAAACACCTTGCAAATGAGTCCAACCATTCGTGGGGAACTGCACTCAGGATAGATTTCCACGGGTTGAGATCCCTACACCCATCTAACATGACACTGCCTACATGCATGGGGTTAAATTGCATGTGAGGAATGATCCCCATTGTGAACGGTTGGTTTTTTAGCAGTTTTGACTAGTTATATGGCTTGTTTTGGTGATAAAAGGCACATTTCTTTAGGATTCTTATTGCTTATCCACAATCTTCCATTATAGTTTGAAGAACAACAAGCGGAGCTCAAGTGGAATTTGAAGAACACTGGTGTAGATTGAAAGATCCCTAATCTGTGCTTCTATAATAAGCATTACTCCCCTTGTAATATCCTCATCTTCTCTTTTAGATAGATCATGTAATTGGAGATGTTCGTTTGGTTGTTTTTATTCATGAGTGAGCAATTTTCTTTAATCTAAGGTTTGTCGAATTGAAATAATGATGCGAGCTTTTAGTAGTTGAATTTCATGTGATTTATCTTAGTTGACTTAATTCCACTTAACATTAGGTGTTTCATGATATTGTTAGAAACCTAATCAACTTCTTGCATGCAAATTAGAGAATTGGGAGAAGGATAGAAAAGTAAATTCCCCTATCAGATCATTACGATTAAACTTTATTTTTTAATTCTTGGGAAAGAATTGCTAATTGAGAGGCGATTTTGATCATCTTAAGCTTATAACTCACATTAATTCGACAACCTTTGAGAAATGGTTAACCATTCTATTCGGGTAATTCTCTTCACTTTGAAAGAAATTTTAGAATTCATTTGATTATTCACAATAGAATTATTTAATTAACAAAGAAGCACATGTTTGATTAGTAGCACATTACTTGGTTAGGTTAATCCTCAAATACTCATCCATTGATTTCACATTAAGTCAAGTGCTTGTTTAATTTAATCTGATTAACTAATCTCTAAATTTTTATTACACTCAGCATATTGTTTGATAAATTGTAGTAATGTATTAGATAACTAAGGGATCTTAGTCTATTATTTTTAAGTAAATTTTTCTTTATGCATGGAGGACACCCAAATTTCAATAAACTGTGCAACTCAAATTCCAATTTGTCTCCCAACAAGGTAATATTTATAGTGAAGGGTTCACTTGGTGATTCAACATTTTATTTGTATGGTGAAATTTACTTATCAAAAGATGTGTCTACTCTTTTTCTCATAATATAATAACAATAATTTTGGCTTTCTGTTGGTTTATCATTAAATATAATTCTAGTAGGTTTGCATAGAAGGGCTTTAATGGAGTTGATGCTTAAGTATGTAGGTTTTGAGATATAATCAAGATTATCTGTTATAGACTTATAGTAAAACCTTGTTCTATGCTATTCTGCATCTACACATTTCACCATGATATGTTTAACGTAGGCATGAGTATTTTCATTTCTTCTAAACTGTACCACTAACATCTATGCAGATGATCTGTCTTTTTTAGTTACATTTTGATACTCTACAATTGACTACTAATAAGGATGGATGCCTAAAAACCCAATAGCCTAACCAACCAACACAAACAAAACCAGAGTTATTGCTCTTTGAACCAATCTGAAACAGTCAATCTGATTACAAGGTTGAAGTCTAAGAGCAAGAACGAAATAGATAATAAAAACACTCAACAAAAGGAATAATATCCTCATCAAATCACTCTTCTGAAAGTAAAGAACCCGGAGAGATTCTAAACGGAAGGCTCTTAAAACCACCACTCACAAAGAGATAAAGACTTTAGAGAAATTTTTTAAGAGAGAAATTAACACTTTGCTATTTCATTCATTTGTAACTTTGTATTCATAAAATTTGATTTTTACCATAGACAAGGAAGGTTATTTACACTTAAAACTCAACGAAACCACTTACAATATGAGGGAAGGGGTATAATGGAATGGCAACAAAATATTCATAGGAAATTAAATCGCAAATCTAGAAACAATTACAATCCCAAATGAGTGAAAACACATCTCCTAACTTTCTAGAGTCTTCTAGAAGAATACACCTATCATTTGAAGGAATTCCTACTTGGAAGCTCTTCTGTGGAGTCTAAAGATATTCCCCACTTGAGGAAATTAGGAATGGATAGTTATAATTCCACCTTCTTAGGAAAATATCAAGACTTATCGTTTATTGAAATTTTCTAGACACTTCCTTTCTTCTGATTCAATTGCTCTCTCTCTCTCTCTCTCTCTCTCTCTCTCTCTCTCTCTGTATATATGCATATATACATATATATATATATATATATATATATATATATTATATATATATATATATATGTATGTGTGTGTGTGTGTATATACACACACACACACACACACACACACACACATATATTTACGTATATATACATATATATATAATTTTTGTTGTTACAAAAATTATGTGACTAGAAAATAGGCTAAGAAATATTTTCAAATATAGCCATTATGAACATTTTAGACCAAGATAGGTGCCTCAATGGGCAATGAAATTTAGAGCCAAAAGCTAGAATTACTGGGTAATTTTAGTTATCTTGAAATATTGGCAAAAATGAATGCTAACAAATGGCCTAAGCTAAACACATTGATATGTTCTCAAAGTACACTCTTCAAGCTTTCCAAGGACACATTTTTCTTATTTTTGGATAAGGATAACGCTATAAACTAATAAGGGGAAAACATGTAAAAATCTCGATTATGGTCATTTTGGACAAGGGATTATTCATGAATTAAACTCTCTATTTCGAGTTACTTACTTAAAAACTTAAAAGGACCCATCCCAGCGATGACGATCCAAACTAGCATCAGCAGGGGGTTCCCAGAGGCTCAACCAGCTTTTCTTTATAGACCACACTCTCTCGAGGGGTTGTACCGGATTTGGCTTTCTCAAAGCGGTGATTCGTAGAATTATGTGGTAACATAAATTAGAGCTTAAATTTTTGCACTCGCTATCACATTTTAAAGGAAATGTATAAATACATAATTTTATAGAAAATTCTCAATTCCTTCTTTCAACTAAGCTCTTAAATCGAAGGGCTAATCATAGAACAGAAGACTGGATTTTCAAGGAAGGAAACAAATTTTTCTACAAGTTATAATTTTGGACATTCGAAATCCGGATTATTAAAAGTGACTCCATAACTATGAACCATAAGAACAAATTTGTGGGTGAATGTACGTTCTAATAAATGGTGATCACCATCATTAGAGTATTTGCTTCGAAGGCACCCTTTACTGGAAATGAATGAATTAAAAAAGTTTAATTTTTTATTCCATGCGAACAATATTTTTTATGAATTATGGTTTTATTAGTGAGGCAAATAGCATGAGGAGCATTTTTGGTGGCTAGTCATTAGCAAGTCATTTTTATAATGAAAAGAAATGTACTAAAAGCAACTATCTCACTGATCACTTTATTATGAACATAATGTTATCTTATGTGCAAAAGAATTAATATTACAGGTAATCATGAAGGATAAAAGATAAGTATGGTTATGGATACAAGAACTAAGAAAACTTTGAACAAATTATTACTTTTGTTAACAGCCTTTAGGACTTACCTCAATCTAAGTGGTTGGCAAAGCAACGTGCACTTGGTTCCTTCTTCCCAAATGTGTTAGTGTCGGATGAAACCTACTCTAATTTCAAAAGACTATGAAAGACGATTTTAGTTGAGTTTTGTTTCTTGAAAGTGCTTTGTTTTCTTTTTTGTAAAGGGAGGGAAGAGTCTAGAGAAGTGGAATTTTCTCTTAAATGTGTGATCTACATACAAAAGTATAGAGTTTCCTCTAGGTATAGAATGTGTGTAAATGAGAGGGAGAGACTCCTTTTTTATAGTGTTAGCAAAGCAATCTCACTGAGTAAACTATAAATCAAAAGCCAAAAATCAAATCATCAAATCATTTCATTCATCGAATTATCATAAACATGGGAAGAATTGTTTGATTATTGCTAATGATGTTGCAAATATGTTAATTAACTTGGTTACCACAATCCCACAAGTAAAAATGCATGGGATTTATAAACGGGAAGCAAGGTAGGTGTAGATGTCCTAAACTTGCCTCTGGGTCTCAGCGGCTACTTGAATCATATCGTTAACCCTTGTTTTTTGCCTTAAGTGAATTGTTTTTAAGAGTTTCAATGAGAGGCAATGTGTTGCCTGCTATCCCACTCACTAATCTTTAAGGTCTCAAATTCAAGCACCATGCTACCATATCGTGCAAAATCCAAGTTTTTTGCCTTTTTAAAACTGATTTTTAAACTTTTGAATTTAAAAATGCTTTTTAAATCTTTAGGAATTTCTTACATGAGAAAGTATTTATTTATAGAGTGGCTGTTAGGAATTCAAGTATGATGTTACTTTACACTCAGTGGGTTAGGCAATTATCATCACCATGAGGCAATGCACATGATATACAGATCCAATGCATCTAAAATCTCGTGGGCACTAGTCTGGTGCTTCTAGAAGTCACCACTTTGGCTAAGGCCGTTAGTGCGAAGGGCACTGTATGTAATGTCATGTAAGATGAACATAGGTGCCAGAGTGAACATAAGAGAGCTTTCAGGTTCCCCCCAAGTGCTCAATTCCTATTGACCACAAGAGTGTTGAAGATTTTGGAATGTGGTTAAGAAGGAAGGTTTCAAAAGGTTTAAGGTCCATGTCCTGCCCCTGGAGTTAAAATCTTGCAGAGAAGTTTGACGATTAAAGGTCTCACACTTGTCATAAATTTTGAGGCTTGAATGCCAAAAGTGCGTCAAAAACTTTTGAGGTTTAAAGGGTCCACACATGTTAAAAATTTTGAGGCTTGAAGAATTCACACCTGTTAAAAAGTGTGAGCTTGAAGGAGTCACACCTATTAAAAATCATTTTGAGGCTTGAAGTGTTAAAAATTTTGAAAACGAATTTTTCTTTTTCTTAAAAAAACTTTTAACACGGTGAGAAGGAATTGAAATCGTGCCCACCATTTATTTTGTATGGCTGCGAGGTTGAGTTTTATGCAAGTGAACACATATAGCTTGTGCATGGGTCAACAAATCATTATTTCTGAAATTTGACCCCAACGGCATGATTGGAACTACTGCTCGGTCTGATGTGATGGTATGATTAGGCATGCTGCTACCTGTTTGTTGATGTAATGATTCATTGGACTCATGATTTTGAAAAAGATATTCTTGGGGCTACTTAATTTTGCGTAATTATTTTTTAGGGTACAATTATTTGGGTGGAATGATTTCCGGGTAACAAACATTTATTTGTCCAACCCAAAATTTTCTAAAATTAAGAATTGGCCTCAAAACAGGTTACTAGTTCTGATTTTGTTGTTTTCTAAGGTCTTTGAGGAAATATGACTCTTTTTATTGGTTTTACTTATAATGATTTTACTGACACTAGTTATCACAATCTATTACTTATGTCATAAATATTATATATTCTATGATTGTAGGTTCACCATGCTTAGCAACATAGTTGAAATTAGTCATAGCGCTTTGACCGTTGCCTCGGCTTAGTCGGTGTTGGATAGTGGCGTTCCTCTAGTCTCAACTACATCTTCCTTAAATTAGGAAAAACATAGATTCGTTTCATTTCCTACGTCAGATCACACTCACTAATTATGTTTTCTATTTTTAAGAATAGTTAAACTTTAATCATAAATGTAAAATATTTTAGATGTAAAGTTCAATTGAATGACGTTCCCTATCGAGAATTTCTTTTATTGAAAGCTTGAAGGTGGAAATATTACAATGGAAAGATTTAAAGGGGGAGTTATGTAGCTAAGATCATCAGAGATGCTTACTAATAGAGAAATAGAAAAACTCAACTTCTCTTTTGCTCAAGTATACTCGAATAACCATGTCCCTTCGCAACATACAACTTCTTCTTTTATAAAGCAGATGAAATACAAAGGATTCCTTAATTGCTACAGTGCACACAATATTACTGGATACTCTCACATGGCTATAGTATATTGCATTATTATACTAACTTGACACTTTGACAAGATAATACATAATGGTGCAACAACGTCTTTAGAGCACTGAATACTAACAAGACTAGTAATCTATATAAGATTCTGCATGCCTTTATCTTCAACAATGTCTTCAAGTCTATCGTTATCTAGGTAATCATAAAAATCTTTATCTAGTATGAGATTTTATGGATCCCATTTTCAAATAAATCATACATATATGTTTTTCCTTTTTTTTGATACAAATTTTCAAGCTCTGACATCAAAGACATAATCAAAAACATCTTTTAAAGTAGCTACTTCCACCTTCATATACTTGCTAAATTCACTATGACAAAAAAAGGGTATTTCTATAATGTGTTATTGTCTTTCTTCATTCAATCAATCCCGACATTTGGTGGTAAATGGTGTAAACAATAATAGCTCTTGCTAAACCAGGGTCACTAATCACCTCTTGTTGCTTTGGGAACCATTCTTGTCATTGGTCATCAAGATCATATATATCAATTAATTAAACAAGATAATGACCTAGTTTAGTCTTTCCATTTTCATACTCAATTAATGTGTAATGTACCTTAATATCCAGAATTTTATGTTCAGGGGCTCTTGTTAAATCATGAATAGATGTGCAAATCCAGTAGATTCCTTTAAACATACACTTCTGAAACTTATTTAAACTAAACAAGAATGGATACGTCTGATTGAGGATTTCTATGAGATAAGCTATCATCCAAATTTCTAGGCTTTCATGATGGGATCATCTAGAAGGATTGAATTCATCGAAGATCTAACATCACCAACTCCAGATCTATTAGGGAATAAAACCACAGTACTCTATGGTTTCTAAATATCATAAGAATAATGATTGTAATTAGTTGATGCAAGTCATATACCAGTTGTTGAACCATTTTTCTTGAGCGTAAGCACTTATTTCTTTCTTGAATGTCATAAAGGCACCTTAAGTAATTCATTTGTAATTCCGATACATTGAATCTTTGTGCTATTAGATGGACATACGATAACAATCCAAAGCGTGATCTACTATTTGTATGAAACTCCAAAATATCCATAAGGATTCTACTATAAGGAGAGATCCGTTCTAGCAGTAATGGCATTTCAATTTAGATTTCCTCCTTTTTCGATAGGATTTTTGCTCTAATAATCACCATAGGCAAGGGCGTGAGTTAAACTATCTGATAAAGAATTCTTCGATCCCTATATATGTTTAATTAAGAAAGCTATTCGGTTAAGCCATAATTGTTATAGTAGGAGTTGCCCTTATGCTTGCATATTCGACAAATTCTGTTTTACAAAAGCAAGTATTCATTTATAATTAGTTTGAATAAGAAAAGGTTTTTGAGCTAAAAAGATTAAGAATTTTTCAATTCTCCTTATGCCTATAAGGATTATTTTCCATTGTAGGGTTATTGCATTATGCTTTTTTAAACTTTCATTGCAATATTCATAGAGGTTTTTCTCCTTTGATTTGTAGTACTACACTCCAGTACTCATTACCAGCGTCTGTCTCAAGAATCAAGTCATCTTTTTCATTAGGCAAGTTAAGAATAGGAAGTTTTTTGGACATCTTTTGGGGTTTTGAACAATCTTTAAATCACTAGGGGTCATTGTCCAACTTAGTTCTTCTTTGACTTTTTGCTGTAATGGCTTGCTTAACTTACCTAATTTTTAATGAAATCTGCAGCATAGGTGAGACATTAAAGAAACCTTTTTAATTACTTCTTATCTTCAATCCCCTCAAGAATTTTTTTTATTTTTTCGAAAACATGCTTTAGTAGAATGATTTGTCCAACTTTGATTTCTACACCTAAAAGATCTGTCTCTTACTTAGTATAAATGCATTTGTTCTGGTCAAGGATAATACCATGATCAATACATCTTTAGGCATCAACTCGAGCATTATCTTTGTACTGATCTAAGATATTAGAAAAGATAAGAATGTCATCGATGTAAAAGAGACAATAGTGATTAAGATCTTTGAAAATGTTATCCATTCTTTTTTGGAATACTTAAGAAGCATTTTATAGACAGAATGACATTACTATTCATTCGTAATGTCTTTGAGGGGCAATAAAAGCAGTTAATGGAATGCTTTCTTCATCCATATTTATACGAAAGTATCCACTTTTACGATCCAATTTTTGAGATCCAAGAGGCTCCATGGGTCATATTCAAAAGAAATATTTTATTAAGAATATAATAGCCATAAAAGATAGTTTATTATTAAGCTTTTTGTAATTAGTTACCATTCTAACTTTTCCCCTTTTTCTTCAGCATGATTTCCTACCATGAATGCAGGACTAGTGTGAGAACTCTTACTATTTGTGATCAGCCTTGTAACCCAAGGTTCTTTGATTTGTCTATCAAATTCATGGATATCATATTCTATATACACCATTTGTTTAACTCAGATAATAGTTTTAGGATTTAACAATGCAAAAGTTGTAAATGTCTTATCTTTGTCGCAAAATTTTAAAAGATTATTAGAATACAGTTCTTTAGATAATTCTTCTTATTATTCGACAATATGCTCTTTAATAAATAATTCAAGTAGTAACATTGTTAGTTCTACTTCTCATTATGCAGGGATTAAGTTCTCACCATGCTAGCACCGTGTAAACTCAATTTTCTGATGAGTGTATGCTTTACTTAACTTATCAATGGGAATCAAGTGACCATTTATTGTGAATATGATTTGGTTTAGATCTGTGTGCATGGAGAGTATACCATTTGAAATTATTTCCAATAATCAAATCATCATATGGTTGATCAATATCTCATAAAACTGGTAAAATACATTGGACTCCTTTCATTTCAATGGATAACCCTTCTATGACTTCGTTGGGGCTCATTACGCTATTATGAGCGATTCTTTCTTCGAAAAGATTTTTTGCCTTTTTCCATCTGAATTTTGGAAATAGAGATAGTTTTTCTAAAATAGACAAGACAACCACCATGGATATAAGAACACCATTCATATCTATTATATCCCTATAAGCATGTATTTATTAGGACATAAATGCTTTTAGGATTGGTATTGGCCACTTCATGGCATATCTTTATAGTAATATGTTATAGTAGCTTATCCTCCTAAATTAGTCTGCTAACGATCCTTGTTTTGTACCTAATGATTATTCTATCTAAACTCATACTTTAATCTATGCTATATCTTGCAGGTTTGAAAATTATTCTAGTTATTTCACTTGTCACACTAATTGTATCATCTTTTTTAACTTCTTTTTTACCTGTTGAGGATCATTCTTCCTATTCTAATCTTGTACTCATACTTCTTAACACTTAGGTTTTTATGGTAATTTTTCCATTCTCATAAATTTTTATTACGTTTTTCTTATTGATTTTTAGTAGGATTAGTAAAGGTAACAATTCAAGACCTATCAATTTTTATCTACAGCAGATTGGATCTCATTTTTTGAATTTTTTGCATTGGAGTAAGACTTTCAAGTTTTTTTGCCTTTGTCATTGTTACTTTAGTCTTGGGATCTATAGTATTCTCTAACTTGTAGATTATTTTTCAAAAATATCCTTAGTGGGTAACCTCCTTTATTCATATTCATCCTAATTGTTTTTCTTAAGGGATAAAACATTTTTGGCAAATTTATGTTTTGTGTTCATATAATATATAGGTCGACAATTGAGTCCTACTGAATCATTACACAAATTGGTCTCGATCCCTATGATAATTTAATCATTAAATTTGGTATGCCTAATATCACAAAGCATAGCATAAAGTTTTCAATCTTTACCATAATATTGTAATGGTGCAATTTGAACTTCGACACTTCCGACATGGATATACATATATTTTCTATTCTTATTATGCTTAAAGATACATTTCCTTTCATCATTATGCTTAAAGATACTTCTCCAAAACATTATACTCGTAGTCTTTTGTCCTTCCATTTTCTTACATATGTACTCACTCTTTAATTGAAAAATAGATTTTCAGTAGATCATATTTTTTGGTACTATAGGAAGGAGCCAATCTCCTTATCTACTGTAAATTCTTCTCCTGGAAGGTCATTGAGACTAATTAGGCTACTTTCCATCATATGACGAGTTTCTTCATATTTGTCTTCCATTACTATCTCAACAATTCCTTTATTTTTCAAGGCAAGGTCTAGTGCTTCTTCTTCGCTAAGCTCAAAATTATCTGAACTACCCAAAGTTTCAATAAGCTTGTTGTTCTTCCTATTTTTGCATTTGCTTGCATAATGTCCTACTTTTCCACATGCCTAACACTTATAGTTATTTTTTGCATGCGTAGCTGGTTCTAATACTTTCTCTTATAGTTTTCTCCCATTTGCTTGTTGAAGCCCTCTTTCTTATAAAATTTTCTTTTTTGTCTCTTCTTGGTTGATTTCTCCATTGATGAAGTAGTATTTTAATAGGTTTGAAATTGTTTCTTCATTATTCTTTGTTTTAAGAGATCAAGATGTTGATAATAACTTGTTTTCTTGTATAAGAGACTTTTATACCAAGGGTATTGATGACATCTACTTTTCCAGGTCATGCAATGTGTCTTTTATTGATTATGAAATTTATTGGTTAAGATAATTTATCATCGAACATCCTAATATTGGTTTCATTATACCCAAATTTGTAATAATATTGACTAATTTCAGCAATATAATTTTCTACACAGCTCAAGTCCCAGAGTTCTAGATTTTTAATCTTTCTTTATCACTCTCTAGCTTTTCCTTTAGAATGAAATTTAGCTCTGATAAATTCGATTTTGATTTTCTTACATAATTGTTTGAACAAAGTTGATGGTGTTTCCGTCATTCTTAATACATTCTTACATTTCTCATCTAATGACTCGTATTAGTCAATTATAGTGTCAGAAAAACAATGCTTGACATAGTTTAGAAAATTTCTAATTGCCCATGTGGTATTCAAATTCTACATACTATTCATACCTCTATTCCAATGTTCAAATGTTTCCTCCCTATTATGAGTTTCATCTATATTTAAGATGTAAGCTATCTGGCTAATTAGGGCAAAAGGCTAATTTCTTTAAAGGATGCGGCTCTCTTTGGGATGAACCCAAAAGAAAAATTAATTGTTGATCTTGCTAGAACATATCTATGCCTGTATTTCTCCTAGATGATTCATCAAGCTCTTTAGTTTTTGGAATTACATTGTTTGCTAAAATAGAATCAAAATCTTTGATAAATAGTTCTTCACCAATTTCATTGATTTTACTTTCAACCACCAATTTATCATATTTCTTACCCAATTTCATTCCAACTTATTCAAAAGGAACAATGTTAAGATCTTGTAGTTTAATTAGGTTCATTTGCTAATATATTTCTTCTTATAACTATACATTGTTTGATTCTTCATTGTCATCAAATAGCACTTCGTCTTTGTTTACCGTTGCACCTATGATCTTGTTTAATTCTTTTAAATTTTGCTCTTTATCAAACATATTTGGTGACTACTTGAGATTGCACTACTTATATTCTATCTTCTTTCTCTTGTTCTTTTTGTTCCTTTTTTGAGGATTTTAACTTTTTTCCATTTTTATGTCTTGTAAAGGAAATAGATTTTTGTTGTTTAGGTTTTGAAAAGCATATTTATGCTGAAAGGAAGTCCTACTGCTTACATCAGATTTTTTGCTATGTCTGACTTCGTTAATCAGATTTTTCACCATGCCTGACTTCGTTAATCAAAGAAATTATTTGCCCAAATGATTGATAGACCAAAAAATCTTTGTTGGAAATTGTGAGTTCAAAAAATTATTTTCCCTAACCTTGAGGTCCGAAGTGAAATTTATCACAATCTTGCATCTGTTGACAATTGCTGGGTGTTTCCTCCTACCGTTAGATTCTATGAACATTAAACTCCTTATTATGACTACTCCTTTTCATGTTTTCTCTTCATTTCAACTCTCCCCAGTTGAAAACCGTCATTATGCTTTGGCTAAGCTTATAAACTATATTTACGCATCAACTCAAGAGAAATTGCTCCCACCTTGTATATTTTTGCATTATTCACTTGGTTCTTGTGATTCTGAGGAGGATTTTTTTATTTTTATGCCCGTATAGGAAATTTGAGGACTTGGGTTGTTTGTTGTTTAAACCACCATTTTAGAGAATTTGATGGGCACATTTATGTGTTTAGGGTGATTCTAGAATGTAGAGAACTATTAGGAGTGAAACATAAACTTAGTCTTTGCTATTTGATTGTTTTGGTAAGTTTCAGTTTTTTTGTTCTACTGAACACCTACTGAAATATTGCTACAGTTTTTATAAGTTCTTGGTATGACATAAGGGGGTTTGAACTTCGTAGTTTTTAATTTGTGAAGTAAATTTTTTTGACATTTTACATGTAGAAAATGGCTAGTGCACATTCTCACCCATGACATCATTAAGGTGATGACAAATTATTACAGGATGGGTGTGGGATTAGGTCCTAGACCCTTAGTAGTTGGATCAATAGCTCCGACCTGTTATACTCAAAGGTTAGGCACCTATATATCTCTATCATTGCTTGGCAAGGCATGGTAAGTTTTCTTTTTTTCTTTTTGGCAATTTGGGTTAAGGCTCTTTCTTTTGACAATTTCTACGTCGTTATTGTTTATGACATTTTGTTATCTTTCTCTATTGCAGAATCAAGAATTCATTTAAGTGTATGAAAACTTAAAGGGAATCAAGCATATTCATAGGACATTTCCTAGTGCTGTTATGGCAATGGTGACGCCTATGGGTTCAACCCCCCGATTAAGGTTTATAGAGCCTATGAGGCAACCGATTGTTGCCTCCTCGGGGGTTTAACATAGAGGTTTTGGGAGACCACCAACACGGTCAATTTCCCTATAGGAGAGATGATGATCACCCGCATGGAAATATGTAAGTTGACCGAGGTTCCTTTTAGGTCAAACCCACTGAAGTACTACTTAGGTTTCAAGTTGAAGAGGTAGAAGCATGTGGAGTTGTTTGGGTCTTCAGCTGAGAGTTGACTCTTGAGGTCTAACTCCATTTACTACTCTATGATCAATGAGATACTAGAGGGCTTCTTAGATGGCCTTTCTTATAAGCAATTCTTCCGCCTTTTTAGGGTGTACATGCTCATGTATACTATTTTGATTATAAGGGCAATCATTGCCATCTTCATTTAATAGTTTTAGGGGATATAACTATGGTGGGCAATCTTAACTAGGGCATTATTTTTTTTAACACCTTCCCAAAGTACATGAAGACTGCTTGCAGGTTGGACAAAGAGAATTTCGCTATTATGACCTGGAGAGATTTTTAGAAGGTACTCGAGGTAGGCTTTATTTATTTGCCTTGCTTTGTTCTTATGTATTAAGATGTTTTTTTTTTTTTTTTTTTGGTTCTTATGAATTTTGTTGTCCCTTTTTATTGTGCTTCGAGGCCTTGGTTTCTAGAGTAGTTCTGTAAGATTACTTCTAGCATGAAGGGTGCTAAGTGAATACCCTTTATAACACAGTGGACTCAGATTAACCACACAAGTAAGGCTCTTGGCCTCAGGAACATTAGCCACCTGCGAGTGGCCTTGAATGGTCAAACTGTTGAGGATTTAAGCACCTCTCTTTTGCTTAGTTATTTTTATTTCTCTTGAAGTGTTTATGTGTTCATTTATTATTAACTTTTGGTGACTTAGAACGCTTATGCAAAGTTAGTGGCATTCCTCCTTGCATCGGGAAAGCCCAAGCCCTCTCTACCGGAGGGTCATCATTGTGGGTCCCCTTGTACCTTGGGAAGCCGGTGAACCACTAAGTTAGCTCGATGGCTCTTTGAACGCCAAACCCTTCCATTAGTCGACCATGTTCACCTCCTCTCCCATCCTCGAGCAGATTGCAAAGTGCCTTGGTGGGGAAGATTACGCCTTTCACCTAGATTAGGCAGATTCTGAGGAGACTTTAATTGACACATTGGTGTCAAAGTAGACGGGTATAATATGGTCCACGGAGGTTTCGGTTATAGGGAGAGAAAGAATAGAGGAGTTTCTGTTCCAGACTTTACGGTTGCGCATGAATTGTTGGTGGTAAACTCCTATTTTAAGAAGAAAGAGGACCACTTGGTGACCTTTAAGGGTAGTTCTACAAAGACTCAAATTGATTACTTCTTGATTAGGACGGTTAATCGAAGGTTACGTAAGGATTATAAGGTGATACCTAGTAAGTATTTAGGTACTCAGCATAGGTTGTTAGTGTTGAATGTGGAGTTTAAATGTTCAAAGCGGAAGAAGAGGAGTGTTGGGGGCCCTAGAGTTAAGTGGTGGAAGCTTACTAAGGAGAATGTTATCAAATTATCGGAGAGGATTACTGAAGAAGGAGCTTGAAGGCAGGTAGAGGATGCAGATACAATGTGGGAGACAATGTAAGAATGCATTCGAAGGTCAACTAAGGAAATTCCAGGGACATATAGGAGAGGTGGTAACAAAATGAAGGGAGCGTAGTGGTGGAACGAGGAGGTAAAGGAGAAAGTCGAGGAGAAAAAAGAGACATACGCTGCTTTCATTAGCAGTGGAACAGATAAAGAGAAAGAGATTAGTAAAGTTAGATATAAAGCAGCAAAAAAGGTAGCTAAGAAAGCTATTGCTGTAGCTAAGAGCATGGCTAATGATAGGCTATATCAAAAACTGGGGACCACAGAAGGTAAGAGGGAAGTCTTTAAATTAGCGAGGGTTAGGGTAAGAAGAACTAAGGACTTGGGTGTCGTGAGGTGCATCAAGGATGAAAATGGTAAGATGCTGTCTAAGGATGCAGAAATCAAGCAGTGCTGGCAAAGATACTTTTTCAAACTCCTCAATGGTGAAGTGATGGAAGATTTTCCAAGTAAGGAAATACAAAGCAGTGTGAGGTGTACCGAGCATCAATTATGTGAACCTATCAGCAAGGACGAGATTAGAGAGATCCTACAGAAGATGTCTAATGTGAAGGTAGAGGGACCAGACCAGATACTAGTGGAAGTGTGGAAGTGTATAGGTAAAGAGGGATTAGAGTGGCTAACAGAGCTTTTCAATATTATTTATAGGACAGCTAAGATGCCCAGGGAATGAAGGTTTAGTACAGTCATCCCATTATACAAGAACAAAGGTGATATTTAGAATCGTAATAATTACAGCAGTATAAAGGTGCTCAGTCACACTATGAAATTATGGGAGAGGATGATTGAGAGAAGGTTGCAGAAGGATATTTCGATAACAGAGAACCAATTTAGTTTTATACCTGACAGGTCGATCATAGAGGTAATTTACCTCCTTAGAAGGCTTATGGGATTGTACAGAGATAGAAAGGTAGATCTTCATATGGTGCTCATTGACTTAGAAAAAGCCTATGATAGAGTTTCGCTTAAAGTGTTATGGACATGCTTAGAAAAGAAAGGAGTATCACCTGTGTATATTCGAGTTATTAAGGATATGTACGAGGGAGGTAGGATGAGTGTTAGGATGCTGGGAGGGGCTGCCTATGACTTCTCTGTTGGTATGGGCCTAAATTAGGGTTCCGCTTTAAGCCCTTTTCTTTTCACTCTAGTTATGGATGAACTTACAAAGGGGATTCAAGATGAGTTACCATGGTATATGTCATTCACAGATGACATTATTCTTATTGATGAGATCAGAGAAGGAGTTAATGATAAGTTGGAACCATGGAAGCATACACTGGAGTCTAGAGGTTCTAGAGTAAGTAGATCGAAAACTGAATACCTATATTGTTGTTTTAGTGGAAGGGAAGATGTGGGGGGAGAAGTCACCATTGATGGGATGACGATACTAAAGGTCAAGAAGTTTAAATATCTAGGCTCGATCATTCAACAGAATGGAGACATCGACGAACATATCGACCAGTGAATAAAAGTGGGTTGGCAAAAATAAAAGTATACTTCAGGTGTGCTATGTGATAAGAGGTTCCCATAAGATTAAAAGGCAAACTTTATCGTATGGTTGTTAGTCCGGCTATTCTATATGGATCAGAATGTTGGCCTATAAAAAAGTCATAGGTCCAAAGATTGATAGTAACAGAGATGAGGATGATTAGGTGGATGTGTGGGTATACGACAATGGATAGAATTAGAAATGGTGTAATCAGAGATTTAGTTAAAGTGGCTTCCATAGAAGATAAGATGAGAAAAACAAGACTCAAATGGTTTGGCCATGTGAAAAGAAGGAGTGCGGATGCTCCAGTGAGGAGATGTGAGAGGATTAACATCCCCGAAGGTAAAAGAGGGAGGGGATGGCCAAAGAAGAGTTTGGACGAGGTGACTAGAGAGGAGTTGAAAGTTATAGGATTGACAGAGGATATGGCTCAGGATAGAAGACTATGGCAGGATAGGATTAGGATCTTAGATCGCAGAGAGTTGGCCTCCTGATTTGGTTGTGGTTTTTTGGGTTATGGTAGGGTAGGTTTAGTTATGGGTTTTTTTGTATGTCGTGTTTATATGCAGGCAATACTTACATATGGGAATAGACATTATTTACGTACCTCTATTTGTTAAGATATAGTACCTTCCTCTACTATGGTGTACTTATGTTGTACATATATTTGCATAGTTTCGGCCACCTGATTTATTAGTATTTCTTGGTTCATTCCATGTTGTGAATCTGTAGTTTTATTTTCATTAATGTTTTCATAAAATCCTTCTTTTATAAAATGTTTTCACAAAATCATTGTTTTTGTGGGTCTCTTGGATTCAACCTCTCTATGGACAGGGTTGCTGGTAGAGGTAAGATTGCTTACATCTAAATCTCCCCATACCCCATGAAAGCGGGAACCATACTGGAAGTTGTTGTTGTTATTGTCATTGCTTGTTATGTAAGCCCCCTATTTGCTAATTTTCCTATCTATTTTTCCATTCTATCCGCTACTTTGAATATGTTCATTTGTATCATGTAGTACCTGTTGGGTATCTCAATAATGAGTGCAAAGGTAAGGTATATTGATGCCCTTAGAGTGTAGTTGTCTGAGAACATCAAGGAAGTTATGGATGCTGTTATCCTTGAATTGCATAACATCCCTCTTGATTGGTGGTAGGTAAGACTTCCCTCTTAGTATTCTTTCTTAATTATTTTCAGTTTTCTTAGATTTTTCACATGTTGACACTCAGTTCCCTTACGGGTTTAACTGGGAAGAGAGCATTGCTATGATTCAAGTAGTAGCTAGACTCAATAGTCAAGGCCACTATCATTCAGATTAGGCAATGGTGTAGTGGTCATCGATGTAGCATTGCCTTGCCTTAGCTTCTTTTTCCTTGTGGATGCATTTTGATTTGATGTGATTGTATGTCATAGGGATCTTCTCATCATTGCCATCAAGCTTTCCCTATCAAGAGCCTAGCCTACTCCTATCTCCTTGGGACAAGTGAGGCTCTTTGGGACAAGCGAGGGTGACAGTCCCTACTTTTGAGACTTCAAGAACTTCTCTTGATGTGCCATCATTATCGGGAATAGTGCCTATGCCTAATGAGGATGGTAACAAGATCAATCCCCTTTTGTGGCTAGCCTCTAGGAGCTCCTTCTCCTTAGGGTAGAAGTGCATTCCCCTGGGGGATGCTTAGTGAAGAGGGCTCCTCTTCTAAAGCTTTACTATAGTTGTGCTACGGTAACTTCCCCTGCTGTGGTATGGGTTTTTGACAAGTACCTGGCTTTCTACCGTTCCTTAGCCAATTCAAGATCTCGTCGTATTCAATAAGCGGGTATTCTTAGCAGCTGATGTTTGGGTTCTAGCCTCCGCATTACCTGGTTGACCCTCGCTTACTAGGTACTTTTTTTATTTGGACAATATGTATTTAGAACAATGTTTCGTTTGTTCTTATTATTTTAGTTAAACTTATTTTCTAAGGTGAATTATTTAATATTGCAAATTCATTTTTTTATTTTATTGATTTCTTTTTTTGCTTCACACATTGCCAAGGCTATGCTCAATGTTGGACAATTGATAATAAGTATTTATACACTTTGTTAGGATTAAGCTCGATGTTGGAGAGTTACCACTTAAATGTTAGGTCGAGTGCAACATCAAGAGTGCCTATAAAAGTTTTAAGAAAATTAAATTTCCACAAAAAATACTAAAAGATAAAGAAACTTAAAAAGGGAAAAAAGGTTGAACCCTGTCCCCCCTAGTTTTTTTGATATGAAAATTAAAGAAAAAGGAAAAAAACATTTTTTATTCTTATTTTCACAAGAATATTTATAAGATAGTAACAACGTGGTTTGGGCAGTTATAATCTCAAAATATTTTGGCTGGGTTAAGAAAAGGAAGAATCCCGTCAGTTAAGAGAGAGATGACTCAATGGCTTAATTTGGAGCCTAGCAATAGCCATCATCCCCAATTATGCCACTAATCCATGTAGGCCGATTCATGTAGCTTTATAGTCTAGCTCTACTCAGGTTTTTCAGTAAAATCAAATAGTACAAGGCATTTTTCTTCATTGCTCCCAAACCTTCTAGCACCCAAGTCACACCAGAGATTATTCACACTTGTTCTTATGGCCTCCTTTGATAAGCTTGATATTTGGAGTCGAAATCTTAGCAAAGCTATTGCCAATACATTAGCCCTATAGCCTTATACCTTTGACTCTTTAAAATAAGTGAAATTGGAGCACAACTTGCTATGAACTACCTAATAGAAATGATTTTGAAATTTATAAGTGTTTCACCATTTGTTTATGTAAACTAATTCTTGTTGAAGCACCCTAGTTTTGTACCACCCTTTTTGTTTTGATAGGTGTATGATATGTGAGAATTTTTGGACTGAACTTGGTTGGAGATGTATGCCTGACTTATATGTTTAATTAAAATCATTGTCAATGTAACACCTCCGCTACCTACCAGGGATGTCACACCGCCAGGATCCCCTGAGGGAGGCCCCTAAGGCTCTTCTTCTATTGACTTTCTTTAAGATTTTACCTAGCTTTATTTTAGTTGGAAAATTCTGGAACAAAACTGCAAGAGTTCCATCTGTAATTATGGCATTTCTAATGTTGTGATCATGAACTTTAGGGTACCTGTGGCATTTTAACCAAAACTCAAAGTAAACTAGAAGTTCCCAACGAGTCACACACTCGTGGGTGAGGCTTAAGCCTTTACAAGCACTTATCACAATAATTTACATAAGTTTACACTACCAGAGCCACTACATGCTCGACTCATGCACTTCCTTAACCAAAGCATCACTTCAGGCAGCTACACAACATCGCATCATAGGCACATCTGTATAAACAACTAGCAGTCCTAGAAGGCAGATAGGTTCTTCTATTTATTCATCACATGGGGGGAAAAAGGGGAAAGGAAATGGAGTGAACCACCACATACTCAGTGAGTGTTCCTCCACTCCCTAAAACAAAACCGTTGCAAGCAATACTACTCGTATTAACCACATATCAAGCATTTCTGCATTACCAAACATTATATTAAGCTATATGACACATTCATGGACTAGTTACAGGTCAAACCTTCATTCATTCAGTGATTCAGGAGAGATGTTCTCATTCATAGATCTTTCACACACTAGGCTATCCACATGATAAACATTCATTCATTCATTCGTTAATCCTTTAATGCCTTAGAAACTTCCTTATTCAATGCATGCATATTTAATCAAATAGACTTAAAGTAGAAAAAGGGTGAGGCCACATGACATTAGAATCCAGATTCAAACATGCTTGAGAATCATTTCATTAAGCATTCATTGAAAACTTTCTTTCTCTCATTAAAAACATTTTCTTATCCTCTTAAGACTCTTGTCCTTCTAAAAGAGATTTCATTTCGTAATGGTCATATAATGACCCTTATAAAACTTTTCATACTTCATTCCATATGGCTACTTAGGGCCCATAAAAACTTTCTTTCATTCAAAACATATAAAATGGCCAAGCGCCAATTGCTTTTCTTTGCTTATTAGGAAAAATACATCTGGCATAAGATTATTACAGGGTGCTAATTGGGTGAGATCTATTCTCAACCCCATAGTGAGACCCAACGCTCACGCTCAAGCTCTTACTCCCGGGACGGCTACATAACATATCGGACCATTACATTACCTTCGTCAGGGTCTTCTAGGGTCCCCTAGTACCAGGACTTATTCCCTAGGCAACATTATTCATATCATATTGTCCGAAGCGCATTATCTTAGCCAATTTAAAGCGTATCGGCCATAACAGCTAGTAACTTTGCTGTTTCTTTTGGTAAAATCATTCATCGTATAACTCACACCTTTCTAAAACGTTTTAGGGATTCCTCCATTCAAGCAGGTTCACTCCCAAATACTGTTTGTATAGCTAAAATAGGCCATTGCTTGCTATTATCATGGCTATTATTAGTTTGAAAATACGAGAAACATTCTTTGTCAAATCACCACACTTTCACACACAATGCATCTTAGACATATAAAAGGGAAAGGGATTTACACGTCTCATGTTCAAACACTTCCTAATCATTTTAACAACACAATGAGCCACACATGGGCTCGCAATCCACACGATTGCGGTTAATTCACGACCCAAACTCCCTCCTCACAAGCGCCGTACCACAAGGACCTGGAATCACTCATAATTCTTCCTCAAACCATCCAACTACCATCTCGGTTTCAATTTCATAATCTAGCATCCTAATCATTATGATATACTGAACAGCGATACATAACTTTTGTAACTTACCAATACTGGACTTATCGATTAAACATCTAACAATTAGCAAAGCGCTGCAACCAACGGTTAAAACCATACACGTATATATGTATACATATAAACATTTATACGAATTTGACTTGAAACGGACATCTAATTTGTTAGGTTAAACTAACTAAGCATGAAACGATTCACTATTTAGGCTATTATGGTCATTTAGACATGATATGATTTAAGCATTCTACTAAGCATGCTTATTTATACCTTTTAAGCTTAACATGAATCGAATCTCTATTTAGGCATAAAACGATTCACCATTTAGGCTAATTGGGTCATTTAGGCATAATAGATTATAAGCCTTCGTTGATCATATCAGTGCTACCATTCGAATCCTTTTAGGTCATTTAGACATAATATGCTTTTAGGCATTCATTTACCCTGTCGATGTTACTATTCGAGTCGACCTTTCAAACATGCATTAACTAAATATATTAAACCTGATTCTAAACATGCATAGCTTACTTCGAACCAAACTTTCAGGTACGTATTAATTGAATGTACTTAAATCGATTCTAAGCATTCATATCTCATTTCGAAGCTATTAATTAGACATGAGCTAACTACACATGCTTAAATCAATCAGGAACATGCGTAATTCATTTGAAGTTATTTTTCAGACATTAACTAACTGCACTAATATTCATCGATTCAAATCACATTGTAGTTACAATTCATGTCTAAATTGATCGTTTAAACACATAATGATTCAAGTCTTTATATTCGTCCTTCAAATTAGTTCTAGGCAGCGAGTCGTACATAAATTGGCATAAAATCATCAAACAGCATATTCACAATCAATTCTTCGCATTTCTAATGACTTTAGCTAGCCCTAATCCGACATGCAACATCAATCTGCTGAAAAATATTTTTGAAAGTAATAATAGCTTAGGAGGGGAGAAACACTTACTTGAAATTGCTTAATTTCCCACTTAATTGGCAGCAACTCACGCCCTAATCCCCCTTAACTCAAACCCCAGCTCAGCTACTCACTAAACCCGAAACCCTAGCTTTGGCTGAGTGGCGATTGTGGCTGATTTGGGCCGGAATTTGACTCCCAATTTATAGAGGAGGTCATAAGGGGTGTGGGTTGCCGAATTTCGGCACGTGGGTGGTGGTTTACGGGCGGTAGACGCGCGGATTTCTGGCTGTTTTGGGCCGTGCGAAGTGGAGGGCGACAGGTGGTGGTGGTTTGCGGTGATTACCGTGGGCTGAGGGGACTAGGCGTCCCTCTCTCTCGCCGGCGACAGGTGGCAGTCGGCGATGATGCCAGACCGTGACCGTGGTCCCACAGAGAGAGAGTGAGCGAGCTTGGGGGGGAGAGAGAGAGAGTAGGCTAGCGAGTAGAGAGAGAGAGGGGTGTTGGGGGTCTCGGGCCTCAGGCACCTGATTTCCCCCCCTTTTCTAATTTCCTTTTTCTTTTTTTTTGTCCACAATTAACATAGTTCAGCTAAGTTCTGGTCCCATACTTGTTAATGGTTAGACTAAACTCGAGTTGAAACGACCTACAACTACCAATTCAATTTAAACTTTGGGAATCGACTAAGTAAAATGAAAAATAAGTTTAAAAACTCGAGTTAGTATCGATTCAATAATTTATAAATAAGTAATGTCAATAATAACGTTAATCAAATAGTCGTTTCTTTTAGTGAAATTAATCATTAGGAACGCACATAATTGACTTATTACCCTTGTTGAAAAATAATTCAAACTCAGATTTGTAAATTCAGCAACTAAAACAGCTAGTAGTAATAGGCTGAAGGTGTGGCCCTTACACTCTTCCCCCCTTAAAAGAATTTCGTCCTCGAAATTTGCTTACCTGATGAAAATAATGTGGGATATTTTTCCCGCATCTCGCTTTCCAACTCCCAAGTTATTTCTACCACTTTGTGATGTTTCCATAACACCTTAACATACGAAATGCTCTTGTTTTTGAGCTTCTTCTCCGTTTTTTCCAAAATCCGAATGGGTTCTTCTACATAGGTGAGGTTCTCTTTGACTTGCAGGGGTTCATATTAGATGACATGATCCGGATCTGGAACATATTTTCGAAGATTGGATATATGAAATACATCGTGAATGCCTTGCAGTGAGGGTGGTAGGGCTAGTTAGTACGCAACCGATCCCATTTTCTGCAGAATCTCAAACGGTCCAATGAACCTCGGGCTCAGTTTTCCTTTTTGCCCAAATCTTATACTTCCCTTCAGTGAGGACACTTTTAGAAACACATGGTCTCCAATTTCAAACTCCAATGGCCTTCTCCTATTATCCGCGTAGCTCTTTTGCCTACTCTGTGCAGCTTGCAATCTCTTGCGGATTATCTTGATTATTTCGATCATTTGATCGATTAATTCAACCTTGGAAGGTTTCCTTTCTCCTACTTCATTCCAACAAATGGGAGTTCTGCAGCGTCTATCATATAATTCCTCGAAAGGAGCCATGCCTATACTGGCGTGATAGCTATTATTATACGCAAACTCAACCAGAGGCAGGTTATGATCCCAAGTTCCAGCGTAATCGAGTGCACAGGCTCTCAACATGTCCTCCAGAGTTTGGATGGTTCTTTCTGATTATCCATCTGTCTGAGGGTGGAAGGCCGTACTTAAACGCAGTTCTATGCCCATTGCCCTTTGAAATCCATGCCAGAAGCAAGATACAAATTTGGTATCACGATCTGACACAATACTAAGTGGCACACCATGCAATCTAACTATCTCCTTAATGTGTAAATTAGCCAACTGCTCAGAGGTGAAAGTGGCCTTAATGGCTAAGAAATGTGTGGCCTTGGTAAGCCTATCAATTATAACCCAAACACTGTCGTGCTGTTTGATGGTTTTTAGCATTCAAATAATGAAATCCATGGTGATGTGTTCCTATTTCCACACCGGAATTGGTAAGGGCTATAGTAGCCCTCCAGGCTTCTGATGCTCGGTTTTTACCTTTTGGCATATAAGACATCATGCCACATAGTCCGGGATGTCCCTCTTCATCCCATTCCACTAACAATGAGTTTTTAAATCATGATACATCTTCATACCTCCGCGGTGAGTAGTAAGTGTGGAATTGTGCGCTTCTTTTAACAACTCCTTTTTGAGAGCTGTTATGTTTGGTACACAGAGTCTACGCCCATGCCAAAGCACTTCATTTTGGATGGACAACACCTTATTCTTCCCATCTTCTACACCCTTCCTTATCTTCATAAGTTCAAGGTCATCATTCTACTGTTGCTTGATCTGTTCAAGCAATAGCGAAGAGACTTGAAACGCTGCTAAGTAGCCTTGATTTCCTGGCAGTCCTATCTCTATTCGTAGCACATCGAGCTCTTTCAGGAGTCTCTTTTCTTGTGTAAGTAGGCCGACTACTGATCTAGTCGATTTTCTACTCAGTGCGTCAGCCACCACATTTGCCTTACCCGGGTGATACTTAATCTCCATATCATAATCTTTCAACAGCTCTAACCATCTCCTTTGCCTCATATTCAATTCTTTCTGAGTGAAAATATACTTTAGGCTTTTATGATCGGTATATACCTCACACCTCACTCTGTAGAGGTAATGTCTTCAGATTTTCAGGGCAAACACAACCGTGGCCAATTCTAGGTCGTGTGTTGGATAATTTTCCTCGTAAGGCTTTAGCTGGCGAGAGGCATAAGCGATAACCCTACCTTTTTGCATTAATACGCATCCCAATCCCTTCTTGGAGGCATCACTGTAGATTACAAACCCTTCATTGCTTTCAGCTATTGCTAGTATTGGGGCAGATACCAAACATTTCTTTAGCTCCTACAAGGTATCCTCACACTCTATGGTCCACTCAAATTTATTGGTCTTCCGAAGTAATTTGGTGATAGGGAAGGCTAGTTTAGAAAATCCTTCTACAAATCTTCGATAGTAGCCAACCATACCCAAGAAACTTCGCACTTTGAAGACATTTATGGGTCATGGCCAATTTACAATGGCCTCTACCTTTGTTGGGTCCACTGATATGCCATCTCTGGTTACTACATGTCCTAAAAATTGCACTTTTTCTGACCAGAACTCGCACTTTTTAAGCTTGGCATATAGCTTGTGCTCCTCTAGGGTTTTCAACACCATTCGTAAGTGGTTCGTATGTTCTTCCCTGGTCTTGGAGTATACCAGGATATCATCGATGAATACCACTACGAATTTATCTAGGAATGGCCTAAAGACCCTGTTCATCAATTCTATAAAGAAGGCAGGAGTGTTTGTTAATCCGAACGGTAGTACCAAGAACTCGTAATGTCCGTATCGAGTGCAAAAGGTGGTTTTAGGCACATCCGCCTTCTTAATCCTTAACTGGTGGTAACCCGATCTCAAATCAATCTTTGAGAACACCGAAGCACCGGCCAACTGATCAAACAGGTCGTCAATTCGAGGGAGTGGGTATTTATTCTTGACCATCACCTTGTTTAGCTCTCGATAGTCGATACATAACCTTAAACTTCCATCTTTCTTTTTCACAAATAGCACTGGTGCTCCCTAGGGTGAAACACTAGGCTGAATTAACCCCTTGTCTAGTAACTCCTATAACTGAGTTTTCAATTCCGTCAATTCAGTAGGTGCCATTTGATAAGGTGCCTTGGATAATGGGATAGTTCCAGGTACAAGTTCAATGGTATACTGGATTTCTCGGTCAGGTGGTAGCCCCGGTACCTCTTGAAATACCTGCGGGAATTCCCTTGCTATCGGGATCTCGTTCAGGTCTAGGCCTTCTGGTTCTGCGGCCTTGATTGCACACAGATAACCCTGACATCCTTTCCTCAGCATCTGGACTGCTTGCATAGCCGATACAATTGGAATGGTCACTTGGTGGCCACTTCCCTTAAAGGTTACTCTTTCCCTATCAGGGGTCGAGAAGGTGACTAACTTCCTTTCGCAGTCAATAGTAACTTTATGCCTAGTTAACTAGTCCATCCCTAAAATAATATCCCAACCTTGCATATCCAGCTGTACTAGATCTACAGGGAGAATTCTCCCTTCCAACTGAATGGGACAGTTTTTGAAAACAATATCAGTGTAGTGGGTAGACCCTAAGGGGGTGGTCATATAAAGTTGTACATCCATCTCACTAGGCTTGCTGGTGACTTTCTTTGCAAAGGCAGGATTTACAAAAGAATGTGTGGCACCCGAATCAAATAAAACATGAGCATAGAGATGTTTGATAAGGAGAGTACCTGATACAGTGACAGTGGGGTCCCCTGCTTCTTCACCTTCCAGAGAAAACACTCGGCCACCTGCTTGCGGCCTCTTTCCACCTCAGTTGCCTCTCGAGGTTGTATTCATAGGAGGGCGACCTCTTTGCAAGACTGAATTAGCTCCTGCGCCTGAGCCTTGTGTGCTGCTTTGTCGATTCCATGCCTTCTTGGGGCAGTTCGCAATCTTATGATCTGTAGCACCACACCTATAGCATTCTTGTGTACTATATCTGCACTGAACAGAATGTATATGTCCGCACTGGCTGCATGGCTCCACCTCTTGCCTCGGCACGACTTGTTTTCCTTTGCCCCGGTTGTTGAAGTTTCGGGATTTACTGTTCCCCTAGGTGCTGGATCCTCCTGGGCCAAATTTCCTTTTGGCTAAGCCCATTCACCGACCTTCAGCCTTAGTCTCTTTTATGACTCAGGCTATTTTAACTACTCTTTGATACATCTCCTAGAAACTAGTAAAGATATGCCCAGCTATCATCCGTTTAATTGGTCCTCTCAAGCCTTGTTCAAAATGATCCATTTTCATCTCCTCAGTGGCGACCTGGTTGGGTGCGAAGCGACTAAGCTCATTAAATTTCGCAGCATATTCCATTACGCTCATTTGCCCCTGTTTCAGGCGTAGAAACTCTTGCTCCTTAGCCCTTTTCATGTCCTGCGGATAATATTGGGCATCCATCATAGTCTTCAGCTGTTCCCAAGTTAAAGCTGGTTCTCCAGCTCGGGGTTTGACAGTTCCACACCAGAATTCAGCCCCTTTCTCAAATTGATGGGTCGCTAGGCGTACTATAAAACCTTAGGGGCAGTCCATAACCTCGAATAGGTTCTCCATTCTTCTCAACCACTCCTCATATACAAGGGGGTTCCACCACCAAGCCTAGGTGGCTTTAGCTTGCTAAATTGGCAAACCATTTCCAAGGTGGTGGGCTCTGCCACTGGTTCCCTTCGGGGAGGCATTGGCTACACAATTGTTTAGGAAAAGTTGCTTAGTTTAATGTATGAAAACAGATTGTCAAAGGCTTTTGAAAACATAGTACAATAATAGATATCATTCATAGTTTTTACTAAAAACATGTATTCACACTTTACGAGACAATGGGGATAATTCCCTGACTCATTCATTCATTTGAGGGTACACGTAGCTTGGGAGTCATCTAAGAGCTTCTGTCAGACTACGCCTTAGGGAGGAAAGAAACCAAGAGGGTACACTAGCTATGACTTATTTAGATATAATGCATACATTGGCGACTCTAGGCTGCATATAACTCTAATTACCACCTAAGGAACCCTCCTCAGGGGGGTCATCTACTACTGGCTCATTCGAGCCTTCACACTCAACTGGGGCTAGTAGGTCCCATAACACGAAAGGTGGGAAGTATTCCACATCAGGCGCCCCATCCACCAGCTCTCTCATTCTCAGCATCGTGGCCTGCCAGCCCCGGGGGTATTGTGCACTGAAGGAATCTACCAAGCGTGCCCACATCGTGGCTCCCCGCTTGTACCGCTTTACCTGAGGGTTTTTCGCGAATAGAATCCTCATTTGACGATGTTCGATTTAGTTTCTCTCTACTATTGTGATCGGTAGTTGTTGGGCAGTAGCAGGAGCAATTAAAGCCATGTTGATCAGTTGAATAGCGGCATCGCTCCTTTCCAATGGGGTATTTCCTAAAGAATCTACCCGATCTTTCGCCAGAATCAGAAATTCTACCAACCCTCTGAAGGTGAATGGTGTATAAGCTCCCATATGTACATGAAAGAGATGGAGGATAGAGGTGACTTCGGCCCATTTTCCCGTATATGACATTGCTCTGATGAACTTATAAGTCTAGTGGTTCTGAGTAACCCGTGAGAGTCTCCACTAGTTGTTCTTAACCATTGCTTCCCAAAATATGACTGCATTACACGCAGCCAGCCAGAATGGTAGATACACAAAATCATCGATGCTAAACACCATCGTACCTCACCACACTGGGTTAGGAACGAACCTACTAAGCATGTATTTGTATGAGAGTCCTAAGCTGTGTTTCTAATTCGTGCACACAAGTATGCAAAGCAAGCACATAGTAAGCTCACGTAAGCACTTTAAAGCACATATTTCACATACTGAAATTCCTAAAGTTACATCTAGATGCATATGCAACCTATGGCTCTGATACCACCTAATGTAACACCCCTGCTACCTACCAGGGATGTCACACTGCCAGGATCCCCCGAGGGAGACCCCTAAGGCTCTTCTTCTATTGACTTTCTTTAAGATTTTACCTAGCTTTATTTTAGTTGGAAAATTCTGGAACAAAACTACAAAAGTTCCATCTGTAATTACAACATTTCTAATGTTGTCATCATGAACTTTAGGGTACCTATGGCATTTTAGCCAAAACTCAAAGTAAACTAGAAGTTCTCAATGAGTCACACACTTGCGGGTGAGGCTTAAGCCTTTACAAACACTTATCACAATAATTTACATAAGTTTACACTACCAGAGCCACTACATGCTCGACTCATGCACTTCCTTAACCAATGCATCACTTCAGGCAGCTACACAGCATCGCATCACAGGCACATCTGCATGAACAACTAGCAGTCCTAGAAGGCAGACAGGTTCTTCCATTTATTTATCACCTGGGGGAAAAAGGGGAAAGGAAATGGAGTGGGCCACCACATTCTCCGTGAGTATTCCTCCACTCCTAAAACAAAATCGTTGCAAGCAATACTACTCGTATTAACCAATATCATGCATTTCTGTATTACTAAACATTATATTATGCTATATAACACATTCATGGACCACTCACATGTCAAACCTTCATTCATTCAGTCATTCGGGAGAGATGTTCTCATTCATAGATCTTTCGCACGCTAGGCTATCCACATGATAAACATTCATTCATTTATTCATGGATCCTTTAATGCTTAAGAAACTTCCTTATTCGACACATGCATGTTTAATCAAATAGACTTAAAGTAGAAAAAGGGTGAGGCCACATGACATTAGAATCCAGATTCAAACATGCTTGAGAATCATTTCATTAAGCATTCATTGAAAACTTTCTTTCTCTCATTGAAAACATTTTCTTATCCTCTTGAGACTCTTGTTCTTCTAAAAGAGATTTCATTTCGTAATGGTCGTACAATGACCCTTATAAAACTTTTCATACTTCATTCCATATGGCTACTTAGGGCCCATAAAAACATTCTTTCATTCAAAACATATAAAATGGCTAAGCGTCAATTGCTTTTCTTTGCTTATTAGGAAAATACATCTGGCATAAGATTATTACAGGGTGCTGATTGGGTGAGATCTATTCTCAACCCCATAGTGGGACCTAATGCTTACGCTCAAACTCTTACTCCCGGGATGGCTACATAACATATCGGACCATTACATTACCCTCGTCAGGGTCTTCTAGGGTCTCCTAGTACCAGGACCTATTCCCTAGGTAACATCATTCATATCATATTGTCCAAAGCACTTATCTTAGCCAATTTAAAGCGTATCGGCCATAACGACTAGTAACTTTGTTGTTTCTTTTGGTAAAATCATTCATCATATAACTCACACCTTTCTAAAATGCTTTAGGGATTCCCTCGTTCAAGTAGGTTCACTCCCAAATACTGTTTGTATAGCTAAAATAGGCCATTGCTTGCTACTAGTTATGGCTATTATTAGTTTGAAAACACGAGAAACGTTTTTTGTCAAATCACCACACTTTCACACACAATGCATCTTCGACATATAAAAGGGAAAGGGATTTACACCACTCATATTCAAACACTTCATAATCATTTCAACAACACAATGAGCCACACATGGCCTCGCAATTCACACGGTTGCGGTTAATTTACAACCCAGGCTCCCTCCTCACAAGCACCGTACCACAAGGACCTCGAACCACTCATAGTTCTTCCTCAAACCATCCAACTACCATCTTGGTTTCAATTTCACAATGTAGCATCCTAATCATTATAATATACTCAATAGCGATACATAACTTTCGCAACTTACTAATGTTGGACTTACCGATTAAACATCTAACAATTAGCAAAGCACTGCAGCCAACGGTTAAAACCATACACGTATATATGTATACATATAAACATTCATATGAATTTGACTTGAAACGGACGTCTAATGTGCTAGGTTAAACTAACTAAGCATGAAACGATTCACTATTTAAGCTATTATGGTCATTTAGACATGATACGATTCAAGCATTCTACTAAGCATGCTTATTTATACCTTTTAAGCTTAACATGAATCGAATCTCTATGTAGGCATAAAATGATTCACCATTTAGGCTAATTGGGTCATTTAGGCATAATACAATTCTAAGCCTTCGTTGATCATATCAATGTTACCATTCGAATCCTTTTAGGTTATTTAGACATAATACGCTTTTAAGCATTCATTTACCTTGTCGATGTTACTATTCGAGTTGACCTTTCAAACATGCATTAACTAAATATATTAAACTTGATTCTAAACATGCATAGCTTACTTCGAACCAAACTTTCAGGTACGTATTAACTGAATGTCCTCAAATCGATCCTAAGCATTCATATCTCATTTTGAAGCTATTAATTGGACATAAGCTAACTACACATGCTTAAATCAATTAGGAACATGCGTAATTCATTTGAAGTTATTTTTCAGACATTAACTAACTACACTAATATTCATCGATTCGAATCACATTGTAGTTACGATTCAAGTCTAAATTGATTGTTTAAACACATAACGATTCAAGTCTTTATATTCGTCCTTCAAATTAGTTTTATGCAGCGAATCGTACATAAATTGGCATGAAATCATCAAACAGCATATTCACATTCAATTCTTCGCATTTCTAACGACTTTACTGGCCCTAATCCGACATGCAACATCAATCTGCTGAAAAATGTTTTTGAAAGTAATGATAGCTTAGGAGGAGAGAAACACTTACCTGAAATTGCTTAATTTCCCACTTAATTGGCAGCAACTCACGCCCTAATCCCCCTAAACTCGAACCCCAGCTCAGCTACTCACTAAACCCGAAACCCTAGTGTGGCTGATTTGGGCCGAAATTTGTCTCCCAATTTATAGAGGAGGTCGTGAGGGGTGTGGGTTGTCGGATTCCGGCACGGGGCTGGTGGTTTACGGGTGGTAGACGCGTGAATTTCTGGCTGTTTTAGGCCGTGTGAAGTGGAGGGCGACGGGTGGTGGTGGGTTGCGGTGATTATGGTGGGTGAGGGGACCAGGCATCCCTCTCTCTCACCAGCGACAGGTGGCGATCGACGGTGACACCAGACGGCGACCGTGGTCCCAGAGAGAGAGATTGAGAGAGCTTGGGGAGAGAGAGAGAGTGGGCGAGCGAGTAGAGAGAGAGAGGGGTGTCAGGGGTCTCGGGCCTTAGGCACCCGATTTCGCCCCCTTTTCTAATTTCCTTTTTCTTTTTTTTTGGTGCACAATTAATATTGTTCAGCTAGGTTTTGGTCCCATACTCATTAACGTTTAGACTAAACTCGAGTTGAAACGACCTACAACTACCAATTCAATTTAAACTTTGGGAATCGACTAAGTAAAATGAAAAACGCTTTTAAAAGCTCGAGTTAGCATCAATTCAATAATTTATAAATAATTAGCGTCAATAATAACATTAATCAAGTAGTCATTTCTTTTAGTGAAATTAATCATTAGGAACGCACACAATTGACTTATTACCCTTGTTGACAAATAATTCAAACTCAGATTTGTAAATTTAGCAACTAAAACAGTTAGTAGTAATAGATTGAAGGTGCGGCCCTTGCAGTCAAAGCTTTCATGTGAATTTTACGATTGACAGTCTTGTAATTGCTAATAAACAAATTTGAGATAGTGTTGAAGGCCATTCTAGCTTAGCTAATTTCTGAAAGTGGTTTAACCTCGACCCTTTTTAGCTATAGTGTAAGCTGCATTGTTTATGTTTGAAAGCAGGTGTAAAAGAGTTCATTTAGCAATGACACTATCTTCCTTTATTTAATCAAGATAAACCTAGTGGGCGGTGATTTAAGCATAATTTCAAATGAGTCTCTTCATCAAAGTTTATTTTGGGATTTTATCAAAACCGATCCCCTATGGGCCCTCCTTTATGATCGATAATCATTGCCAAATAATCTCCCTTGACAAAAGTGAATTCAAAATAAAAATCTTGAAGCATGTGACTTTTTTTTTGACTTTTCAAACAAATTGGAATGGTTGAAATATTTCATGGGTTAGGAGGCCGGTGCTAAAGGGGACTCGATCTCAAGAGTAGGCCTTCAGACATCAAATAGAACGGGAATCTTAGTTAGTAGTTCAATAGTTGCTAAACCGATGTGGTTAGGACTTCAACTAACTTTGCAAGCCTTGAGGATACAAAAAACCATGACTTATGATTACCCAACAACAAGGATGCTTGGAGTAGGTTGGATGCCCTAAAAAGATATTTTACCCAACCAGAATCAGAAATCTACTTATTTATGAGTTATTCAAGCTACTGTTTCTAGAATGCAAAAATTTCTAAAGAGTCTTAAATTGAATAAGATATTATTTCCCCTTTTGCGAAGTGGCTTTAAAACTATTTTGTGGACTCGCTTCATATGGTTTAATATAACTTTACTGCCCACAAGCTTTAAGCTATCCTTGAACCCTGTCTTCTAAAGTGAGAAAAATCCCTTTTTAAGTGGCTTAAAGAGTTATGGTGTAGTGTTAGATTAGAAATGTGTCTTGCCCTCTCCCCTTGTTATAATTATTGAAAATTTAACATTTTGGTATATCCAATTTTGGTGCATGAATTGCTTGGACCAGGTTTTGAAAAAATTAATGCTTAGTACTTCCAGTTTTGGTGAAGGTGACTTTCTGGTGCTTTTTATTATTATTTTGGTCCCTAAACTTTTAAAAATTGCAGAGAGGTCCTTAAAAAGGGTAAAATACGCAAATAAGGTATTTTTAGGGTTTTTCAAGAAATATACTTGTTTTACATGATTAAGCTTCTTATAATGACTTTAGTGTACTAGTTATTACAATCCACTATTTATATCATAGATATTATACTTTCCATGGCTACAGGCCCACAATACTTAGCAAAATAATTAAAATGTAATTAGAGAGTTTTGACCATCAGCTGAACTTAGTCGGTGTTGGACGCTGGCGTTCATCTAGCTTCTAGTTTACAGAGATTGTTTATCTCAACCACACCTTCATTAGATTAGGCACAACATACATTGTTTCATTTTCTACCTCGGACCGTACTCAATAATCAAGTTTTATATTTTAAAGGATAGTGAAACTTTAATCAAAAAATTATAATGCTTAAGACATAAGGTTCGATTGATAACGTTCCCTACTAGAAAACTTCTTTTATTGAAAGCTTAAAAGTGGAAATATTACAATGGAAGATCGGAGAGGGAGTAAAACTACTCAGATCATCAGAAATGATTGCTCATAGAGAAATGTGGAATCCCTACTTTTGTTTTGCTCAAGTTTGCTCAAATGACTGTATCCCTTACCAGCACGTAGCCTCTCCTTTTATAGAGGGGATGGAGATACATAGGATACCCTAACGACTACAGTATACACTACTTTTACACATGGATACAGTTACATTCATATGATTACAGTAAACTACCTTATTTTACATAGTCAATGTTTGTTAAAATAGTATAATAATGGAGTAACCAATTTTCAAAGCCTTTTGATGCTAATAAGACTAGTCATCATTATTGAGATTCTGTATGTCTTCATCTCCAATAATATCTTCTAGACCATCATTATCTACATAAGCATCAAAATCTTCATTATATTGAAGATACTCTAGATCCCATATTTTAAATAATTTAAGAAGATATTTCTTTCCCTTTTTTGATAAGAACTTTCCAGCTTTAGCATCAAAGAGATGATCAAAGACATCTTCTAAAGTCGCTCCCTCTGCCTTCATATATTCATTAAACTCATTGTGATCAGCAAAAGTAGTGTTTCCGTAATGCATTAGTGTCATTCCTTGTTCAATCAATTCTCAATTTGATGGTAAATATTGCAAAAACCAATGGCCCTTGCTAAAGGAGGATTAGTAACTAATTCTCATTGTTATAGATTCCATTCTTGTCGTTGATCATTGGGGTCATCGAAGTCAACTATCTGAACAAGATAATAAGCTAGTTAAGCTTTTCTATTTTCATACTCAATTAGTGCACAATGTACCTCCACATATAGGCATCTATTTTTTGTGATTTTTGTTGATCATTAGGAGATGTAAAAATTTAATGGATCCTTCTAAACATGCATTGCTGAGTTTATTTAGTCTCGACAAAAATGAATACTTTGGATCTAGGAATTCCATAAAGTAAACTACCATCTCGTAATCATAGGCTTTAGTAATAAGGTCATTTGGAGAGATTGAATTTGCTGGCAAATTAACACCACCAACTCCAGATTTATTGAGAAAATAGATTGTAGTACTCTATGATTCCCAAATATCATAGGAATATTTTATGATAATAATCGATGCAGGTGACATACCACGTATTGAACCATTTTTCTTAAACATAGGAACTTACTTTTTTCTTAGAAATCATAAGAACATCTTAGATAATTAATTTGTAACTCTAGAATGAAAAATCTTTGAGGTATTAGGTAGGCAGAAGATAGCAAACCAAAACGTGATTTACTTTTTGTATGAAATTCCATATTTTCTATAAGGACTTTACCAAAAGGGGAAACCCGTTCTAGTAGTAATGACATTTCATATTAGATTTCCTCTTTTTCCAGTAGGAGTTTCGCTCTAATGATCACTATTGGCAAGTTCTTGAGTTAAACTATCTGCTAAAGGGTTTTTCGATCCCTGTACATGTTCAACAGAAAAGAAAAACTGGTTAAGCCATAATTGCCAATGCAGGAGTCACCCTTGCGCTTGCATATTTGATAAATTCTTTTTTAAAAAACCAATTATTCCTTTGCAATCATTTTAAATAAGAGAAGGTTTTCGTCTAAAAAGATTAAGAACTTTTCAATTTTCCTTATAACTACAAGCATTTCTCTTGTTATCATGGGATAGCTGCATTGTGCCTTATTAAAACTTCTACTATAATATTTACAGGGATTTTCTCCTTCTTTGATCTTAAGTACTGCACTCCAGTGCTCATTGTTGACATCTGTCTTAGGAATTAAATCATATACTTCATTAGGCAAATTAAGAATAGAAAGATTCTTGCAAACTTCTTTTTAAAGTTTTTGATAATCTTTGAATCACTAGGGGTCCATGTCCAGCTTACTTCATTCTTAAGTTTCTATTACAATGGCTTTCTTAATTTAGCTAGACCTTTCATGAAATCTGAATCATAGGTAAGGCATTCGAGAAATCTTTCTAGCTGCATCCTATCTTCAATATTTTCAAGAAAATTTTCTATTTTTTCAAAAATATATTTTTGTAGGATGATTTGTCTAGCTTTTATCTTTAGACCTAAAAATTCAATCTCTTATTCAGCATAAATGCATTTGTTCTTACGACGAATAATACGATGATCAATGCATCTTTGGGTGATAGCTAAGAGATCATCTTTGTGCAGTTTTACGATTTTAGAAAAGATAAGGATGCCATCTATGTATATTAAACAATAGTGATTAAGGTCTTTGAAGATGTTATCCATTCTTCTTTGAAATATTTGAGGTGTATTCTTTAGACCAAATGGCCTTACTAGCCAATTAGAATGTCCTTAAGGGGCACTAAAAGCAGTTAAAGGTATGCTTTCTTCATCCATTTTAATTTGCCAGTGCCCATTTTTACAATCATTTTTTAGAGCCAAGAGGCTTCTTGAATTATGTTGAAAAGGACTATTTTGTTAGGAAAGTAATAACCATTAAAGATAGTATTGTAATTAAGTTTTTTGTAATTGATTACCATTCTTGTTTTTTCCTCTTTTTTCCACTACATGATTTCTTACCACGAAAGTGGGACTAGTGTGAGGGCTCTTGCTATTCCTGACTAATCCTTTATCCAAAAGTTCTTTGATTTGTTCATCACATTCCTAGATATCCTGGTGTGTACACACCATTTGTTTGACTCGAATAATAGTATTGGGATTTAGCAAAGAAATCTTTGCAAATGTCATATCTTTATCCCAAAAGTTTAGAGGATTATCAGAGTAGAGTTCTTTACATAATTGCTCTTATAACTTAGTAGTTTGCTCTTTAACAGATAACTTAAGTAATGAGATTATTAATGCTACCTCATGTTGTGCAGGCATTACCTTCTCACCATGCTGGCTGCGTGTAAACTCAATTTTCTAATAAGTGTAAGGTTTACGTATTTTTTTAATAGGAATAAAGTAACCATTAATTGTAAATATTATTTGATATATGGTCTGTGTGCATGAAGAATATAGTCTCTAAAAATTATTTCCAATAATCATATCATGAGATGGCTGATCAGTAACCTATAGAATTGGTATAATACATTGAACTCCTTCTAATTGTATGGATGACCCTTCAATGGCTTCATTGTGACTCACAATGCTATTATCAGTTATCCTTACTTGTAAAAGATTTTTGGCTCTTTTTCGGATAAATTCTAGAAATAACGATCTCTTTCCAAAGCATACAGAACAACCACTATATATATAGGCACACAAATCATATTTAGCACATCCCTCTACTATATACCTCTAAACATACATTTATTAATGTATAAATGCTATTAGAATTTGTATTGCTAACTTCATAGCATATCTCCATTGTCATATTTTTACTAATTCATATTCATAGATTGGCTCACTAAAAGTTCTTGTGTTGTACCTAATGACTTTTCTATCTAAGCTTATACTTCTGTCTACACTGTGTCTTGGGGGTTCAAAATACATTCTACTCATTTCAGTGGTCATATTAATTGTATCATCTTCTTTAAGCTCTTCTCTAGCTGATGAAGACCCTTCTCCCCATTCTGGTCTTGCACTCATGCTTCTAAATAATTGGGGTTTAATGGTAATCTTACCATTCTCATCAATTTTTATCACATTTTTCTTATTTATTTTTATCGGGTTGACAAAATTAGACATTCATAAATTCTTTATCTGCTGCAGATTGGATTTAAACCTCTAGATCTTTTACATATGAGTACGACTTTTAAATTTTTCCGCCTCTATCATTGTTACCTTAGTCTTGGAATCTATAATATTATTTAATTTGTAGATAATTTTTTTGAATATCCTCAATGGATATCTTCTTCTTTTTAAGCCCATCCCAACCATTTTTGTCTTGCGAGATAAGAAGTTTTCAGCAAATTCATCTTTTAGACTCGCATAATATCCAGGTCGACAATTGAATCCTACTGGTCCATTACACAAATTGGCTTTAATCCCTATGAATTTGATTATCAAATTTGGTATGCCTAATATCACAGAGTAAAGCATAAAGAACAATATCCTTGTTATAATATTGTAATAGAGTGATTTAAAGTTGGACGCTTCCAACATGGATATACCTATACTTTCTATTTTTATTATGCTTAAGGCTGTTTTCCTAATTAATGAGATTAACTTCTCCCACATCATACTCATAGCCTTTGATTTCTATATCTCCTTCCATCATTTCATATACATACTTACTCTTTAATTGAAAGATGGATTATTTATAAATCATGTATTTCTGAATTATGAGAAGGAGCCAATCTCCTTTAACTTCTTTATTCTCATTGTCCACAATAAACGCTTCTCATTGAAGATCACCAAGACTAATCGAGCTATTTCTATGAGATGACTTGTTTCTTCACAATCATTTCTTCATATTCATTGTCCAATATAATTTGAGCAATTCCTTTATTGTTATTTAGGGCTAGGTCTAATGTCCCTTCCTCACTAAGCTCAACATAATCTGGGCTGCCTAGGGTTTCAATAAGCTTGTTCTTCTTCCTAGTTTTGCATTCATTAGCATAATGTCCTACTTCTTCCTATGTCCATCATTTGCATTTGTTTTTCTTTACAGGATAATAATTTGCTTTTCTAAAAAATCTTTGTTTTTTAGGACTCGGTTTGTTATAATATTTTCTTCTATATTTCTCTTCCCTTTGCTTATTAAAGCGCTTCTTCTTATGAAATTTTCTTTTCCTCCTCCTTTCAGGTTTCTTTCCCCATTAGTGAGGTGCATCCTAACAAGTTAGAAATTGCTTCTTAGTTTTCTTTTGTTTTTGGAGATCAAGACATTTATTATTTATCCATTTTTTTAAATAAGAGATTCTTAAACCAAATGTATTAGTGACATCAGCTCTTTCAAGCCATGCAATGTATTTTTCATTAATTATGAAATTTGTAGGACGCAATTTGTCATAGAACATACTAAGGTTAGTTTCATTATACCCAATTGTGTAATAATATTCATGAAATTCAGCAATATAATTTTTCAGATATCTCATATCCCATAATTCTATATTATTAATCTTTCTTTATCATTCTCTTACTTTCTCTTCAAAATCAAGTTTAGCTTTGATAAATACAGTTTCGATTTCCTTATATAAATCTTTGAACATTGCAGCTAGTGTTTCCATCATTGTTAATATATTTTTACCGTTTTCATTTAATGAATCATACCAGTTAGATATAGTGCTAAAAAAACTATGTTTGATGTAGTTTAGAAAATTTGTAGCAGTGCATGTAGTATTCAGGTTTAAGACACTATTCATGCCTCTTTTCTAATGCTCAAATATCTCTTCCCTATTACAAGCTTAAGATGTATCCCATTTGGCTATTGGAGTAAGGCAAATTTCTTCAAAGGTTGTTGTTTTTCTTGGGATAAACCCAAAGAAAAAATTAGTTGTACGTCCTACTAAAACATACCTAGGTCTTATAAAGTGAGTATTTCTTCTAGAAGGCTCACCAAATTCTTCAGGCCTAGGGACAACTTTGTTAATTAAATTGGTCTCTAGTTCACCTAAGTTGAGTTCTTCTCCAATATCATTAATTTCATCTTCAATAGTCATTTTACCATATTTTTTATCAAGTTTTCTTCTGACTTCTTCTAATGGTAACTCATTATGATTTTTAATTTAATCAGATTCATCTGCTTATAGATTTCTTCTTCTAATTGAATATTATTTGTCTCTTCATTATCATCAAACAATGCGTCATGTTTATCACTAATCGTACCCATGATCTTATTTAATTCTTTTGAATTTTGTTCTTTCTAGAACATATTCTGTATTTTTTCAAGATTATACTACTTATACTCCATCCTCTTCTTCTTTTTGTACCTTTTCAGCCGATTTTTCACTTGATTTTTCTCCTATTTCTTTTTGGAATTTTATATCATGCAAAGAAAATGGATTTTTGTTTTTTAGGTTTTGAAGTGGAGTACCAATACTTGGAATAGATTTTCCGCGATGCCTAACTTCATTAACTAAAGAAAGCTGAATTACGGATAATTGTTTCTTAAGCTCTTTAACTTCAGTTTTAATTTTAGCTAATTCTGCTTTTAATTTTGAAACTATATCCGCAACATAGTTTAATTGAGGTGCTCCTAAAGAAATTCCTTCCGGTGAGTGAACAATATGTGAATTATTCAGACTAGGGCAAGCGGGTGATGATTCAAGCATTAATCATAATTAATTAGCTTAATTAATTATTAATTATCTTAATTATCTTAATTATCTTTAGTCATATGACTCTGATACAAGATGAAAGAGGACTTCAAGTAGTACTAGGGAACAACATATCACATACACAATTTTGGATTTTTGAAAAGTAAGTTTTTAAGAATTAAGGTTATATTTGCAAATATAAAAAGTTTGGGGAGTTATATAAAAAATTCAATAGTAATTAGTCTCTCAAATGTTAATAGTACAATAACTTAATGGTTCTGACAATGAACTTTTCAAAAAGCTAGTCCTGCAAATGAATGCACTAAAGTTTGATGGTCCCAAATGTAAATTACCCGCGATTATTGGGTGTAAATCTTATGAGCTGCTTGGTTAATTCGTGCTTACTATTCTATTATTGAATATTACTCTCTATGTTTGCTACATATTCATATTACGTGCAAACGTTTTGTTTTTTAGCATGGCAATTACCCATCGAGCGTGTGACAACTCACCCCTTTCTTTTCCATCTTTTCCTTATGTCTAGCTCCCCTATTGAATGTGTAGCAGTTATTGATACATATGAAATTATGTGATTCTACTCAGCTGCGATTGCTAATACGTTGTAAGGAGATTGTAGTTATGTATTACTTTGGCTCTTAAGTCAAACAATAGCCTTAGTTGTGATCTAAGAACTAGCCTAAAGATAGCACATGTACTCATGTAAGCCATGCTATTTAGTGCTTCCGTTTAGCTTGTAAGCCAACTACCTGTAGTTAGAGAGTTAAGTAGTTAGAGAGTTAAGTATCTTATTTGTCTTCCACTTAAAGTTGAATATCTTGGGATGTAAACCCCAGTGCTTCGATTGCGTAACCCATTGAGCTGCATCTTTGATTTCTTTCTTCTATTTAAATATTCAACTAGTGAGCTCCAGACATATAGCCGGCAGAGTTGCTGTCTCTAGTATGTCATCATCGAGTTTCCTTAGAATTTTATTTTGTGTTTCGATTATCTCGTGTATAAGTGGAATGCTATAAGCCTTAAGCCACGGTTAACTTGAGGTGAAATTTTGTTAGTTTCATTTTAAAATTCAAAAACAAAACTACTAGTTTCGGGGGTATGGGTCATTATAGATGGTACCAGAGTCCGGTCCTACAACCATAGGTTATAACACAGAGTTTGGATTTGTACTTGCATTTGCATATAGTCATCTAGGTTCCTTCTTGATGCTGATGTGATAAGGCAGCAAATTTTAGAGGAACATTTACACTTTGGTACCTCCAGTTTTAGCGTATTCATACGTTGGACAAGGTTTTAAAAATCTTTACACTTTGGAACCTCCAATTTTAGCACAAGTGACTTTCTGGTGCTTTTTATTTATAATTTAATCCTTGAACTTTTGAAAATTACATAAAAGCCCCTGAGAAGGGTTAGCTAAGCAAATAAGCTATTTTTAGGATTTTTCTTTTCACGAAATATGCTTAATTTAACTGCTTATAAAGACTTTACTAGCACTAGTTATCACAATTTACTACTTATATCTTGTATATTATACTTTATATGGTTATAGGCCCACCACGCTTAGCAAAAATAATTAAAACTTAGTTAGAGAGTTTCGACCGTTACCTGAGTTTAGTCGGCGTTGGACCCTGGTGTTCCTCTAGCTTGCAGTTTACAGAGATTGCTAATCTCAACAATACCTTCATTAAATCAGGTACAACACAGATCTATTTCGTTTCTTACCTTAGACCGTAGTCACTAATCAAGTTTTATATTTTGAAGGATAGTGAGACTTTAATCAAGAAATTATAATATTTAAGACACAAGGTTCGATTGAATAACGTTCCCTACTGGGAAACTTCTTTTATTAAAATCTTGAAAGTGGTTATATTACAACAGAAAGCTTAAAGAGGGACTTAAACTAAGATCAATAGAAATGCTTGCTCATAGAGAAATGGAGAATCTTGATTTCTCGTTTGCTTAAGAATGCTTAAATGACCGTGCCCCCCTCTCTGCATTCGACCTCTCTATTTGTAGAGGGGATGGGGGTACGTAGGATGCCCTAATAGTACATAAAGATTTTTCTTATGGTTACAGTATAAACTGATGGCTACAGTATATACTCTATGTTATAGACCAGACACTTGTCACAATAGTATAATAATGGGACAGCTACTTTTTAGAACTTTTAATGATGACAAGACTAGGCATCATTATTGAGATTTTGTATGCCTTTATCTCCAACTATATCTTCCAGACTATCATTATCTGGATAATCGTCAAAATCTTCATCAATTTGCTTAAGATGCTCTAGGTCCCATTCTTCAAATAATTTAGAGAGATATTTCTTCCCTTTTTCTGACAAGAATTTTCAACTCCAACATCAAAGAGATAATGAAAGATATCTTCTGACACTGCTCCTTACACCTTTATGTAGTCTTTAAATTCTTTATCACAGGCGAAAGTAGTGTTTCCACAATGCATTAACGTTTTTCCTCGTTCGATTAATGCCCAACATTGATGATAAATGTTCAAAAATCCAATGGCCCTCGATAAAGCAGGATCAGTAGCTAGATGTACCGAATTTTCATGAACCCAATTTTATCGTTGATCATTGAGATCATCGTAATCAATGATTTGGACAAGATAATGGGCTGGTTTGACTTTTCCATTTTTATATTCAATTAGAGTGCTATAAACCTCTAAAGTTAGGCACCTGCGAACTCGAATTTTTATTAGCCTTTAAGGAGTATAAGAATCCAATGAATCCTTTTGAACATGCATTGCTGAAATTTAGTTAAGGTTGAGAAAAATGGGAATTTTGGATCTGGGATTTCTGTAAAGTAAAGTACCATCCCATATTTTTAGGCTTTATAGACAAGGCCATTTGGAGATAATAAATTTGCTAGGAAACAAATACCACCAACTCTAGATCTGTCGAAAAAATAGATCGTTGTACTCCAAGACTTTCAAATATCGTAGGAATAATGATAACAAAAATCGATGCAAGCTGCAGACCACTCATTGAACCATTTTTCTTTAACATGAGAACTTATTTTTTCTTGAATACCATAAGGACACTAAAGGTAACTAATTTGTAACTCTAGATGGGAAAAATCTTTGGCCTATTAGGTCAGCAGTAGATAATATACCAAAACGTGATCTACTTTTCGTATGAAATTCCAGGTTATTGATAAGGATTTTACTAGAAGGCATAATCCGTTCTAGTAGGAATAGCAATTCATTAAGGATTTCCTCCTTTTCTGACAGGAGACCGGCTTTGATGATCACCATTGGCCAATTCTCAAGTTAGACTGTTTGTCAGAGAGTTTTTTGATCCCTGTATATGTTCAATAGAGAAGGAAAACTGGTTAAGCCATAATTGCCAACGCAGGAGTCTCCTTTGCACTTGCATATTTGATAAATTCTTCTTCACAAAACCAAGTATTCATTTGCAATCAGTTCGAATAAGGTTTTAGGGCTAAAAAGATTAAGAACTTTTCAATTCCCCTTATAACTAAAAGGATTTCCTTTTCCATCGTGGGATAGTTGCATTATGCTTTATTAAAGCTTCCATTGCAATATTTGTAAAGTTTTTCTCCTTCTTTGATTTTGAGTACTGCACTCCATTGTTCATTGCTGGCATCTGTCTGAAGAATTAAATCATCTCCTTCATTAGGTAAATGAAGAAAAGGAAGATTTTTGCACAACTTTTTGAAGTTCTGGACAATCTTTAAATCATTGGTAGACCATGTACATATCACATCTTTCTTAAGTTTTTGTTGTAATGGTTTTCTTAGTTTAGCCAAATCTTTAATGAATTCTGAAGCATAGGTAAGGCATCCAAGAAATCTTTCTAGTTGCTTCCTTTCTTCAATTTTTTTGGAAAAATTTTCTATCTTTTCCAAAACATGTTTTTGTAGAACAATTTGTCCAACTTTTATCGCTAGACCTAAAAACTCAGTTTATTGTTCAGCATAAATGCACTTGCTTTTTCCCAGTATAATACCATGATCAATGCATCTTTAGGTGATAGCTAAGACATCATATTTATGTTGCTCTATGGTTTTGGAAAAAGATAAGGATATCATCAATGTAAACTAGACAACAATGATTAAGGTCTTCAAAGATGTTATCCATTCTTCTCTAGAATATTTGGAGTGCATTTTTAAGACCAAATGGTATTACTATCCATTCATAATACCCTTGTGGGGGCACCAAAGGCAGTTAAAGGAATACTTTTCTCATTCATTTTTATCTGCCAATAACTGCTTTTGCAATCCATTTTCGAGAACCAAGAGACTCCTTGAATTCCGTTAAAGAGGACTGTTTTGTTAAGAATATAATAACCATCAAACAAAGTATTATCATTAAGCTTTTTATAATTGATTACCATTCTAACTTTTCCTCTTTTTTCTTCAGCATGAGTTCTTACCATGAAAGCGGGACTGGTGTGAGGACTCTTACCGTTTCTAATTAATCCTTTATCCAGAAGTTCTTTGATTTGTTTATTAAACACTTGGATGCCCTGGTGTGTATACACCATTTGTTTAACCCGAATGATGGTGTTGGGATTTAATGAAGCGATTTTAGCAAATGTTTTGTCTTTATTTCAAAATTTTAGAGGATTGTCAGAGTAGAGTTCTTTGCATAATTTTTCTTGTTGTTCAACAATCTGCGCTTTAATAGATAACTCAAGTAATGAGACTGTTAGTGCTACTTCTCATTGTGTAGGCATTACCTTCTCACCACGCTAGCTGCATGTAAATTCAATTTTTTGATGAGTATGAGTCTTACTTAATTTTTCAAAAGGAACTGAGTAACCATTAATTGTAAATATTATTTAGTTTATAATCTGGGTGTATGGAAAATATAATCTTTGGAAATTGTTTTCAATAATCGTATCATGAGAGGGTTGATCAGTAGCCTATAGAACTGGTATAATGCATTGAACTCCTTCTAATTCTATGGATAACCCTTTTATGGCTTCATTATGGCTCATAACACTATTATCAACTATCCTTACTTGTACAGGATTTTTAGCTCTTTTTCACATAAACTCAGGAAATAATGACCTTTTTTCAAAGCATACAGAGCAACCACTATCTATATAAGCACATAGTTCATATTTATTATATCCTTCTAAACATACCTTTATTGGGTTATAGATGCTATTAGGGTTTGTATTGGTAGCTTCATAGCATATTTTCATAGTCATATTTTTGACTAATTCATCCTTATAGATGGGTTCACTAACAGTTCTAGTTTTGTACCCAATGACTTTTCTATCTAAACTATAATTCAATCTGCACTGGGTCTTACAGTCTCAAAACTCATTCTACTCATTTCACTGACCACGCTAATGGTATCATCTTCCTTAAGCTCTTTTTTAACGGATGAAGATCCTTCTCCCCATTCTGACCTTATACTCATACTTCTTAATAATTGGGGTTTAATGGTGATTTTACCTCCCTTATCAATCTTTATTATATTTTTCTTATTGATCTTTATAGTATCGGCAAAGGTAGATATTCATGAATGGTCAATTTTTATCTCTCGAGGATTGGACTTAATCCTCTGGATCTTTTACATGGGGGTAGGACTTTCAAATTTCTCTAGTTCTATCATTGTTACCTTAGTCTTAGGATCTATTGTATTATCTAATTTCTAGATAATTTTTTAAAATATCTTTAAAGGATATCCTTCTCTTTTCATATCCATCCCAACTATTTTTATCTTAAGGGATAGGAAGTTTTTAGCAAATTCATCTTTTAGACTCACATAATATCCTGGTCGGCAGTTGAATCCTACTGACCCATTACATAAATTGGTTTTTATCCCTGTGATGATCTGATTATTAAATTTGGTGTGCCTAATATCACAGAGTATAGTGTAAAGATCAATATCTTTACTATAATATTGTAATGAAGTGATTTGAACATGGACGCTTCCGACATGGATATACCTATAGTTTCTATCTTTGTTATGCTTAAGGATATTCTCCCAATTAATCAGATTAACTTCCCCAAAGTCAAACTCATAATCCTTTATCTCAAGATCTCCTTCCATCATTTTACATACGTATTTGCTTTTTAATTGAACAATGAATTTTTTATAGATCATGTCTTTTTGGATTATGGGAAGAACCTAATCCCCGTTGACTTCTTCATGATCATTGTCTACATGAACTCTTCTCCTTGGAGATCACCAAGGCTGACCAAACTACTTTCCATCATATGACTTGTTTCTTTATAATCATTTTCTTCATATTCATTGTCCAATATAATTTCAACAATTCCTTTGTTGTTATTTAGGGCTAGGTCTAATGTCTCATCGTCACTAAGCTCAATATAATCTAAGCTTCCCAAGGTTTCAATAAGTTTGTTATTCTTCCTATTTTTACACTCATTAGCTAGTGCCCTACTTCTCCACATGCCCAAAATTTGTAGTTGTTTTTTTTTCTGCATGGCAATAAGCAGCTTTCCTACAAAATCTTCATTTTTTAGCATTTGATTTGCTATAACATTTTCTTCTATATTTTTCGCTTACCTGCTTGTTAAAGCTCTTTTTCTTATAGAATTTTCTTTTTCTTCTTTTCTCAGGTTCCTTTCCCCATTGGTGAGGTGAATCCCAATAAGTTAAGAACTGCTTCTTAATCTTCTTTTGCTTTTAAAGATCAAGACATTGTTCATTGACCCATTTTCATAAATAGGAAATTCTTGAACCAAGGGTATCAATAACATCTGTTCGTTCAAGCCATGCCATTTATTTTTCATTAATTATGGAAGAATTTATAGGATATGGCAATTTGTCATGGCACATACCAAGATTTGTTTTTATTATGCCCAATTCTGTAATAGTACTGACTAAATTCAACAATACAATTTTCTAGATATCTCATATCCCATAGTTTCTATGTTGTTAATCTTTCTTTGCCATTCTCCTGCTTTTTCTTCATAATCAAGTTTAGCTCCAATGAATTCAGTTTCAATTTCTTTGCACAAATTTCTGAACATAGCAGCTGGTGTTTCCATCACTCTTAATGTATTTTTACCATCTTCACTTAATAAATCATACTAATCAGCTACAGTTCCAGAGAAACTATGCTCGATATAATTTATGAAGTTTGCTGCAGTCCATGTAGTATTTAGGTTTAAGACACTATTCATTCCTCTTTTTCAGTACTCAAATATTTCTTTTCTATTATGGGCTCCATCACTATTTAAGATATATCCAGTTTGGCTAATTGGGATAAGGCAAATTTCTTCATAGATCGTGGTTTTTCTCAAGATAAACCCGAAGGAAAAATTACTTGCACGTTCTTCTGGAGCGTACCTATGTCTTAGGAAATGAGTATTTCTCCTGAATGGTTCAGCAAATTCTTCAGGTTTAGGAACGACATTCTTAACTAGATTAGTTTCTATTTCATATAGGTCGATTTCCTACCCAATCTCATTGATTTCATTTTCAATAGTCATGTTTTCATATTTCTTATCAAGTTTACTCCTGATTTATTCTAATGGTAATTGAGGTCTTCTAATTTAATAAGATTCATCTGCTGATATATTTCTTCTTATAATAGGACACATGTGGCTATGATACCAGATGAAAGAGGACATTAAGATCTATTGTGAACAAAATACCACAAACACAATTTTAAATTTTTCGAAAGTAAGTTTTTAAAGATTGAGGGTAGATTTGCAAATATGAAAAGTTTAGGGACTTGAAAATAAATTTGTATTTATTTGAATAGTGATTTGTCTCCCGAATGTAAATAGAGCAAAAACTCAATACTCCTGCCAGTAAAGTTTTTGAAAAGCTGGTCTTCTAAATGATTACACCAAAACTCGATGCATCCAAATATAAATTACCTAATTTTAGATTATAAGTATGGACTTATGTGCAATATAAAGCTCATAAGAACTTATATTGTTACTTAAATTGGTTTTGAAGTGGCTGTTGTTGTGTTCGCAAATGAACTACTATGTGAGTGAAAAAGAGAAAAACTTGCTGGTTGTATAGCTTGAGTACAATTATACACCTGATTGATTGGCTATGTGATATGGCTATTGAGTTGTTATGTAACTACATGATTCTTGTTCTCTCGTGCTATAACCTCAGTGTCAGTTCACTTATACATTTAGTAACACTTGCATTTACATGTATTAGCTTGTGTGGATTTCATGTGTTATGCTTGTGTTCTCATGCATCCAACTAGCACCCTAGTTCTACTACTTTGATTAACCACTACAAAAAAAGCCCAAATGAAGACGGAATCAGCAACGAAATAAGGCTTATCAGCGACAGAATTTTGATATCAGCGATGGAATTGGCGACAGAAAATGGCTATCGGATTTTTGCTCATCGCTCAGTACCTGGTGACAGAATTATGAAATTCCGTTGCCACCAATGATGGAACCAGCGACGGACCTTGCGACGTACCTTTTTTTGGCGGGGAAAAAAATTTGGCAGGGCAAGTAGCAATGGACTGAAAATCCGTCGCCATTAGCGATGGATTTTCCGTTGCTGGCATCTGTCCCAATAAAAAAATAAATGCCTCAGTTCCTTGCTAAGTTTCTAATTTTTTTAAATAGCAATGCTTGTCTTTTATCGTATCCCTTAGTACATACATTTTAATCCCTGCAACAAATTTACAAGAAGTTTGCACTCAATTAACATCCAATGGCTTCGAGTTTAAATTCATTCAAAGCGATCTCAACAATTCCAAGGCACACAAAGGTGGAATATCACATCTAAAGCAACACTTCAAACCAAGGGTTTTGAATTCACAAAGCACAAGTCCCAAATGAAGTCTCTACATATCACAGATTAAAAATTCAAACAAACCAGAAATTAGTAGTAATTAAAAGTAACGTTAGGTTTGCAAAAGAGGCAGAAGCAAGCTCCAAAGGGAAGGGAATGAAATAAGCACCAAGGGGAGGGTAATGAAATAAGCACCAAGGGGAGGGAAAGTAAGCAACAAGAGGTGTACTCCATGAAGAACAAAGCAGGAGAGCCACCAGATGGGGGAAAATTGCAACCAACTCAATCACCAAGGTAAGGATCATCATCTTCTGCTTCCTCTTCCTCTTCCTCATCCTCATCCTCATCCTCATCCTCATCCTCATTTTGTTGTGATGATGAGCAAAGGGTGGCTGAGATTCCGAGTCAGAAGCTTGTTGCATTTGGAAGAAAGCTTGCAGGCGCCGATCGATACTCATCATTTGTTGACTCAGTTGTTGGTTGCTTTGGGTGAGCAATTTGTTGGATTCCTCCAGTTGCTTACATTTCTCCATAAGCAACCGGTAGCTTTTAGCTTGTGAAGTTAGCTCACTCCCCAAGTTGGTTACTACACCCCTTAAGTCATTAAGCTCTTGTTGCGAGGGCGTATAACTAGTACTTGCTGACAGGCATTTAAATAAAGTACGTATTAGTATTGCAATTAAGTAAACTTATCATATAACCATGTTCATTGAAACTTTAATTTGATAACTGTACCAACTCTTTGAGTGGGATTGAAGTAATCGAATTCCCTAATGTTGACAGTCTCATCGCCAATGCCATAAATACAGCCCTTCTTGTTTTTGTGCGTCTTCACCCACAACTTATCTGGGTTTGGAAGTGGCTGATTTGGATCTTGAGAAGTGTCATCCCCAGTCCCTTGAGAGTTGTTGACATTTTGAAAGTCACGTTCAAAGGATTCCTACAATATCAGAACATGCGCAAGAAATCATATATATTACAATTAATGGAAGTAAAGTATACAAGTTCATGTTGAACTACCAATAAAGATTAAAAATAGCTAATTGCTTACATATGTTTGTTCTGATTTCTCATCAACCCAAGCGGCATCTTCTTTACCATGGAGTTTGTGAGAGCAACTGAATAATTCAACAATTGTGGTCTGTCCCAAGTTGTTCCCTCTATGTACATGCCACACGGAATTATGTCAACCACAAGCCAAACCATAGTATTAAAGTTAAAGAAATACAAAGCCAATTCAGTTACCAGACGCCTTCTATACTCATGCATAGGGATCGAGTCACAGGTGTGGAGAGATGGGCCACCACTTTCTGGAGTACCTAGTCGGCTCTTCTGGGCTGTTTCACGCAGTTTCTTATAACCTTCATTCGCCGAGCATTGTTGGAGTCCCCCCCATTAAGCATCATCGAGCCAAACAGGCTACTTCTTGTCCTTCCTTGCCTTGCTAAGGAAGTCTCTCAAGCGTGCATTGCCTCGGTTTTCAAAATTTTTTCTTATATAGTCCTCATGGATAGGATCCCAAGTAAACCACTTCTATAATTATAAAAACAACAAACACATCAAATAATACAATCACACAAACTATTAATATGTAGGCACTATAGTTACCTTGAACTCTCTAAACCACAAATCACGTACTGGTTTGGGCATGTTACCCCAAGTGGGCCAAGCTTCGTTATATTTGCTTTGAAATATGAGCGAAATTCTACTAATAGCACCCTCATTGGGGAGAAACCTCATTGAACATAACACATCAAATTTATTACTTGTGATGTAAAATATTGAAGACTTACCCATTACCATCTGGCTTAATCCAAGTCTTTGCTCGAGTGCTCCCATGACTAGATTGTGCTTCACTTTCTCTAGTTACAATGTGGTCTTGGGACTAGTTTGTGTTAGGGTTAATGGGTTGTGGAGTAGGCTGCACAGTGTTGACAAAAGGAGGGTTTGGAGGAATGTTGTTGGCAAATTGGCCGTACATGGTGCTTTGGTTGGGAATATATGAGGTCTAATGATGGAAGGTTGCAAATGAGGGAGGCACTGGTCCTGGAAGACCTAGTATGTAACAAGCCATTGTGGCTCCTGGGTGAACTGGGATATGAGGTACCTGGGGGGAAGATGGATCAACATCCATTGTTGTTGGATCTGCGACAGAGCCCCTACGCACTCATCCTCTACCTCGAGTGGAGGACTTACCTCAGCAAGAACTGAAATCCATGCTTGAAATAGGTGATAATAAATGCAACTACAAATATATAATAATTGCACATATTAACCATTTACTCAGACATCATAATACGTAGGTAACACATATTTTCAAAATTCATTCAGATAATAAAAGTAAAGTCATAACCAATAGTTTTCCATACAAAGTACTCAAATAACATAAGAATTCATTAGCACTCAATCATCTGCATCATCATCGTCATTGTCATCATCATCGTCATCATCATCATACAAATATAAATTTTTCTATACTTCATCTGTTTTATCATCGTCATCCCACTCATCCTCTTCATCACCCTCATCATCCTCCACCTCATCTATCTCGTTATTAACCTAAATGAATGAAAACCCCATTTCATCATTAACCTCTTCCGGTGGTGCACTTTCATCCACTAATGATATAGGGATAGCATCATTCACAGGTTCAACGATTGTCGTCATGTCCATTTGTTGGTATGTAGTAGGTAGAGCGTACTGCTTATCCACTCTCGCTCTTAGTTTGGTTGGTATGACAACAAGCCAATTAGCTCTATCTCTTGAGCGATCTGCATGTGGCATAAAGTATACTTGTGATGCGGTGTTTAGGAAGATGAATGGGTCGTACTTTCGGTACTTCCTTATACGGTGCACTTTAACAAGTTTGCCTAGTTTATGAGATCATGTCCCACGATTCAATGTTGGATCAAACCACTCACAACTGAATAGCACATATCGTTTAAGTGGTTTGCCCACATACTCAACTTAGGACTACATCGTTGCCAATATCTTTAACAACCTTCTTTCTTTGCCCATAGTTGTTTGGCACATTGTTGTTAGGTAAACACATCTCTTCCATTAGTTGAACAAGTTCATTGAAACAGTTCTGTTGCATGTTATAATCAGATTTGATACTCAACAGTCTCACCGCAGCAGAGAGCTTACTGTGGGTGGAACAATCATCACATAAGGGTTGTTGAGCAGCTTGAACCATATTATAAAATGATTCTCGGCAAGTGCTTGAACTCCTCTTCCCTTACATTTTGATTTGCCATTATAGCATCACCAATCATATCCGCCATCCGATCAATGTACAATTCATAGTAGTCATTACTAATATGACTTGAACCTCTAACTTCGTGAATTTCACTATTTGAATTCCTAAAATCATATGGCTGAGGTTCTATTTCCCCATGACTTATCCCAAACCAATACCCTTCCACAAAACCCTTATACATAAGGTGTATCTTGACCTCATCGGGTGTCAACTAAACCCTATTTCTGCATTTAGCACAAGGACATCTATACTTTCACTTGTTAAGAAACTCTATCTGTCTACGTGCAAATTCATCAAATTTGTTAGGAATAATATTAGAGCAACAATAATAGCGGAAGCAATAGGATGAGTTAGAGATTCAGAATTCAAGTGAATGACAGAAAACAGAAATAAGAAGACAAGAGATTTAACGTGGAAAACCCAATGCGGGAAAAACCACGGACAGCGACAGCACCAGAACAATTCACTATGAGTAGGAAGAATACAACACGATCATAATCACCACAGTGATTTGATCTAAGAGTAGAATTACAACCTCTGTATTGTAATCTCTCACAAAGTACTTCTACCTCTTAATGTATATATGAGTACTGGAGTGATTTTAGATCCTAGGTATGTCCCCTTTATATAGGGGCAGGAAGGCTAGGATGAGGAAACCCTAGCCACCACGGTATCTTGGTCACCAAACCTCATCTTTCCAAAAAAGAAAAAAAATCTTCAACCCAAAATATGAAAATAATATAATTTCCATAATATAGAAGATCTCAAACACACAATATGATCTTAGATTTCAAGTAGCTGGTAAAAGGGATTTGGGCCATAAACCCAACAATCTCCACCTTGGACCAAAATCCAACACTATCTCTCGATCATCGTCATCGCACCCCGAAGGATAACGCCCCTTCCAAGGGGCAATGCCCCGAAGGGTGCTCAAATACTGCGAATGCCAACTAAGTCCAAGCAATGCTTGAACTTAGTTCTCGGAGATGACTTATATGAACTTTCCTTCATATAACCTGTCACAGTAGATGCCTGCAAGACATAGAGGCCTCCTTGTCTCAAACCCTTCAGCAGAATCCTACTGCCCTTTGAGACCTTTAGAACTCCACCTTCAGCTGAATATTTACACCCTTTGGATTCAAGGGTGCCCAACGAGATGAGGTTACGCTTCAAGTCAGGAACGTGACGAACATTCGATAAAATCCTGACAACACCATCATGAGTCTTGATTTTAACAGTACCAATTCCAGTTACATTACATTGGGAATTATTGCCCATGTGAGCAACAGTTGAGTTAACTGAATCATATGTTGAAAACCAATCATTGTGAGGACACATATGATAGGTACACCCAGAATCAAGAATCCAATCAGAATCGCTCCCCCCTTCAGCAGAGGTAGCAAACAGAACGTCACCATCAGAATCAGATTCAGCAAACGAAGCTTCAGCAGGCTCCTGAGAATTATCTTCTTCTTTCTCCTTCTTCTTTTGCAGTTTCCAGCAGTAAGCAACAATATGACTCAATTTACCACAGTAATTGCAGGTCTTACCAGCATGAGAATTTTTAGACTTAGAACGGTTCTTACTCCTATTACAGTTCCCCTTTTCAGTTGTTGTACCCCTTACTGCTAATCCCTCAGCAGAATCAGCATGAATGTCAATATCAAACTTCTCCTTAGACAACAGGTTTGACATAACATCTTCAAACGATATAGTATTAGAATTACTATATAGCATAATCTCCTTAAAGTGTTTGTAAGAAGGGGGTAACGACACAACAAGCAAAATAGCCTTATCCTCATCCTCAACTTTCACATCTAGACTCTCCAAGTCAACAAGAATAGAGTTGAACTCATTCAAATGCTTTTGGACAGGGGTACCTTCAGCCATACGAAAGGTATACAACCTTTCCTTCAGACAGATCTTGTTGGCGAGACTCTTCGTCATGTAGAGTTTCTCCAGCCGAGCCCAAAGATCCACCGCAGTTGTCTTATCAAGCACCTCTCGCAGGACATGTGATGCCAAGCACAACTGTATGGCTGAAACCGCTTTCAGCTCCAGTTCCTCCCATTCGTCCTCCGTCAACGACCCACGTCTCTTCTTCACATCTTCAGCCCACTGTTCTCCTGTCATCTTCTCAGGTTTCACGTGAGGTCTCTTCAGAACCTTCCACAACCCGTGCTGAATGAGAACTGCTCTCATCTGCACCTTCCAGAGATTAAAACTAATCTCCCCATCGAATTTCTGAATATCTACCTTCATGATAGAAGACATCCTATAACTAAAGCTCTGATACCACTTGTTAGGAATAATATTAGAGCAACAATAATAGCGGAAGCAATAGGATGAGTTAGAGATTCAGAATTCAAGTGAATGATAGAAAACAGAAATAAGAAGACGAGATTTAACGTGGAAAACCCAATGCGGGAAAAACCACAGATGACGACAGCACCAGAACAATTCACTATGAGTAGGAAGAATACAACACGATCACAATCACCACAGTGATTTGATCTAAGAGTAGAATTACAACCTCTCCATTGTAATCTCTCACGAAGTACTTCTACCTCTCAATGTATATATGAGTACTGGAGCGATTTTAGATCCTAGGTATGTCTCCTTTATACAGGGACAGGAAGGCTAGGATGAGGAAACCCTAGCCACCACGGTATCTTGATCACCAAACCTCATCTTTCCAAAAAAGAAAAAAATCTTCAACCCAAAATATGAAAATAATATAATTTCCATAATATAAAAGATCTCAAACACACAATATGATCTTAGATTCCAAGTAGCCGGTAAAAGGGATTTGGGCCATAAACCCAAGTGGTTTATTCCATCTAGAAATTCTTGCGTATAGTCACTACAATCAGCTAGTAAACTATTATACATCTACCTACGATGTGGAGCACTATTCATATTTTGCTCAAATAACAATAAGCACATAAGTTATTGGATAAGAATTAATTTTAATAAAAATTATAATAATTGCATAAACTACTCAATTATATATTATATATGTTTACTTATAAATTTCTACATGCACACAAAAAAAAACTTATAAATTTCTACAAATCTACTTATGTTCTTATGAATTCCACAAAACTAATAATGCATCCAAAGTTGAGCACTTTATTCCTCCAACATATCAAATTTCAACTTAAAATTATCAAATCTAAGTCTACATTGCATTGGGCAAAATCTTCAGACAAATAAGGGCTACAACTTCATATGAACATCACATTTGAACAAAATTATAAGCTAAAGCATCTCATTCCACCACCATATCAACTTTCAGCTTCACATTATCAAACCTAAACCCTAAATTGTATTGAGCAAAATCTTCAACCAAATTACAGCAATAACCTCACACAAATACCATATTTCAATAACATTATCAATTAAACTATTTCATTCCACCAACATATGAAATTTAACTTCAAACTACCAAATCTAAACCCTAAATCGCATTTACCAAATTCTTATAACGAATTAGAATAATAACCTCACACAAATACCACATTTCAACAATATTATGAATTAAACCATTTCATTCTACCACCATATCAAATTCTAACTTCAAACTACCAAACCTAAACCCTCAATCGCATTTACCCAAATCTTGAAACAAATTAGAGCAACAACCTTGCACAAATACCACATTTTCACATAAATATGAATTAACTATGAAATTCTGACAATGTAATATAAAATTTTGTAGAAATCACAACAAATGTAGTTGAAAAACTTACCTCAAATTGGTTGAAAACAGCCGGCAAGAGGGGCGGGTAGGGTGGTTCGGCGGCTATCGGCGGCGGAGGGAGGGCAGCGACAGCGAGGGAGGGGGCCAGTGGCGTCTGGGTGGTGGCGGCGGTGGTCGGACGGAGCTCTCACTCGATCGCCACTCTCTCTCTCTCTCTCAAATTTGTTTCGCGTGCATCGAGTGAAACCAAACCCAGATTTGGTTTCACTTAAACTGGCCAGCGATGGACTGGCGATGAAATTGCCCTATTTTTTTCAAAATTTAAATTTTTTTATGTTAGGCGATGGAAATTCTGTCGCCATAATAAAAGAAAATTTTTTTTATTAAGGCAACGGAAATTCCGCCGGCAGGGTAAATTATGGCGACGGATCCATTTTTCCGTCGCCAAATTTGTCACATAATCTGACTTTTTTATAACACTGTTTTTCCGTCACCATATCCGTCACTAGGTCTGTCATTAAATTAGTCCGTCGCTGAATTCCGTCATTATTTTGAACTTTTTTAGTTGTGAAAGGGTTTCTTTCTTTTATTTAAATTTTTAGATAGTGTTCTCTAGGTGCATGCCAGTACGGTTGTTTGACATGTGTCCATCAACTTTGTTTAGAATTATATTTTGTGTCTTCATTATCTTAGGTACAATAGAGGGTTGTAAGCCTTAGGGGATGTGGTCAGTTTTTAGACAAAAGTCTATCTATTTCGTTTTCAAAGTCAAGAAACCACTAAAACTACTAGCTGCGAGTTAGGGATCGTTACGCTTCTCCTTTCTCTTCTGACTAGATAGAATGGTCTTGGTCTTAGAAATCTTGTTTTGCTAGGAGTGATAGCCCTTTCTCTATTTATCCTCGATTTCTCCCTGTTTTTCCTAGCAAAACTCTACAAAATAAATTCTTATAAAAAATACAAAAGTTCCTTTCTTCTTATTCTTTACATAAAGTGTTGTGGAACTAATCTTTAACCACCCATACACTTGATTTGGAACTACAAAGGACCCAAATACTGGCATTGCCAAATTGTACCGAGGTGAGTCCTGAGGGCTAAACAAAAATAATAAACTTCTCATCTTTATTTGCTTTTTAATTATTATTTTTGATCAACTATTTGATGCCAATTGATCGTTTTGAATTTTCAACATATTCAGCATAAACCTATGTAATTAATCATGTGGTGACTTAAATTTATCGCTTTCTTAGCAAATTAATATGATAAATCTAAGAGATCATCCATAAAATTCATGTCTTTAATGCTGTATCACTAAACACAATAAATTGGCATGAAACTTGACGTTGCATGGAATTATTTTGATTTTTATATTCTTTTTTGAAACTATGATAGAGTCCATTGTCGAATGGGCAATGTCGGTAGCCGAATTGCTATCACTGCCATTGGGCTTACCTCCAACCCCAAACATATCTCTTGGCTAGTTAGCTTTTACACTTTTACAAAACTATAATAGTGATTTTACTCGCTTTTACAAAACTTTTTAAACTTTTGTGCAACAAACCCAAAAGGACAATGGCCTATACCCGAGAGTGGCATTAGGACCTTTAGCCACATCCTTTTTAGTGTGACTCCATTGGGGTTGTTTAAAAGGGTTAGACTTGAAACAGTTACAATTAAATAGTGATTTCTAAAAAATTAATTATATGGTTAGGCATCACGAATTATGCTAAAGGTTTGATCAATGTTATAAAAGGTTGGATCCCTCCTTCAGTGTGCATATGATTTCTACTTCAACTTTAGCCCCGGAACCCCTTAATTACATTGTTTATCCTATTCAGTTAGGCATTACTTTCGAGGGTTATACTATGTGACGTTCTTCCTTAGCAACCCGTTGGAAGAATCGAGTATTGTCTAAACCCATCCACACTAAGGAGGGCGATCACGTATTACATCATAAGCCCTTTTTTAAAACCAAGACTGTAAACCTAACTCAACGCTTCTCAAATCTTCGAACCTATACTTGGGAGACCTCATGCATATACTTGGTGCATATTATGAACACCTATGGCCCATTGTTACTTGCCACTTAGTTAGTCCATGTACATATTTATATACTGCCTATCCCTTATCCATGCATTCATGTACGCTAAAATCCTTGTACAAGCTTGCAACAAAAAAATCATGCATTCACCCTATTTTATCCACGACATTTTGTATATAGGCTTAAAAAATAAAAATATGACGAAGAAGAAGAAGAAGAAGAAGAAGAAGAAGAAGAAGAAGAAGAAGAAGAAGAAGAAGAGGCAGGAGAAACATAAGGGAAAAAAACTGTAAGAAACCACTCTAGGCAGCAAGTTTCTAGATGTAGCTGGCACCCATCATCCTACTACAAAGTTTGGTTCCTGCAGTGAGCCTCTTCTTTTAACTCCTAACTAGAAATTCAAAGGCCCCATTTTAGGCCATCTGTAAATTGAAAAAAAAAAAAAAAACACACACACACACACACACACACACACATATCATGCATAACCTATCATAGTTCATACATACATAACTCATCATTCATGTATTAGTCTATTATCATCCATCAAAGAGAGTCCATTTATCATACACATATCACATGTCACTAGTTTAGCCCATCAGCATACATCATAGTTTACCTAAGTTTGTATCCATCTCAGGCAAATTCATAAGTCCATTTATCATCCATCTTACTCCATGAACGCATCATATGTACAATCACATCTATAGTCCATGGAGTATCTTGCATACACCTCACTAGATCATATTGCATACACTCCCTAGCCCATTACATAAGCCCATCAACTTAAGTATCGGACTAATATAGGACCATCCATCATTATTAGAGGACCTTATCCTTTCTAACCCACTATGGACAACCCCAATTGCATACATCTCAAACCATATAGGATATGTCCTGCTACACATTAGGAAAGCTTAAGCGTGGTATATCCTAAAGTCAAATCTGTCAGACTTGCATCCTTAACCTAGAGTGAAGCCTAACCCAATGTGCCATCATAGCCAATTCAAGGCCCTTAGCACTCGAACTCCTAGCTCTTAACCTAGGACAACCAAGCCTCCATTGCAAACTTTAGCTCATACTCTTACCTATCCATTCTTCACAATTGACTCAAAATCCAAGTCAACACTACCATACTGTTAGGGCCACCTTTTCCAACCTCAACTGTTAACCCCACCTTTGCATTTACCCTAACCTTTAGCCTTATCTATGTTATATCTTCAAATCTTAACCTTAGTATAAACCTTAGCCTATGCCTTTATCTCATATATCCTTTACCCCACCTAGATCTCCATTCCACCCTCAGTCTATAGCCCAAGCCTTAACCACACCCATCCATAACTATACCTTTAACCTATAAAGCTTACCTTAGGCTTCTCCCAGGTCCAATCCCCCAACCCAAGCTATCACTCTTAGCCTATTCCATATCCTTGATTCAAATGGGGATCTCTCCCCATCCAAGCCCCATAATTCTATTTTCTTGCGAAGCTTAAGCTCTATCTTTGTAACCTTTTTTTCTAATCATCACTCCTAGTTCAAGTTAGGATTATTGAACACTGGCAACATAGGGAGTAACTATAACTAAACACTCGAAGTGATCACTCGTCCCACAGCTTGCACTGAGTACTAAGTCATATAGATGCAATAACTCAGGCTTGAACGCAAGTAGCCTAACTCCAAAGAGCATATTCAACACCAAAACTCAAAGTTGCACGTAAACTAAGTACACCTAGCTCATATAGATCGAGATGAAAATGATGAGAAAGAGTATACAATCCCCTTGGCATGAAACTAAGTGAGATTTATGGGAAGCTTAAAAATCAAGGCCTCATCGTACCTATTGGACCTTTAACTTATTTACTAGAGAAAAAAAAAGGCCTAAATTATCCTTATGAGGCATAGTGTCACCATCATCATGGGTAAGGGCATTCTATAAACAAATGCTACAATCTTTAACATGAAATTTAGGACATGCTTGACAATGGCGCAATTAACTTCAACTTCTTTAACGAACTCTAAGGTTCCGACTGCTCAAGAGGATTTCTAGTAAGACCACACTAGCCTTCTACCGTACCCAAAGCACATTCAAATGAAGATAAAAGTAATTTTAACAACATCAACATGTGGTAGCTTAGGTTCCTTAGATAACTTAAATGTTGAGTTAGGAGTCGTCTGTCGTACCCTACCCTATCATTTGGGTCCAAGTCTTATACTTCAATTCCATATAAATAAAAGATCAGTTTTCCCCATACATTTGTCCATGCATCCTTTATCCCCTTCTTATTCTGAATGTTTCTATCCTATGATGAATCTAAGTTACGAAGATTATCTTTAAAAAAAAAAAAGATAAAAGACCAGCGTCCACATAAGGGTGGGAAGAAAATAAGAAGAACAAAAGAAAATAAATGCTAAGAATATCTTAAAACAATAAAAATAAAAGTATGCGACTAAAAGGACTTATGTAAGATAGGAGACCTCCTTTAGCAATGTAATATCTTCACATTCCTCAAAAGGCCTACTTGCTTCTTTAAACACAAAACTACCTAAGATGAAGTCAACCTAACCTGAAGGCATGAGAGTTAAAGTGTATAGCACATGATGCCTAATTAAACACCAAGCAATCCAACAAGTAAACAAGGCTCTAAGTTTAATATTGAATAAGTGTTAATGGTGCCCATTCCTTATATAAGGGCTTAAGCTATAGCATGCGGGATGCTTCATTACATGATGCCTTGACTAAAGTGGTTAGAAGTCATTGGCTGAATACTGGCTACACGCAGAGAGATGACACCACTGTTGTTTTCCCTTGAAAAAAGAGACAAGCAAATGCCAAAAGAAAGAGAACAAAGAAACAAAAAATAGGAGAAAATAAAGATAAAAGAAGAAGGGTGATAATAAATTGTTTTAAAACTTAAAGGATGCACCATCATCTACCTCATCTCTTAGTACAAGTGCCCTAAAGTGAATATTAAATAAAGAAGAAAAGAGACTATATGGAACCCCAATGGTTGGCATTATACTCGCACATCTATACTTGGTTACATACGCAGGTTAAATTTTTAAGCCTACACACTATGCCCCCATCATTGAATCACATAAATGCTTAATCATACCACAAAAAGTCCTCTAAGAGGCAACACTCTTTTAAGTCACACATTGCTTAGGACTACTCTTGGTATGATTCCCACCTAAATATGTAGGAATCCTTTTATTGAATAATATTTTGGGAATATGGGGGAATTACCATCTTCTACATGGGCAGATCTACTATTGGGGGAGCAGTCTCCATACATATCCCCTCCCCAAAAAAAATTAATGACTTATTTTAAATGTCATTAAATTGATATATAGGAACACCCTAAATTAGTGTTCAAAAAATTAATGATACTCTTTAAATTTATCCAACTCACATATTAATATTTTTTAATTTTCTTAAATATCAAGAGTGCAGTTATAAAATTGAAATTTGATAGAAAAGTAAAATTAAATTGAATTCACCCGAGTCCAAATTTCTCTGTCTCCCACACTCTCTTATTTGGAGTTTAAACTTTAAATTTATTCTAATTCTAGTGTCTTTAACTTTCTTTTATTGTTATTATTTATTTTTTCGGTTGTTTAGTTGTATTGTATTTTTAACACAGATTTTTCTTTAATTTGCACTCATGATTGATTTGAACTTGATGCTATTTGCTTTTTCCTCTTTTGGTGTGATTAACTAGTGCAAATTACTTATTTGTAGTTGTTTTTCATGTTTGATAGGTTCTCTTCATGTCTCACTTTTTTTTTTTGATTTTTTTTGCTTGGTGTTGATGATTTATCTTCTGTAACTATTGGCTTTAGTAAATGCTACGTAATCATAAAATTCTGCGATTTCGTATAATTTATGTATCAAATTCAAAATACTTAAACTTGCAAAGAACAAATGTAGTAGTAAAGGTGCCATAGTTTTTGTTGGAGTAAAAAAGTGGGGTATATTATTAGTAACTGTACAAAATAAACTACCATAATATGTGTCATATAATTTCATTTTTTTATTGGTATTGTACATTAGTAATGATGTTAATTGACGGGCACCCCCATTCTAAACATCTAAATCTACCACTGGCCCTCTAGGATTATGTTGAAATCAAGTCACTTATTCTTGAATATAGCACATTCCTAAAGTAAAAGAAGCAATACATTGCTAAAATATGAAAAATAAACACTAATCACATACTAATTAAGAATTACTCATGGTTAATCAAACTCCTAATTCTATAATGAACTGCTTAAATTAAATTAGCAAAATAAGATAAGTGATCAAGACAATTAAACTAAAACATAAACTAAACTACTCATAAACACAAAATCAGCGTGAAAGATTTAAATTTACACTGAATGAAATAAGTAGACAGAGAAAATTACCTACAAAAGCATTAGATCCAAAATTATGGCATGGACCTCCAAAAATGGCTAAAGAGGTATTGGATTTGTTGTGGAATTTCACTTCCTTGTACTAATTTACCTTAATAGCTCCAAATGTAGTCCATAATTACACGAAAGCTCAAACTTTAAATAGTCAATTTTCAAAGCCTAGCTACAAAGATGAAGAAGGGATCCCAAAATCGTAACATTGAAAGATTAGTTAGGCAGATTAAGAAAAGAACATAGTGGAAAAGAAAGATTAAAAGTCAAATCATCAAACGTCAAGCTTCTACCAAATCAAATCTAACAACTTTAAGCATTAAAACCATGAAATCAAAAAAGACAAATAGTGTAAAGTTGAAGAACAAAGTAAGAAATTACATGCAGAAGAGGCAAGAGTTAAAGCAAAGCAACAAAGCCAAAACTTGGAATAACTGAAATTAAGTGTAATGTGGCTAAGAGAGACATAATGACCTAAGATCTACCCTAAAGTGTACTAAATCTACTTAAAATCCACTCAATTACAAATGGGGGCGAAGTGCGTTTATATAGGCCTTGAATAGTCAGCTTTACTTGTGTCAACCTACTGGAAGAAAAAAATAGTGCAAAAATGGTGGTTGGCACGAATGGCCCCTACATCCAGCATGTTCTTGCCAACTTATACTGACAACCTTTCATGTTCTTACTAACCTTCTTGAGCTTGAATTTTGTAATACCTATATTGTACTCCTGAGAGCACATACTCTTATGAACCACATTAATAAATATATATTAGAAAACTACAATATGACGAATGCATGCTTGAAAAATATATACTTATGGACAAAGAGAGTATGTGCTCCCACAAGAAGAAAAGCAATTACATGAATCTTGAGCCTCTTTTTTACATATTTGATTTTATTAAGTCTTAAAAGCTAGAGATTGCTTATCTTAGTGTACTTTCTATAAAAGAAACACAAAATATAAATGAAAACTCTCTATTAACAACTATTAAAAGCTAAGTCTGGGCGAAACGAAGGGTGATATATCATATTTTAAGCCCCAACACCATCGCTAGGCACAACCATCTAACCTAAGATTAACTTAGAATCTTTTCAAATAATAGTTTAACTTCACAAAGCAACTTGGTTTTTTAAGGATCAACTAACCCTGCCATTTTCAAGACCTAAACCACAATAACCTAACCTTTCGTTTCATCACTTTTTACCTTACTCATATCTCTTCACTAGTTCTGAAAGCCTTTTGACTTGATATAACTAATCTCCAACATGGTCTTAGACTTAGAATTTAAGTCTATATACACAGTTACAAATCACAGACAAGGGCATAATAATCTATACAAAGGAAATCAACTTCATAACCCAAATGATCAGCACCTCAAAGCAAAGAACTCACCTTGGCTCAGACCACGCATCCTTGCCATTATCATTTGACCTGCACCTAATCAACTACCATTGTCTTTTTGGCAATCTTACCCTAGGTCAGTCCTTACACCTACCCCTCTTGAGACCTAGATAACTTAATCATTTGTCACGAGCCTAACTTAGATTTCCTTCTACATCCTCATGTTTGTCTAACCAACTTATCTCAATTTGCCTTCCATATTGATAGGGATGGATCCTCAAACTTCTAAGATTAATATAACAAGGAAAACAATCACACCAAATGGTACTTCTTTTGGATTGAATCTCAATCAATCGATAAGATTATGAGGTTTGTGCCCAAGGCGAGATCTAAAATGATCGGTTAATCACTTCCTACCACATTTGTCTCCCAAAGGCTCTTAGCCATCAAAGAAGAATTATAAAGGAAAGACTCTAATCACCACTATTAATTAAAAAGATAAAGATGTAGAGATTTTAGCGAGAGAAAATGGTCATTTTCCTCTGAATTCATAATTAAACTCAAGCTAAATTTACTTAGAGGTAATGGGGTTTATAAGTCTCCAAATGAGGGAATTAGCTATCATAATGGTGTAGAAAGTGAACCAATATGGGGATTACAAATTATTTTAGGAAAATCAAGCAAATTACTAAGATAATTACAATAACGATGACCTGTATTTTTCTAGGATTCTTCCCCTCCTTCTAGAAGGCTCTACACCTCCAATGGGGATCATGTTGCTTGGAAAATCTTCCTTTGACATGTGTAGAATCACCTCATGCTAAGCAATCTTAAAGATGACAGCTGTATCCTCCTCAATTAAGGCTAAATTCTAGATTGCTCCAAAACTGAATTTTGCCCACACTTTACTTTTTTGGGCTATGTCTCTCAATATTTAAAACCAATGCCAGATTTTAGTTCATGGGGATAAAATAGACATCTTGGGGAATCAGAAAAACTTGAGCTTAATTTGTTTAGGCTTCATTAGGTAGGAATTTAGCTCAACCCAAATTCAGTAAATTTTTCGATAAAAATCAACGCTGCATGAGTTGGGGTTTCTATCACTTTACGGAATCAAAATGCAACCTAACTTGAGATTTTATTGCATACCCCTAAAGTTACTCATTTAGGTTCCTAAAAAAATCATAGATCACCCTAATTTGACATCAATTGGTTGGTGAAAAGCGAAGCTAAAACTGAGTGAAATGCTGGAGCGGTGACCATCTTGACTAAGAAAAGTTAGCTTAGAGTTTGTGTGTGGAAAAGGGCATCGTTAAGAGTTGGCTTGGGGCTTGGGGCTTGGTATGCATCAGCCTCCCCCTTTAAAGAAGGATTTGTGCTGAAATCCTTGAAGTTGTCCTCTACGGAAGGAGCTAAGTCACCCATATTGAAAGTGGCACTCACATTCATATCCCTTAATAACTCCAACTTGCAAGCATTGTTCCCAATCCTTTCAATCACCTTAAAAGGTCCTTCTCCTCGAGCCATGATTTATTTTACCTCTTAGAAGGGAATCTCTCCTTTCTTAGGTGCAATCAAATCAAATCTCCCATGTTTAAAAAAATAGGCTTTCAATGATTGTTTATTCTAACCTTGTAAGAGGCATTGACCTTCTCTATTTGAGCTTGAATTTGCTTATCGAGCCTCTTCATTTCCTTAAATCTCTCTTGGGCCTCAAAGCTAACCCTATACTCAATGGAAAGAGGAAAAAGGCCTACTGGAGTAAGAAAATTGACTCATAACAAGCTTGAAAAGGAGAGTGGGATTAGCATAAGTAGGAGCCCGGTTATAAACAAACTTGTTATAAGGAAACTTTAAGCCTCATTCCTTGATGTTCTTGCTCACTAATCCCTTGAGGAGAGTAGATAGAGTCCGGTTGGTAACCTCCATTTTTCCATTGGTTTGAGGGTGATAAGTAGTCCTAAATAAAAGCTTAGTTTCAACAATCTCCATAAACATCACCAAAAATAAGAAAAGAATTTGGTGTCTTTATCGGAGGCAATACTTCTTGGCACACCATGTACCTTGATAACCTCCTTGAAATATAGATGAGCAATGTGAGAAGTATCATTACTCTTATGGCATTGAATGAAGTGGGTCATCTTAGAGAACCGGTTAACTGTGACCATGATTGAGTCAAGCCCTCCTTTGGGTTCTTAGTAGTCCCAAAAGGAAATCCATACTTACATCTTCCCAAGTACTATTTATTGTTGCAAGTGGAGTGTACAACCCTTGATAGAAGTTGTTCTTAGCCTTATGAAATATGGCATATTTGGAAACTTTATGTACATCACTTGCCATCCAGGGCTAATAAAAGTGCTTCTTTAAGATCTTAATTTTTTTAGTTAATGCTGAAATGACCTCCTAATGCACCACCATGGGCCTTTCTCATACGTAACTCCTTGTAGAACCCCTAGGAGTACATAGCATGTTGTGCTTGAAGAGAAACCCATCTTGCAAGGTATGGCAGTCATGATCACTAGGGTTTGTAACAATTCCTTGGAAATCTTCATCTTTCTTTTAGAGTTCTTCGAGGGTGTAAAATCCTATGATTTTGGCCTCTAATGTAGATAGGATAGTGTGTCTTCTTGAGAGTGCATCAACCACCATATTATCCTTGCAATCTTCATGTTTGCAAGTGAAAGAAAATGATAGGAGAAATTTCACCCACTTGATATACCTCGAATTGAGTTTAGCTTGCCCATTAATAAAAGACAAGGCCTTGTAATCCAACTGTATCACAAAGGGCTTTGGCTTGAGGTAGTGACTCGAATGGCTAAGAGCCCGAATGAAAGCATAAAACACTTTATCATAAGTGGAGTAGTTGAGTATGGGGCCATTCAACTTCTCACTAAAGTAGGACAAGGGTCGTTTTGCTTGGATGAGGACTGCCCCAATGCCAACACCACTAGCATCACATTGAACTTAAAGGAGATCAAAGTTGGGTAGAGTCAAGATAGGAGATGAACATAATCTATCCTTGATTGTTTAAAGGCCCTTCAAGCGGCCTTTGTCCACTCAAAACTTCCTTTCCTTGTCCATTTGTTTAAGGGAGCCATAATGGACCTAAAATCATTAATGAACCAGCAGTAGAAAGAGATTGGAGGCTTCGAACTTCTGCTATGGATGTGCGAGTAGGTCAACTCTTGATAACCTCAACCTTAGATTCATCAACTTGAATTCCCTCCCCAGACATAACATAGCTAAGAAACACAACTTGAGGACTGAATAGTTCACACTTCTCAAGCTTAGCATTTAACTATAATTGACTCAACAATTGGAACACTTAAGAAAGGTGTTCCACATGAGATGCCTCATTACAACTGTGCACCAAGACATTGTCAAAATATACTATCACAAATTTCCCAATGAGTGGCCTTAGGATTTTATTCATAAGCCTCATGAAAGTACTATGTAACATCCCCAGCCTTTCGGCCAGAAGCGTTACGCTTTCCTAACTTTTTATTTAATTCCTAGGACGAAACGGACAGAGTTTCCCTTAAAAACTGACCATTTTCAGGCTAAAAGCCTTATAATAAGTCTCTGTAAATCAACGGAAGCGCAAAACATTTAAAACATAGCTCAACGGCCACACGCCGGAGTTCATAACTCAACGAGCCACTCGCTCGGAGTACACCAACCAGATTGATTCATGAATAAAGCAGAAATGCAAGATACAACTCAACGGTTAACAAAACCGGAGTATTAAGATTTACATCCCAAAACATAGCTAAATTAAACCAAGAAGACATCTAACTAACTTGATGGTTGGCTCAGGCGGCCATACAGAGCGACCTTTATACCATATGCATTACATGAACTAGAATAATCGTTTACAGACCTTTATAAACTAAGAGTACATTACATGACTTCATTAAACACGTAAGATCCCTTTAAATGAGCACATACGATGCCTTGTAAGCAACAATAGGTTCCTTCTGGACTTATCTGACTCAACTTCTTCCCGTCAGAAAGAAAACCTGGGGAAAAGGGGAAAGAGTAATGGGATGAGCAACCACACGCTCAGTGAGTGTCACCCAACCCCCTTAAAACCAAAACCGTTGCAGGCAATACTACCCTTACTAGTCATATATCACATTTCTATACTCTACTATCATAATAGAAATTCATAGAACCTTTATGGGAAGATCACTAAACATAAACTTCACTTCGACCACTCAATCATATTTCTAGATTCCTCAACGACGGAGTTCTTTACTAGCAAGCAGTTAGGCACGTGAGTAAGTATCGAAGGCTAAGTATAAGGATCTTTTCTTTTCATAACATAACTTCCTAACACTCTATTTGAACTACACATGAACCCTCAATCATATGATGTGTATATAAGGTTATCCCTTTTCATGAATACACTTTTCTTGGTATTTCATTCATATAATATACATATCACACACATAAACACATATCAAGCATTTAAGCACCTTTAAACATCATATTAAGCTATATCACACCCTTGCATGCTATTCACATATCAACGTTCATTCATATAATATACATATCACACATATAAACACATATCAAGTATTTAAGTACCTTTAAACATCATATTAAGCTATATGACACCCTCGCATGCTATTCACATATCAACGTTCATTCATATAACATACATATCACACACATAAACACATATCAAGCATTTAAGTACCTTTAAACATCATATTAAGCTATATGACACCCTCGCATGCTATTCACATATCAATGTGCATTCATATAATATACATATCACACACACAAACACATATCAAGCATTTAAGTACCTTTAAACATCATATTAAGCTATATGACACCCTCGCATGCTATTCACATATCAACGTTCATTCATATAATATACATATCACACACATAAACACATATCAAGCATTTAAGTACCTTTCAACATCATATTAAGCTATATGACACCTTCGCATGCTATTCACATATCAACGTTCATTCTTTTAGGAAGAGACGCCTTCATTCATGGAATTTTTAACGTGCTATAACTTTCTTTCTCATCTCATGCACTTTAAATCAGACAGATTTGCTATGGATAAGAATGATGCCACATAAGATTAGAATCCACATTCAACCATACTTAAGAATCATTCATAATGCATCCATTGAAAGCTTTCCTTTAATACATAGGCTAAGAATCCATATTCAAACATGCTTGGGGATCATTTCATAACTCATTCATTGAAAGCTTTCTTTCTTTCGTTGAAAACGTTTTCTTAGTCTTCAAAGGAAGTTTCATTTCGTTTGGTCGTGTAACGACCCTTATAAGCTTTTCATACATCATTCCATATAGCCTTTTGGGCCCATAAAAAGAACTTCCTTTCCTTTTTAATTGTTTAAAAATGGCAAAGGGCCAATTGCTTTTCTTAACTTAGTACGAAAGTACTTCTAGCATAAGATCATTACAGGGTGCTGATTGGGTGAGAACTATTCTCGACCCCATAGTGAGACCTAACGCTTACGCTTAAGCTCTTACTCCCGGGATGGCTACATATAACATATCGGACCATTACATTAGCCCTCGTCAGGGCTTCTAGGGTTTATCCGGACTTATCCTCTAGGGTAACATCATTCTTTTCATTCTTTTCATTCTTTTCATATGGTCCGAAGCACATTATCTTAGCCACTTTAAAGCGTATGGGCCATAACGGCTAATAATTTTGTTGTGTCTTTTGGTAAAATCATTTATCACATAACTCACACTTTTCTAAACCGTTTTAGGGATTCCCCCGTTCAAGCAGGTTCACTCCCAAATACTGTTTGTATAGCAAAAATAGGCCATTGCTTGCTATTAATCATGGCTATTATTAGTTTGAAAACACGAGAAACGTTCTTTGTCAAATCACCACACTTTCGCGCATTATGCATCTTAGACATAAGAAGGGGACAGGGATTCACACGTTTCACATTCAAACACTTCATAATCATTTCAACAACACAATGAGCCACACATGGCCTCGCAATCCACACGATTGCAGTCAATTCACAACCCGAACTCCCTCCTCACAAGCACCGTACCATAGGACCTCGAACGCTCATGATTCTTTCCTCAAACCATCCAACTACCAACTCGATTCATCGATTCATTAATCACAACATATTATCCTATTAGCTTATAAAAAAGGGGTGAAGTTTAGGTTCTTACCTGAGCACCCAGCACCATTCTGCGGTGCGCTACAACAAGCGTTCATATGGCCACATTTATTCATGAATCGACAACACTTTGTTCCATAAATCAAACAGAATTTGATTCTAAACATATATGATACATTTTGAAGTAACTTTCCTAAGCATGAATGTACAAAGAAAAGAGGTTTGAGTGAAAACTAAGCATATTTCAATAGCTTCGAATTTAATTCGTTAACATGCATTAGCTAGTTTAACTCAAATCGAAGCTAAACACGTTAAACTAACTTCGTTTTCAATTCTTTTTCATATATTAGCTAAATAACTTGAATCGAAGCTAAGCACATTAATATAACTTCGATATTAATTCTTTTTCATACATTAACTTATTAACTTGAATCGATGCTAAACACGTTAAACTAACTTCGAATTAATATCTCAAGCGTGATTTACATTCATGGGTTCGAATCGATGCTAAACACGTTTAAATTACTTCGAATTAACAATTCAGCATGGTTTTCATTCATGGACTTGAATCAATGCTAAATGCACATAATTCGCATCGATGTACAATTTCAGGCATAAATCAACCAAATGAATCGAACCTAAGCATGAACAGCTCCTTTCTTGACATTTCTAACGAATTTAACAAACCTAACTTGACATGCAACATCAATCTGCTGAAAATTAACTTCGAAAATAGTAATAACTTAGGAGGCGAGAACACCCACCTGGAATCGCTTCATTACCCACTAAATTGGTAGCAATTCACGCCCAAAATTCCCTTGAACTCGTCCCAGGCTTGGCTACTCCCAGAACCCGAAACCCTAGCTTTGATTTGGTCGCGGTTGGGGTTGTCTGGGGTCGAATTCGACCCCCAGATTTATAGAGGAGGTGGAGAGGGTCGTGGCTCGCCAGAATCCTGCACGTGGGTGGTGGTTTTCAGGCGTTAGACGCGTGGTTTGTGAGCTGGCTTGATCGTGTGACGTGGGGAAGGAAGACTGGCGGTGTTTGGGTGGCTGGCGACGCGTGGGTGAAGCCAGACGGCTCCTTCTCTCGCCGGCGGCACGTGACGGCCGGCGGTGACGCCAAGCGGCGACTGGTGACCCGCGAGAGAGAGAGAGAGAGCGAGGGCGAAGCGGAGAGAGAGAGTGAGGTGCGAGAGAGAGCGGAAGGGCCGGGGGTCGGGTTCTCTGTGACCCGATAACAGGCCCCCCTCCCTTTTGTGTTTTTTTTTTTGACTCAATTAACATCATTCAACCGAATCCCGATCCCGTACTTGCTAATGGTTAGGCTAAACCCGAATCGAAACAACCTACAATCAACATTTCAGTTTAAACTTTGGGATTCCACTAAGTAAAATGAAAAACGATTTTAAAAGCTCGGTTTAGCGTTGATTCGATAATTTTATAAATAAGTAACATCGATAATAACGTTAATCAAATAATCGTTCTTTTTAATGAATTTAATCGTTAAAAACTCACACAGTTACTAAAAATACGATTTCATAACGTAAAAGCAAGACAGGCAACTTAACGTAAAAATAACGAAGGTGGGTCTTACATTCTTCCCCCCTTAAAAGAATTTCATCCTCGAAATTCCAAATCCAAGTTCGGTTTTCCTAAAATGAACGCGCGCAGGTAAGATCTACACGGTGGGTTTCCAAAAGGTTCCATTTTGCAATCACTACTTCTTTTTAAATCAAAAAAAAATGTCTTATGGTATCCAGTCTCCTCCTCGCCAATCCTCTTCAAGCGTCTACTCGCTCTATTTAGGCGCCGAGGGCAAATCACATTGAAGAAGGGCAACTGAGTTGGCGTGGAAAACCATATCGAGTTTGTTTTGAAAAAGAACAGAGATTTCCGATCATCTAGACTCAGTTAGCATGGCAAGCAGTAAATCTATGCATATGCATATCTATAAGTGGGCATCGAAAGGCATGATAATCGAGGCAATGACATCTAACGGTCACACACTAGCAGTCCCATTCTAAAACATGAATTCAAGTCACTTTTAGGATCACAACGGTTAATATGGAGACTACTATAACACATTTAGAAGAACAAAATGTCACCTAGTACCGCATAGTATCATTTAAGCATAATAGCATCACATAGAATCGTTTAAGTATAATAGCATGACATAGTATTGAATAGTGTCAGCAATTCAGCATTCTCAAGTTTCGGGAATGAAGGTAACATGAAACCGGTTGATATACATGTTGCAAGCAACAAGGCAGAGGTTATGCCATATCATCAATCACAAAACTTAGATAGTTGGAACAATCGAGTCACATAGCAATCCGACTCGAATCGAGCTCATTCACTAGTATACAAAATCGAAGTATTTCAAAACTGAGTTACCTAACCAGGGAGCTTTTATTTTATAGCAAGGTAATGGATACATCACATAGCATCACTTAGCGTCATATACCAAACAAACATTCCTATATCATGAGAATATGCAAGTAAGATAACATGCTTATGCCAGTAACTCTGCCCGTTTACGACCTTATTAAAGGATCACAAGTGTATATCACGACACAGCTCTTTGAAGTTGGATGATATATTTCAATTATCCCTACTTGCAACCATACTCCACACTTTAATGATCAAGTGATGCAGTGAGGATTTCGATACGACCACAAGTATACTAAGCACATCATTGAGTCTCATAAGGTACCTAGACAATCCCATAATCACACATTCACACGAGTACAGGTCTCTAAGTTCGTGAAGTACTAGCACTCATAATTATAACATGGTAACATGCAAATGGGAGGACTCTATAACATCAATGGTAGTATTCATAACAACTAACAAAAATGCAATGCAAAGGTTCGCCATGAAGTTCACCAATTTACATGTGGCACTCTCAATCATGTCATCCCATGCCATACTGATCAACCAAGCCATCAAATATTTCATGTACAATCATTCGTAAACCTTGGAGTCACGCATCCAGGTATGATCATGGGTATGCTAGCATGCGATGTGATTAGGTATAGAACACGCAAGGCAAGCAAGTGTGAATGTAACTTCTATGGTCACAAGATTTCTAGCTAAGTAGATGAATAAATAGCGACTTTAACAAAACATAAGAATAGGGGCACTTTAGTTCATATAACAATTAGGCAATTCCCTTACCCCATCCTGTCGATCAACTCAAGTAGTCCATCTAACTCAATCGTATGCATAATCACACTGAAGAATGTACTAACAGTAGGAAATCCAATTACTTCGCTCTTCAATAATATAACTTATCAAGGACTGCTCTAAAACAAGTCTAAGTAATTATATAAGCCCTTTTGAGCTTAGTATTACACATAATGTCAAAACTGCTGTATCAACCACATTCATCATAGTAAGAGGCATACAATTTCAAAGTGCATGTCAGGCTCTCTCTACCTTGTTCTTTCTGGGTGCATTGGGGTTTGATATAGTAAGAACACTATCAATTTCACATAGGATATCAAGAACATTGTACAGGTGATAACAAGCATTGCGCTAGATGATGAGGATAATTTTCATGCAATAGTCAAGAGAAATGCACTGCTATTGCTTAATTTCTATCCAAGCATATCAAAATCTCATTTAATTTCTTTAAACAACTCATAATTCACATATGGGGGGTATCACCTAGTGAGATTCTTAGTCATAGAAAGCTAACTCTAATCACTTGCAAACAAATCGTTAACACATCCAGTAATGCATACACCTGGCACGTGGACACTTAAAATCATTTGATTACACACAGAAAGTTACGCTCATATGGCTAAATCCAAGCATTATTGCAAAGCAAATGCAAGTCTTCGGTTGCAACAATAAGGCTCAACCAAACAATTAAAAAGATATCTTGAATGTCAAAGCAAAACCCTAGCTCACTAATCAGGAAGACTTTAACTTTCAAGGTCTTTAGGCTTTCAAAAGGAAATAGTTTAATTGCTTCCAGCTCTTTCTCTACCAACCTTTGAATACGTCTGCTCACTCCATTATGGGGCCCGAGGAGCAAATCGTATTTTAGGGGCAAAGATGAGCGTAGAGTTAAGGCTTTCCATTCATTCGATTCAAATCATATGTTCTTTAAACATTGGATTAAAATTACCAAAGCATATAAACGAAACAACTTTCGATTGAGCTAACACTTATCTCATGCACGACAATACGAATCACTCAACCTATGCCTGAACAAATGGTTCTCTCATCCAACCATTCGGCTTACTGAAGCCGCACCTAACTAGTGAAACGCGCGAACATTCACATACAACTCACATTTGCACACAAGGTAGGCATATGTCACATAACCATGCAGTGTTCCTAGGCGACTATATAAAATGCAAGACTCAGGTCGCGGCCTATGGTTGCAGGACCTTTGCTCTAATACCATCAATGTAACATTCCCAGCCCCTAGGCCAGAAGCGTTACGCTTTCCTAACTTCTTACTTAATTCCTGGGACAAAACGGACAGAGTTCCCCCTAAAAAACTGACCATTTCCAGGCTAAAAGCCTTATAATAAGTCCCTGTAAGTCAACGGAAGCGCAAAATATTTAAAACATAGCTTAGCGGCCACACGCCGGAGTTCATAACTCAACGAGCCACTCGCTCGAAGTACACCAACCAGATTGATTCATGAATAAAGAAGAAATGCAAGATACAACTCAACGGTTAACAAAATCGGAGTATTAAGATTTACATCCTAAAACATAGCTAAATTAAACCAAGAAGACATCCAACTAACTTGATGGTTGGCTCAGGTGGCCATACAGAGCGACCCTTATACCACACGCATTATATGAACTAGAATAATCATTTACAGACCTTTATAAACTAAGAGTACATTACATGACTTCATTAAACACGTAAGATCCCTTTAAATGAGCACATACGACGCCTTGTAAGCAACAATAGGTTCCTTCTGGACTTATCTGACTCAACTTCTTCCTGTCAGAAAGAAAACCTGGGGAAAAGGGGAAAGAGTAATGGGATGAGCAACCACACGCTCAGTGAGTGTCCCCCAACCCCCTTAAAACCAAAACCGTTGCAGGCAATACTATCTTTACTAGTCACATATCACGTTTCCATACTCTACTATCATAATAGATATTCATAGAACCTTTATGGAAGGATCACTAAACATAAACTTCACTTCGACCACTCAATCATATTTCTAGACTCCTCAACGACGGAGTTCTTTACTAGCAAGCAGTTAGGCACGTGAGTAAGTATCGAAGGCTAAGTATAAGCATCTTTTCTTTTCATAACATAACTTCCTAACACTCCATTTGAACTACACATGAACCCTCAATCATATGATGTGTATATAAGGTTATCCCTTTTCATAAATACACTTTTCTTGGCATTTCATTCATATAATATACATATCACACACATAAACACATATCAAGCATTTAAGTACCTTTAAACATCATATTAAGCTATATGACACCTTCGCATGCTATTCACATATCAACGTTCATTCATATAATATACATATCACACACATAAACACATATCAAGCATTTAAGTACCTTTAAACATCATATTAAGCTATATGACACCCTCGCATGCTATTCACATATCAACGTTCATTCATATAATATACATATCACACACATAAACACATATCAAGCATTTAAGTACCTTTAAACATCATATTAAGCTATATGACACCCTCGCATGCTATTCACATATCAATGTGCATTCATATAATATACATATCACACACACAAACACATATCAAGCATTTAAGTACCTTTAAACATCATATTAAGCTATATGACACCCTCGCATGCTATTCACATATCAACGTTCATTCATATAATATACATATCACACACATAAACACATATCAAGCATTTAAGTACCTTTAAACATCATATTAAGCTATATGACACCCTCGCATGCTATTCACATATCAACGTTCATTCTTTTAGGAAGAGACGCCTTCATTCATGGAATTTTTAACGTGCTACAACTTTCTTTCTCATCTCATACACTTTAAATCAGACAGATTTGCTATGGATAAGAATGATGCAATATAAGATTAGAATCCACGTTCAACCATACTTAAGAATCATTCATAATGCATTCATTGAAAGCTTTCCTTTAATACATAGGTTAAGAATCCACATTCAAACATGCTTGAGGATCATTTCATAACTCATTTATTGAAAGCTTTCTTTCTTTCATTGAAAACGTTTTCTTAGTCTTCAAAGGAAGTTTCATTTTGTTTGGTCGTGTAACGACCCTTATAAGCTTTTCATACATCATTCCATATAGCCTTTTGGGCCCATAAAAAGAACTTCCTTTCCTTTTTAATTGTTTAAAAATGGCAAAGGGCCAATTGTTTTTCTTAACTTAGTACGAAAGTACTTTTAGTATAAGATCATTACAGGGTGCTGATTAGGTGAGAACTATTCTCGACCCTATAGTGAGACCTAACGCTTACGCTTAAGCTCTTACTCTCGGGATGGCTACATATAACATATCGGACCATTACATTAACCCTCATGAGGGCTTCTAGGGTTTATCCGGACTTATCCCCTAGGGTAACATCATTCTTTTCATTCTTTTCATTCTTTTCATATGGTCCGAAGCACATTATCTTAGCCATTTTAAAGCGTATGGCCATAACGGCTAATAATTTTGTTGTGTCTTTTGGTAAAATCATTTATCACATAACTCACACTTTTCTAAACGGTTTTAGGGATTCCCCCGTTCAAGCAGGTTCACTCCCAAATACTGTTTGTATAGCGAAAATAGGCCATTGCTTGCTATTGATCATGGCTATTATTAGTTTGAAAACACGAGAAACGTTCTTTGTCAAATCACCACACTTTCACGCACTATGCATCTTAGACATAAAAGGGGGAAAGGGATTCACACGTTTCACATTCAAACACTTCATAATCATTTCAACAACACAATGAGCCACACATGGCCTCGCAATCCGCACGATTGCGGTCAATTCACAACCTGAACTCCCTCCTCACAAGCACCGTACCACAGGACCTCGAGCTCTCATGATTCTTTCCTCAAACCATCCAACTACCAACTCGATTCATCGATTCATTAATCACAATATATTATCCTATTAGCTAAAGGGGTGAAGTTTAGGTTCTTACCTGTTCAGTGGTGCGCTACAACAAGCGTTCATATGGCCACATTTATTCATGAATCAACAACACTTTATTCCATAAATCAAACAGAATTTGACTCTAAACATATACGATACATTTCGAAGTAACTTTCCTAAGCATGAATGTACAAAGAAAAGAGGTTCGAGTGAAAACTAAACATATTTCAATAGCTTCGAATTTAATTCGTTTACATGCATTAGCTAGTTTAACTCGAATCGAAGCTAAACACGTTAAACTAACTTCGTTTTCAATTCTTTTTCATATATTAGCTAAATAACTTGAATCGAAGCTAAGCACGTTAATATAACTTCGATATTAATTCTTTTTCATACATTAACTCATTAACTTGAATCGATGCTAAACACGTTAAACTAACTTCGAATTAACATCTCAAGCATGATTTACATTCATGGGTTCGAATCGATGCTAAACGCATTTAAATTACTTCGAATTAACAATTCACACATGGTTTTCATTCATGGACTTGAATCAATGCTAAATGCACATAATTCGCATCGATGTACAATTTCAGGCATAAATCAACCAAATGAATCGAACCTAAGCATGAACAGCTCCTTTCTTGACATTTCTAACGAATTTAACAAACCACATGCAACATCAATCTGCTGAAAATTAACTTCGAAAATAGTAATAATTTAGGAGGCGAGAACACCCACCTGGAATCGCTTCATTACCCACTAACATCATAGCAAAGTTCCTGCGACCCTAAGCCGTAACCTGAGTCTTGCATTTCATATAGTCGCCTAGGAACACTCTATAGTTATGTGACATATGTTTTGCTTGTGTGTAAATGTGAACTTTGTATGATCGTTGCTGCACTTAAGTAGTTATATATGGTTCGAGAAGGTCGATTGAGTAAAAGTAGCGAGTTATGCGTTAGTATAAGAGCCAAATAGCTCTCCCCACACCTTCAAGTGACGTAGTGAGTACTTCATTGATGCAATATGTTCCTAATGCGCTAACTGACTTTTAGGTAATCCGGTTGAGCCAATTGGATGTATGTGAGTCGTGTGTTAGGAAGTGAGTCCAATTCACTTATATCGTGTGTGCTAAGTGATGTTTTGATTGATAAATATTTTCTTCCTGTGCTCTGATAAGACAATCGATAGTTAAAGCACGTCAATTAGACTCGAGCAGTCGAGCGTTTGAAATTTTTTTTTTTTTAAGCTCGTCTTTGCCCCTAAAGTACGATTTGCTCCTCGGGCCCCATAATGGAGTGAGCAGACGTACTCGATGGTTGGTAGAGAGGGAGCTAGAAGCAGTTAACCATCCTTTTATTAAAAACAAAGAGATTCGAAATAGATAAGCTATTTTTTTAATCTTTTGAAACTCAAGATTTTGAGATGTTAATGTTGTCTTGACTATCGAGCCAAGGTTATCTTACACCGAAGAATTAGCTTTTCGTTAGTAACGATGAGGTAGTCTAGATTCACTAATACGCGCCCTTATGTTTATCAAATGTTGCTTGTAAATGTGTATGAGCTAAGATGTGTACGTCAATGGAATCTTTCATAATGAGCTAGGAAAGAAATGATTGAAAAATTTGCTGCTACGATTGATAATCCTATTAAATGATACCTTTCGTTTTCGAATTCTGAATTTCCTGTGTGTATTAGGGGCTACTCTTGTATATATGCTTGTAAGACTAACTGCTAGTGATAGGACCGCGTTGAACATCACACAAGTGTACCTACTGTTCCCCTTGCTCGCCATTGTTGCTTAAATCGTGCAATACTTGCTTTCTACTATACAGATTGTTATTCGTGAATGGGGTGAGATGTTTTGGCCCGAACGAACCTTGATATGCCCAGAAAGCTCAAGGGAGAAAGAACCTAGCAGACTTTGGAATTGTACATCGTAGACGATCCCTGCTAAGGCTAGCGACCTACAATCAGACTCCTACGATCACCTGTAGGATTGATGTACCCCGTAAGACTAGTAGCGCCACTGCTCTTACCCCTTGTTACCTGATTAATGGCTAGTCTCTAGTTACTTTAGACAAGCCCAAGCATACCTCTGACCCTAGAATGCTAATGAGGATTGCTATCGTTTATACCCGTCCAGGTGACTTTTGTACAACATTATTCTGAACCATTGTGTTTTACAGCATGCCATGTTTTCATAAACGTTTGGAAGCCTATATCGTTATATGAAATGGCATGTATGGTTATTCGTGTGTTTCATAAGTGAGAGGTATAGTAAATAAACCATTTGGTACGTGTTTAAATTACTTCTGGTTGAGTGCGCCACTGAGTTGGCCAAATAATTCAAGTTATGTGAGTGTTTGCTTCATATAACCGTGCTTATCTAATGATAGCATAGCAACTATGAACATACCTAATAACATGATTACGTGACTATGGCCTTTGCATTCGAATGCTTACCCTTGTATGTATCCTTGCATGATGTACTAAGATATTCGTAATGGTAGCAGAGTTACTCATTGTCTATATGCCTAAGTTCTATATTTCATATGTTTGATTGAGTGGCTAAAAACTCATATGCCTAGCAAAAAAAAAAAAAAAGATCTTGTGGCCATAGGGGTTTCATTCGCATTTATTGGCCCTGTATCTTCTTTGCCTAGACCATATGACATGCCAGCATACTTGCGACCATACTTGAATATGTGACTTAAACGGATATGAATGGATGTGTGTAAAACAATCCCTGACAGGCTATAACTAAGTATCCTGGCATAGTATGACTGAGTTAGCCACATCAAGTTTTGCATGCTGAATTCTATGTGTACATGGTAGGTTTCATAGAGAACCTTGGATAGTGCTTTGCTAGCCATCATATATGCTACCAATGCTGTCTTACTATACTTTGTTTAGCATGTTTGGCCTTACCTTCAACCTAGTTGTCTTATAGCCAGGCACAACACTGTTGGGCATAGTACCACTACCATTTCTCGGGTTACATCTATATACATACATACTTGCTCGTAAGAACCTATAAGAAGTAGCATTGCATTGGTTAAACTCAAAGTCTATTTTCCCTATGAGATTGCAAATCCCCCAAGTGGCAATGCTCTGGGAAGCCATCTTACCCTGGCAGTTAAACCCTTGTGGAACGATAGTTGAGTTATGTAAGAGCAACTTTAGGTATGAGGAATCCTTTGCTAAACCCGCCACAACCAAGAAACCATGTATCAACCTCCCATGAACAATTAATGCATGGATACGTACAAGTCTATTGCTGAGTCTTGTCCCACATCCCTGTCGTCTAACTCCCCAAGTTGTCTCCTTGCATGACTAATGGGTTGTACATTTATCCTCTCGTAAGTTGTGTACCGTGTGTGTGATGGACTGATTCATGCTGCATGTGATTCTTGGCTTGAAAACATTAAGTTATCGATTTCATGTGATGTCATTATGCTAAGGTGATCCTACGTAATGCTTTGAGTTGCTCTTATCACTCTAGAGTATCATGGGGTCTCAGGGTTAACCGTTATGACCCTTGTTCTTTACGGCCTGAAGTCATATCCTTGGACACCAACCCATAGCGATGCATGTGCATAGAGCTCCTTGTCATGATGCGAATAGTGCGTAGGTGATTCAAGTCCTTGTCCCTTTCGAAAATGAGTTTAATATGGTTTCCCACGCCAACTCATTTGCCTCCTTCAATGTGATTTGCCCTCGGCGCCTAAATAGAGCGAGGAGATGCTTGAAGAGATTTGCGAGGAGGAGACTGGATACCATAAGACAATTTTCTTTTGATTTAAAAAGTAGTGATTGCAAAATGGAACCTTTTGGAAACCCACCATGTAGATCTTATCTGCGTGCGTTCATTTTAGGAAAGACCAAATTTAGATTTAGAATTTCGAGGATGAAATTCTTTTAGGGGGGAAGAATGTAAGACTGCATTTTTTGTTTTCCATTAAGCTAACTGTATTACCTTTTTACGTTATAAATTCGTATTTTTGACAACTATATGAGTTAAATTATTGTCGATGTGCTTTTGGGAGCGATAATTTTATCAAAAAGGGGTTTATTATTGCTATTATTGATTTTAAAGTTAATTCGTGCTATTTATACCTTTAAATTATATCGATAGTTTAATTTAGTCGTTATTCGATTTATTTAGTCGTTTCCTGAAAACGATTAGGTTTTCAACCTTAGAATTAGTTTTGAGGCTTATTAAATCGAACTTCGACGTATTTGGGTTCGAATAATTGATGAAGGGTTATGTATCGATTTGAGTTTAGAACAAGACATTTGAGATTGGACTAGCGGTTTTAGTTGATTGAGTTATTAACCGAATCAACCAAAAAAAAAAAAGAAAAAAAGAGAACATAAGGGGCCGAAGCCCCTTCTTCCACTGGGCAGAGAGAAACGCGAAGGGGGGGTTCTTGAGGCTCTTCACGGCACCCCCCCACCCCGACCACAACCCCACGGCAGAGAGAGAAAGAGAGAGAGGAGGGCCGCCGGCCGGCGAGCTGGGGCCGAGGTCGACGTCGGGGCACCGGCAAGTCAGGCGTCGGCCGACGCTCGAGACACCACAGCAAGAGGAGAAGAGAATTCGAGCGAGAGAGAGAAGAGTGGGTTGTGACCGGGCGGTTGATGGCGGCGGGGTTCTCCGGTTGGCGTCGTTCCGACGACCGCCACGACAGGCCGAAACCGCCACAAACAGCAGCAGGACCGGGTCTACGGGATGCTGATCCGGTTCCGTGTCGGGCTAGGGTTTCGACCGCAGTAAGTGGGTGCGATTTTAGGAACGTGTGGACCGAGGATTGAGGCTTCTCAGTATCCAACTCGGGCTCGAAAGCGCTCAGAACGAGTCCTCTAGCATGGAATTGAGGTGGGTGTTCTCGCCTCCTAAGTTATTACTAATTTCGAAGTTAATTTTCAACAGATTGATGCTGCATGTCAAGTTAGGGTTTGTTAAATTCGTTAGAAATGTCAAGAAAGGAGCTGTTCATGCTTAGGTTCGATTCATTTGGTTGATTTATGCCTGAAATTGTAAATCGATGCGAATTATGTGCATTTAGCATTGATTCAAGTCCATGAATGAAAACATGCATGAATTGTTAATTCGAAGTAATTTAAACGTGTTTAGCATCGATTCGAACCCATGAATGTAAATCATGCTTGAATTGTTAATTCGAAGTAATTTAAACGTGTTTAGCATCAATTCGAACCCATGAATGTAAATCATGCTTGAATTGTTAATTCGAAGTAATTTAAACATGTTTAGCATCGATTCGAATCCATGAATGTAAATCATGCTTGAGATATTAATTCGAAATTAGTTTAACGTGTTTAGCATCGATTCAAGTTAATGAGTTAATGTATGAAAAAGAATTAATATCGAAGTTATATTAACGTGCTTAGCTTCGATTCAAGTTATTTAGCTAATATATGAAAAAGAATTGAAAACGAAGTTAGTTTAACATGTTTAGCTTCGATTCGAGTTAAACTAGCTAATGCATGTAAACGAATTAAATTCGAAGCTATTGAAATATGTTTAGTTTTCACTCGAACCTCTTTTCTTTGTACATTCATGCTTAGGAAAGTTACTTCGAAATGTATTGTATATGTTTAGAATCAAATTATGTTTGATTTACTGAATAAAGTGTTATCGAATTATGAATAAATGTGATTATATGCACGCTTGTTGTAACGCTTCGCTGAATGATGCTGGTTGCTCAGATAAGGGCCTAATCTTCCCTCCCTTTTACATAAGCTAATATGATAATATGTTGTGATTAATAAATCGATAAATCAAGTTGGTACTTCGATGGTTTGAGGAAAGAATTATGAGCGTTCGAGGTCTTGTGGTATGGTGCAAGTGAGGAGGGAGACTGGGTTGTGAATTGATCGCAATCGTGTGGATTGCGAGGCCATGTGTGGCTCATTGTGTTGAAATGATTACGAAGTGTTTAAATGTGATATGTGTATACCCTTTTCTTTGTATGTTTAAAATGTAACATTTGTGTGGAAGGGTGATGTTTTAGCAAATGACTCTTTATGTGTTTTAAATGAAAATAGCCATGTCTGGTAACGAGCTACGGCCTATTTTAGCTATTCAAATAGTGTTTGGGAGGAATCCCTAAAACGTTTTTAACAAAAGGGAGATGGGAATTATACATTGAATGATTTTATTGTTTGAAACGGAAAATTACTAGCCGTTATGGCCGATACGCTTTAAGTGGCTAAGATAATGTGCTGCGGACAATATGATATGATGCAAATAATGTTAACCTAGGGGATAAGTCCGGATAAACCCTAGAGGCCCTGACGAGGGCTAATGTAATGGTCCGATATGTTATATGTAGCCATCCCGGGAGTAAGAGCTTAAGCGTGAGCGTCAGGTCTCACTATGGGGTCGAGAATAGTTCTCACCCAATCAGCACCCTGTAATGATCTTAGGCCATAAGTACTTTCGTACTAAGTTAAGAAAAGCAATTGGCCCTTTGTTATTTTTAAACGATTAAAAAAGAAAGGAAGTTCTTTTTATGGGCCCAAAAGGCTATATGGAATGATGTATGAAAAGCTTATAAGGGTCGTTACACGACCAAACGAAATGAAACTTCCTTTGAAGACTAAGAAAAACGTTTTCAACGAAAGAAAGAAAGCTTTCAATGAATGAGTTATGAAATGATCCTCAAGCATGTTTGAATGTGGATTTTTAGCCTATGTATTAAAGGAAAGCTTTCAATGGATGCATTATGAATGATTCTTAAGTATGGCTGAACGTGGATTCTAATCTTATGTGGCATCATTCTTATCCATAGCAAATCTGTCTGATTTAAAGTGTATGAGATGAGAATGAAAGTTATAGCATGTTAAAAATTCCATAAATGAAGGCGTCTCTTCCTAAAAGAATGAACGTTGATATGTGAATAGCATACGAGAGTGTCATATAGCTTAATATGATGTTTAAAGGTACTTAAATGCTTGATATGTGTTTATGTGTGTGATATGTACATTATATGAATCAACGTTGATATGTGAATAGCATGCGAGGGTGTCATATAGCTTAATATGATGTTTAAAGGTACTTAAATGCTTGATATGTGTTTATGTGTGTGATACGTATATTATATGAATGAACGTTGATATGTGAATAGCATGCAAAGGTATCATATAGCTCAATATGATGTTTAAAGGTACTTAAATGCTTGATATGTGTTTATGTGTGTGATATGTATTATATGAATGAACGTTGATATGTGAATAGCATGCGAGGGTGTCATATAGCTTAATATGATGTTTAAAGGTACTTAAATGCTTGATATGTGTTTATGTGTGATATATTATATGAATGAATGTTGATATGTGAATAGCATGCGAGGGTGTCATATAGCTTAATATGATGTTTAAAAGTACTTAAATGCTTGATATGTGTTTATGTGTGTGATATGTATATTATATGAATGAAATGCCATGAAAAGTGTATTTATGAAAAGGGATCACCTTATATACATATCATATGATTGAGGGTTCATGTGTAGTTCAAATGGAGTGTTAGGAAGTTATGTTATGAAAAGAAAAGATCCTTGTACTTAGCCTTCGATACTTACTTACGTGCCTAACTGCTTGCTAGTAAAGAACTCCGACGTTGAGGAACCTAGAAATATGGTTGAGTGGTCCAAGTGAAGTTTATGTTTAGTGATCCTCCCATAAAGGTTCTATGAATATCTATTACGATAGTAGAGTATGGAAACGTGATATGTGACTAGTAAAGATAGTATTGCCTGCAACAGTTTTGGTTTTAAGGGGGTTGGGGGACACTCACTGAGCGTGTGGTTGCTCATTCCACTACTCCTTCCCCTTTTCCCCAGGTTTTCTTTCTGACAGGAAGAAGTTGAGTCAGATAAGTCCAGAAGGAACCTATTGTTGCTTATAAGGCGTCATATGTGCTCATTTAAAGGGATCTTACGTGTTTAATGAAGTCATGTAATGTACTCTTAGTTTATAAAGGTCTGTAAACGATTATTCTAGTTCATGTAATGCATATGGTATAAAGGTCGCTCTGTATGGCCGCCTGAGCCAACCATCAAGTTAGTTAGATGTCTTCTTGGTTTAATTTAGTTATGTTTTGGGATATAAATCTTAATACTCCGGTTTTGTTAACCATTGAGTTGTATCTTCCATTTCTTCTTTATTCATGAATCAATCTAGTTGGTGTACTCCGAGCGAGTGGCTCGTTGAGTTATGAACTCCGGCGAGTGGTCGTTGAGCTATGTTTTATATGTTTACGCTTTCGTTAATCTACAGGGACTTATTGTAAGGCGTTTAGCCTGGAAACGGTCAGTTTTTAGGGGAAACTCTGTCCGTTTCATCCCAGAATTTAAGTAAGAAGTTAGGAAAACGTAACGCTTCTAACCTAGGGTTATATAAAACGGTTTTGTCCTCAAAGCTATAGGATTTTATAAAACGATAAAAGAAAATGAGATTTGACTCGCCGATATGTTTTTATGTGCTAAGAGTTATATGTTATGTGCTACGTGTTATATGCTATGCGATGTATGTTGTATATTAAGTGTCAAGTGTTAAGTGCTAAATTGTTGTAAGCTTACTAGGAGGGGGTTGATGGAAATTCCTCTATAAGTAGTATATGTATATGGTGTACATAAGTGACCTGGAGTCTTATTACGAGTGCAGGAGTTAAGATAGTATACGATATGTCGAAAGAGAGGCAAAATCCTCCTCCACCTCCGCCTCTAAATGATGGGATGGAGATGCTCATTAAATTTTTGAAGCTTAAGCCACCTACGTTTGACGGAGCACCAGATCCAATTCAGTATGAGCACTAGAAGAGGAAGATTGAGGGATTGTTTGAGGTTATGGAGTGTCCTGCTAATTATAAGGTGAAGTTCGCAGCTCACTTGTTTGAGAAAGATGCTAGCTTTTGGCGGGATACCGTTAAGCCGAAAGAAGGTGAACAACCACTAACTTGGGCAGAGTTCAAGGGGTTATTAGATGAAAAATACTATCTTAAGGAGGTAAAATGGGCTAAGGAGCAGGAATTTTTGGACCTAAAGCAAGGAAAGATGCCAGTTATTGAGTATATGTCTAAGTTTAATGAATTGAGTAGGTTTGCTCCTCATCAAGTGGCAAATGAGGAAATGAAAATGGAACGATTTGAGAGAGGCCTCAAATCTAAGTTAAAGACAAACATGGCTGCACTAACCTTTCCAAACCTCCAAACGATGTACCAAAAAGCCATCAAAATGGAGCGTGTTATAGATGAGTCTGAGGCATCTGAGTTCGCTATGCAACAGAAAAGGAAGCGGGAGGTCGAGAGCTCTCAAGGAGTGGTACGTGGGAATGGGAGGAAACCTAACTCCAATAACCAATCTCAGAAGGACCGCACTCCATATGAGCCAAGGCCTCGATGTGAGACGTGTGGCAAGCTCCACAATGGGCCCTGTGCAAGATTAACTGGGGCGTGCTTTAGGTGTGGAGAAATTGGATATTACCAAAGCCAATGTCCGAAGAAAGTACAGGAAAATATGCAAGCTAATCAAAGTACTCAGTCAGCAAATAGGCAAGGCGGCAGCAATCTCCAAGCAAGAAAATGACTCATCCAATTTCACAGTTCCATGATGTGTATGAAAGTTGGTAAGAAATCTTTCTTTAAGTACTTCCTTTTTATATAAGTATATATAGATTTATTTCGCATCTTGTGACCAAAGCGTATAAGTTTCGAGGACGAAACTTTTTATAAGGGGGGAAGAATGTGAGACCCGCATTTTTGACGTACTTGCTTAACAAATATTATGCCTGTTGGGTTGGAAAATTTTATTTTATTATCCACCAACCTACAACTACCATATCGCCCAAGTTATTGATCTATTCAACTTTGGATCCCAAAAATAAATTTCTTAAAGTTCTGTAATAAGACAAGCCTTCGATTCCTTGAAACTCCAAGCAAAGCAATTCTCAAATACGATCAGATTGTTGAATCCTGGTAATAGTTCTGTAATGCGCTAAATCGATCCTTAATATAATCAAAGGGCCGGTAAGCTGACCAACGATTATATTTAGGAACTCGATTTAAGATTAGAGGCCCGGGTATTTGATTATTAATACAATAGGTTGAAGTTTTGTGGTAGAATTGAATCAAAAAAAAAAAAAGAAAGAAGGGGACTAAATTGCCACACGCGTGAAACCCCCTCCCGAGCCCTCTCTCTCTCCTCTTCTTCTTCTTCTTCCCATTCCCCTGCTTTGCTTCCCCTGTCCTCCTTCTCCTCCTTCGTTTCCGGCCACGCACGCCGTCGTCGGTCGCCGGCCTTGAGCCAGTCGACCCCCCCGTGAGCTGCTCCTCCTTCCCCCTCTGCGTGAAGCCCCCGACCGCCCCTCTCTCCCCTGTTCCTCGCCTCCTCGTTCGTTTCTCCTCCTTCCACGCACCACGACCGGCCAAACACCGGCGAATTCGGCGCATGCAAGGTGATTTCGAACTCCTCCTTCATCTATAAATTGCATTCTTGACCTAGATTCTTCCTAATTGTGTTTAATTTCTCAAAAATTGCAAGTTAGGGTTTTGGGTTTGGAAGTGGTCGAGCCTTGCGCGAAGAGCAGAGGGGATACTGAGCTTTGGGAGTTCGAAATTAGCTTCAATCCAGTCAGTTTCCACGCCTATAACTTGAATTCAAGGTGGGTGGACCTTTAATCCCTCTATTTTAAGGATTTCGAATGATAGTTGTATGAATCAATTTATTGAATTGGTAGATTGGATTGTTATTGTATGAATTCGATTATATGTGCGGACAAACAAATGAATTAAACATTGCTATGCTAGGGCAGAACCAATATATTCTTGAAAGGTTGCTAGATGCTTTAAAATGGAGTTTTCGATGAATCTAGCTTACATTTATTGCTAATCATAGCATTTAAGTTAGAAATGAAATTGTTTTTATGATTTAGCAACCCTATTACGTTTATACGAAGCTTTCAAGTTAGAATCAAAGTCGTTTTATGATTCGGCAACCTTGTTATGTTTATAAAGAGCCTTTTGGCTAAAGACGAAGTCACTTTACGATTTAGTAAACTTATTGTGTTTTTGCGAAGCATTTAAGTTAGAAAATAAGTCATTTTATGATTTAGTAAACGTGTAACGTTTATAAGAAACTTTTAAGTTTAAAGTGAAGTTGTTTTACTAGTTAATAAACGTATTACGTTTATACGAAGCTTTTAAGTCAATAATGGAGTCGTTTTCACAAACTAGCAAATGTTTTACGTCTATAGGAAGTTCTTAAGTTAAAAACGAGGTCATTTTGCAAGTTAGCAGCCATAATACGTTTATATGAAGCTTTAAAGTTAGGAACGAAATCGTTTTACGACTTAACAAGCTTATTACGTTTTTAAGAAGCTTTGAAGTTGCAAAGGAAGTCGATTTATGTGTTAATAGACTTATAACGTTTATGACAAGCCTTAAGATTCGAACTTAGTTTGAATTAAGCATTAACTAAACACGTTATGTTTCAAACGACTTGCGATTTACGATTTAGCATACATATTACATTTAAAGGAAGCTTTTAGCTAAAAAGCGAAGTCGTTTTATGAGTTAGCAATCATTTTACGTTATTAAGAAGTTTTTGAGTTGAAAACGAAATCGTTTTACGACTTGGTAAACGAGTTACCTTTATAAAAAACCTTTAAGTTTAAAGTAAATTCGTTTTAAATATTAACCAACTATTACCCTTATAAGAAGCTTTTTAGCCTAAAAGGAGATCGTTTTATGAGTTAATTAACGTATTATGTTTACACGAAGCTTCTAAATTAGAAACGAAGTCGTTTTTACGAATTCGTAAACGTATTTTACAAAGTTAGTTTACCCGTTAGCAAATTTAATTCGATTATGAAAAGATTTTAAGCCATTCACGAAATTGATTTATGAGATTAGTAAACTTGGCTTGTATCATGTTCATCGCTTGTGTTTGAAGGATTACAATGAGAGGGCAACTGAAGGTGATTAAAGGGCAACTGAAGGTGATTATTTACGAGTCCTAGCTTTCAAGTGCACGCTAGTAACTACCAAGTTTTGAATCGTGAGTTAGTACACTCACCATGTTTCTAAGAGGCCTTTCTTGTTATTTGCCTAAAGCTAAAGTCGTAAGAAAATTATGTTCTCATGTTTTAAGTTCATAAAGCTTATATATGAATACGTATAAGCATGTTTGTCCTCTAAGTATGGATGTGTATTAAGTTTTCATGTTTTAAGTTCATTAAACTTATATATGAATACGTATAAGTATGTTCGTCTACGAAGTAAGTATGTGTATTATGTTTTCATGTTTTAAGTTCATAAAACTTATATATGAATACGTATAAGTATGTTCGTCTACGAAGTTTGTATGTGTACTATGTTTTCATGTTTTAAATTCATAAAACTTATATATGAATACGTATAAGCATGTTTATCTACTAAGTATGTATGTATATGAATTTCATAAGTTCCTAAGACCTATATATGAATCAGTATGAGTATGTATGTGAACGTATGGTTATGTTTATGTACGTAAAGGAGCTACTCTAGAAACTTTAAGCTTAAGTCTGAGACCCAGGGATGGGGGCTTAGTTCCCGCCTGGTATCACATATGTTACGTTATGATAGATTCAGGGATGGTGGTTTGATTCCTGCCTGAAGTCTAAGTATGAAATTACGTCTCAGCATAGTATGATGTCTGTCCGGATAGGCGTATGTTGCCGCTCGAGTTTGGCCAACTCGGGATGGCAGTAACAAAGTGCCTCTAAGAGTCTAGTCTCCTCATTTACGTGAATAATTTACTACGTATGTTTTTCTACAAGTAAAGATTATGTGTAAAACCCCTATTTATGCTATGTTCCTGGGTTTACGTAACTTCAATATGGTTGGCCAACATATTACAGTTTTTACTAAAGTTAAGCTTTTTGGTATGACTATTCCTTCGCTGGGTTTATGGTTCGAATATGTTGTATTATGTGAAAGCTCTTCAACTAAAATGAATTACGAAAAGCTTTCATATGTTGATATGTATTTCAAGTATGTTTTGGGAGAGAGAGTTTACTCACTGAGCGGTGGTTGCGTATAAAGGTCCACCCACCTCGTTTTATAAAGGTCCACCCACCTCATTTTATAACACGAAGAATCTAGGAAAACGTATCAGAGCTATAGGATTTTATAAAACAATAAAAGAAAATGAGATTTGACTCGCCGATATGTTTTTATGTGCTAAGAGTTATATGTTATGTGCTACGTGTTATGTGCTATCCAATGTATGTTGTATATTAAGTGTTAAGTGTTAAGTGCTAAATTGTTGTAAGCTTACTAGGAGGGGGTTGATGGAAATTCCTCTATAAGTAGTATATGTATATGGTGCACATAAGTAACCTGGAGTCTTATTACGAGTGCAGGAGTTAAGATAGTATACGATATATCGGAAGAGAGGCGAAATCCCCCTCCACCTCCGCCTCCAAATGATGGGATGGAGATGCTCATTAAATTTTTAAAGCTTAAGCCACCTACGTTTGACGGAGCACCAGATCCAATTCAGTATGAGCACTGGAAGAGGAAGATTGAGGGATTGTTTGAGGTTATGGAGTGTCCTGCTAATTATAAGGTGAAGTTCGCAGCTCACTTGTTTGAGAAAGATGCTAGCTTTTGGTGGGATACCGTTAAGCCGAAAGATGGTGAACAACCACTAACTTGGGCAGAGTTCAAGGGGTTATTAGATGAAAAATACTATCCTAAGGAGGTAAAATGGGCTAAGGAGCAGGAATTTTTGAACTTAAAGCAAGGAAAAATGCTAGTTATTGAGTATATGTCTAAGTTTAATGAATTGAATAGGTTTGCTCCTCATCAAGTGGCGAATGAGGAAATGAAAATGGAACGATTTGAGAGAGGCCTCAAATCTAAGTTAAAGACAAACATGGCTGCACTAACCTTTCCAAACCTCCAAATAATGTGCCAAAAAGCCATCAAAGTGGAGTGTGTTATAGATGAGTCTGAGGCATCTGAGTTAGTTACGCAACAGAAAAGAAAGCGGGAGGTCGAGAGCTCTCAAGGAGTGGTACATGGGAATGGGAGGAAGCCTAACTCCAATCATCAATCTCAGAAGGACCGCACTCTATATGAGCCAAGGCCTCGATGTGAGACGTGTGGCGAGCTCCACAATGGGCCCTGTGCAAGATTAACTGGGGCGTGCTTTGGGTGTGGAGAAATTGGACATTACCAAAACCAATGTCTGAAGAAAGTACAGGAAAATATGCAAGCTAATCAAAGTACTGAGTCAGCAAATAGGCAAGGCGGCAGCAATCTCCAAGCAAGAAAATGACTCCTCTAATCTCACAGCTCCATGATGTGTATGAAAGTCGGTAAGAAATCTTTCTTTAAGTACTTCCTTTTTATATAAGTATATATGGATTTATTTCGCATCATGTGACCAAAGCGCATAAGTTTCGAGGACGAAACTTTTTATAAGGGGGGAAGAATGTGAGACCCGCATTTTTGACGTACTTGCTTAACAAATATTATGCCTGTTGGGTTGGAAAATTTTATTTTATTATCCACCAACCTACAACTACCATATCGCCCAAGTTATTGATCTATTCAACTTTGGATCCCAAAAATAAATTTCCTAAAGTTGTGTAACAAGACAAGCCTTCGATTCCTTGAAACTCCAACCAAAGCGATTCCCAAATACGATCAGATTGTTGAATCCTGGTAACAGTTCTGTAATTTGCTAAGTCGATCCTTAATATAATTAAAGCGCCTGCAAGCTGACCAACGATTATATTTAGGAATTCGGTTTATGATTAGAGGCTTGGGTATCCAATTATTAATACAATAGGTGGAAGTTTTGTGGTAGAATTGAATCAAAAAAGAAAAAAGAGGAGAGGCTAATTTTGTCAACACACGCGTGAACAACCCTCCGAAGCTCTCTTTCATTCCTCTTCTTCTTCTTCCCGATGGTGTTCTGCTTCCCCTGTCCTCCTTCTCCTCCTTCGCTTCCGGCCACGCACGCCGTCGTCGGTCGCCGGCCTTGAGCCAGTCGACCCCCCCGTGAGCTGCTCCTCCTTCCCCCTCTGCGTGAAACCTCCGACTGCCCCTCTCTCCCCTGTTTCTCGCCTCCTCGTTCGTTTCTCCTCCTTCCACGCACCACGACCGGCCGAACACCAGCGAATTCGGCGAATGCAAGGTGATTTCGAACTCCTCCTTCATCTATAAATTGCATTCTTGACCTAGATTCTTCCTAATTGTGTTTAATTTCTCAAAAATTACAAGTCAGGGTTTTGGGTTTGGAAGTGGTCGAGCCTTGCGCGAAGAGCAGAGGGGATACTGAGCTTTGGGAGTTCGAAATTAGCTTCAATCCACTCAGTTTGCACGCCTATAGCTTGAATTCGAGGTGGGTGGACCTTTAATCCCTCCTATTTTAAGGATTTCAAATGATAGTTATATGAATCAATTTATTGAATTGGTAGATTGGATTGTTATTGTATGAATTCGATTATATGTGCGGACAAACAAATGAATTAAACATTGCTATGCTAGGGCAGAACCAATATATTCTTGAAAGGTTGCTAGATGCTTTAAAATGGAGTTTTCGATGAATCTAGCTTACATTTATTGCTAATCATAGCATTTAAGTTAGAAACGAAGTTGTTTTTATGATTTAGCAACCCTATTACGTTTATACGAAGCTTTCAAGTTAGAATCAAAGTCGTTTTATGATTCGGCAACCTTGTTATGTTTATAAAGAGCCTTTTGGCTAAAGACGAAGTCACTTTACGATTTAGTAAACTTATTGTGTTTTTGCGAAGCATTTAAGTTAGAAAATAAGTCATTTTATGATTTAGTAAACGTGTAACGTTTATAAGAAACTTTTAAGTTTAAAGTGAAGTTGTTTTACTAGTTAATAAACGTATTACGTTTATACGAAGCTTTTAAGTCAATAATGGAGTCGTTTTCACAAACTAGCAAATGTTTTACGTCTATAGGAAGTTCTTAAGTTAAAAACGAGGTCATTTTGCAAGTTAGCAGCCATAATACGTTTATATGAAGCTTTAAAGTTAGGAACGAAATCGTTTTACGACTTAACAAGCTTATTACGTTTTTAAGAAGCTTTGAAGTTGCAAAGGAAGTCGATTTATGTGTTAATAGACTTATAACGTTTATGACAAGCCTTAAGATTCGAACTTAGTTTGAATTAAGCATTAACTAAACACGTTATGTTTCAAACGACTTGCGATTTACGATTTAGCATACATATTACATTTAAAGGAAGCTTTTAGCTAAAAAGCGAAGTCGTTTTATGAGTTAGCAATCATTTTACGTTATTAAGAAGTTTTTGAGTTGAAAACGAAATCGTTTTACGACTTGGTAAACGAGTTACCTTTATAAAAAACCTTTAAGTTTAAAGTAAATTCGTTTTAAATATTAACCAACTATTACCCTTATAAGAAGCTTTTTAGCCTAAAAGGAGATCGTTTTATGAGTTAATTAACGTATTATGTTTACACGAAGCTTCTAAATTAGAAACGAAGTCGTTTTTACGAATTCGTAAACGTATTTTACAAAGTTAGTTTACCCGTTAGCAAATTTAATTCGATTATGAAAAGATTTTAAGCCATTCACGAAATTGATTTATGAGATTAGTAAACTTGGCTTGTATCATGTTCATCGCTTGTGTTTGAAAGGTTGTAATGAGCGTAAAAGGGCAACTGAAGGTGATTATTTACGGATCCTAACTTTCAAGAGCACGCCAGTAACTACGAAGTTTTGAATCGTGAGTTAGTATACTCACCATGTTTTTAAGAGGCCTTTCTTGTTATTTGCCTAAAGCTAAAGTCGTAAGAAAATTATGTTATCATGTTTTAAGCTCATAAAACTTATATATGGATACGTATAAGCATGTTTGTCCTCTAAGTATGTATGTGTATCAAGTTTTCATGTTTTAAGTTCATTAAACTTATATATGAATACGTATAAGTATGTTCGTCTACGAAGTATGTATGTGTATTATGTTTTCATGTTTTAAGTTCATAAAAGTTATATATGAATACGTATAAGTATGTTCGTCTACGAAGTTTGTATGTGTATTATGTTTTCATGTTTTAAATTCATAAAACTTATATATGAATACGTGTAAGCATGTTTATCTACTAAGTATGTATGTATATGAATTTCATAAGTTCCTAAGACCTATATATGAATCAGTATGAGTATGTATGTGAACGTCTGGTTATGTTTATGTCTATGTGTGCGCAGAGGAGCTACTCTAGAAACTTTAAGCTTAAGTCTGAGACCCAGGGATGGTGGCTTAGTTCCCGCCTGGTATCACATATGTTACGTTACGATAGATTCAGGGATGGTGGTTTGATTCCCGCCTGAAGTCTAAGTATGAAATTACGTCTCAGCATAGTATGACGTCTATCTGGATAAGTATATGTTGCCGCTCGAGTTTGGCCAACTCGGGATGGCAGTAACAAAGTACCTCTAAGAGTCTAGTCTCCTCATTTACGTGAATAATTTACTACGTATGTTTTTCTACAAGTAAAGATTATGTGTAAAACCCCTATTTATGCTATGTTCCTGGGTTTACGTAACTTCATTATGGTTGGTCAACATATTACGGTTTTTATTAAAGTTAAGCTTTTTGGTATGACTATTCCTTCGCTGGGTTTATGGTTCGAATATGTTGTATTATGTGAAAGCTCTTCAACTAAAATGAATCACGAAAGGCTTTCGCATGTTGATATGTATTTTAAGTATGTTTTGGGAGAGAGAGTTTACTCACTGAGCGGTGGTTGCATATAAAGGTCCACCCACCTCGTTTTATAAAAGTCCACCCACCTCGTTTTATAACAAGAAGAATCTAGGAAAACGTATCAGAGCTATAAGATTTTATAAAACGATAAAAGAAAATGAGATTTGACTCGCCGATATGTTTTTATGTGCTAAAAGTTATATGTTATGTGCTACGTGTTACGTGCTATCCGATGTATGTTGTATATTAAGTGTCAAGTGTTAAGTGCTAAATTGTTGTAAGCTTACTAGAAGGGGGGTTGATGGAAATTCCTCTATAAGTAGTATATGTATATGGTGCACATAACTGACCTGGAGTCTTATTACGAGTGCAGGAGTTAAGATAGTATACGATATGCCGGAAGAGAGGCAAAATCCTCCTCCACCTCCGCCTCCAAATGATAGGATGGAGATGCTCATAAAATTTTTGAAGCTCAAGCCACCTACGTTTGACGGAGCACCAGATCCAATTCAGTATGAGCTCTGGAAGAGGAAGATTGAGGGATTGTTTGTGGTTACAGAGTGTCCTGCTAATTATAAGGTGAAGTTCGCAGCTCACTTGTTTGAGAAAGATGCTAGCTTTTGGTGGGATACCGTTACGCCGAGAGAAGGTGAACAACCACTAACTTGGGGAGAGTTCAAGGGGTTATTAGATGAAAAATACTATCCTAAGGAGGTAAAATGGGCTAAGGAGCAGAAATTTTTGGACCTAAAGCAAGGAAAGATGCCAGTTATTGAGTATATGTCTAAGTTTAATGAATTGAGTAGGTTTGCTCCTCATCAAGTGGCGAATGAGGAAATGAAAATGGAACGATTTGAGAGAGGCCTCAAATCTAAGTTAAAGACAAACATGGTTGCACTAACCTTTCTAAACCTCCAAACGATGTACCAAAAAGCCATCAAAGTGGAGCGTGTTATAGATGAGTCTGAGGCATCTGAGTTCGCTACGCAACAGAAAAGGAAGCGGGAGGTCGGGAGCTCTCAAGGAGTGGTACGTGGGAATGGGAGGAAACCTAACTCCAATCATCAATCACAGAAGGACCGCACTCCATATGAGCCAAGGCCTCGATGTGAGACGTGTGGCAAGCTCCACAATGGGCCCTGTGCAAGATTAACTGGGCCGTGCTTTGCGTGTGGAGAAATTGGACATTACCAAATCCAATGTCCGAAGAAAGTACAGGAAAACATGCAAGCTAATCAAAGTACTCAGTCAGCAAATAGGCATGGCGGCAGCAATCTCCAAGCAAGAAAATGACTCATCCAATTTCACAGTTCCATGATGTGTATGAAAGTCGGTAAGCAATCTTTCTTATAAGTATATATGGATTTATTTCGCATCTTGTGACCAAAGCGTATAAGTTTCGAGGATGAAACTTTTTATAAGGGGGGAAGAATGTGAGACCCGCATTTTTGACGTACTTGCTTAACAAATATTATGCCTGTTGGGTTGGAAAATTTTATTTTATTATCCGCCAACCTACAACTACCATATCGCCCAAGTTATTGATCTATTCAACTTTGGATCCCAAAAATAAATTTCCTAACGTTGTGTAACAAGACAAGCCTTCGATTCCTTGAAACTCCAAGCAAAGTAATTCCCAAATACGATCAGATTGTTGAATCCTGGCAATAGTTCTGTAATGCACTAAATCGATCCTTAATATAATCAAAGGGCCGGTAAGCTGACCAACGATTATATTTAGGAACTCGATTTAAGATTGGAGGCCTGGGTATTTGATTATTAATATAATAGGTTGAAGTTTTGTGGTAGAATTGAATCAAAAAAAAAAAAACGAGAGGAGAGGCTAATTTTGTCAACACACGCGTGAACACCCCCCAGCTCTCTTTCTGTCCTCTTCTTCTTCTTCCCGATGGTGCTCTGCTTCCCCTGTCCTCCTTCTCCTCCTTCGCTTCCGGCCGCGCACGCCATCGTCGGTCGCCGGCCTAAAGCCAGTCGACCCCCCGTGAGCTGCTCCTCCTTCCCCCTCTACGTGAAACCCCCGACCGCCCCTCTCTCCCCTGTTCCTCGCCTCCTCATTCGTTTCTCCTGCTTCCACACACCACGACCGGCCGAACACCGGCGAATTCGGCGCATGCAAGGTGATTTTGAACTCCTCCTTCATCTATAAATTGCATTCTTGACCTAGATTCTTCCTAATTGGGTTTAATTTCTCAAAAATTACAAGTTAGGGTTTTGGGTTTGGAAGTGGTCAAGCCTTGCGCGAAGAGCAGAGGGGATACTGAGCTTTGGGAGTTCGAAATTAGCTTCAATCCAGTCAGTTTGCACGCCTATAGCTTGAATTCAAGGTGGGTGGACCTTTAATCCCTCCTATTTTAAGGATTTCAAATGATAGTTATATGAATCAATTTATTGAATTGGTAGATTGGATTGTTATTGTATGAATTCGATTATATGTGTGGACAAGCAAATGAATTAAACATTGCTATGCTAGGGCAGAGCCAATATATTCTTGAAAGGTTGCTAGATGTTTTAAAATAGAGTTTTCGATGAATCTAGCTTACATTTATTGCTAATCATAGCATTTAAGTTAGAAACGAAGTTGTTTTTATGATTTAGCAACCCTATTATGTTTATACGAAGCTTTCAAGTTAGAATCAAAGTCGTTTTATGATTAGGCAACCTTGTTATGTTTATAAAGAGCCTTTTAGTTAAAGACGAAGCCGCTTTACGATTTAGTAAACTTATTGTGTTTTTGCGAAGCATTTAAATTAGAAAATAAGTCGTTTTATGGTTTAGTAGACGTGTAACATTTAGAAGAAACTATAAGTTTAAAGTGAAGTCGTTTTATAAATTAATGAACGTATTACGTTTATACGAAACTTTTAAGTCAAAAATGAAGTCGTTTTACCAATTAGCAAACATTTCACGTCTACAAGAAGTTTCTTAAGTTAAAAACGAAGTCATTTTGCGAGTTAGTAGCCGTATTACATTTATATGAGACTTTTAAGTTAGAAACGAAATCGTTTTACGACTTAACAAGCTTATTACGTTTTTAGAAGCTTTGAAGTTGCAAAGGAAGTTGATTTATGTGCTAATAGACTTATAACGTTTATAAGAAGCCTTAAGCTTCGAACTTAGTTTGAATTAAGCATTAACTAAACACGTTATGTTTCAAACGAGTTGCGATTTACGATTTAGCATACATATTACATTTCAAGGAGGCTTTTAGCTAAAAAGCAAAGTCGTTTTATGAGTTAGCAATCGTTTTACGTTATTAAGAAGTTTTTGAGTTGAAAACGAAATCGTTTTACGACTTGGTAAACGTGTTACTTTTATAAGAAACCTTTAAGTTTAAAGTAAAGTCGTTTTAAGTAATAACCAACTTATTGCCCTTATAAGAAGCTTTTAAGCCTAAAAGGAGATCGTTTTACGAGTTAATTAACGTATACGAAGCTTCTAAATTAGAAACGAGTCGTTTTTACGAATTCGTAAACGTATTTTACAAGGATAGTTTACACGTTAGCAAATTTAATTCGATTATGAAAAGCTTTTAAACCATTCACGAAATCGATTTACGAGATTAGTATACTTGGCTTGTATCATGTTCATCGCTTGTGTTTGAAAGATTGTAATGAGCGTAGAAGGGCAACTGAAGGTGATTATTTAAGAATCCTAACTTTCAAGAGCACGCCAGTAACTACGAAGTTTTGAATCGTGAGTTAGTATACTCACCATGTTTTTAAGAGGCCTTTCTTGTTATTTGCCTAAAGCTAAAGTCGTAAGAAAATTATGTTTTCATGTTTTAAGTTCATAAAACTTATATATGAATACGTATAAGTATGTTTGTCTACAAAGTATGCATGTGTATTATGTTTTCATGTTTTAAGTTCATAAAACTTATATATGAATACGTATAAGTATGTTTGTCTACGAAGTATGTATGTGTATTATGTTTTCATGTTTTAAGTTCATAAAACTTATATATGAATACGTATAAGTATGTTTGTCTACGAAGTTTGTATGTGTACTATGTTTTCATGTTTTAAATTCATAAAACTTATATATGAATACGTATAAGCATGTTTATCTACTAAGTATGTATGTATATGAATTTCATAAGTTCCTAAGACCTATATATGAATCAGTATGAGTATGTATGTGAACGTATGGTTATGTTTATGTCTATGTGTGCGTGGAGGAGCTACTCTAGAAACTTTAAGCTTAAGTCTGAAACCCAGGGATGGTGGCTTAGTTCCCGCCTGGTATCACATATGTTACGTTATGATAGATTCAGGGATGGTGGTTTGATTCCCGCCTGAAGTCTAAGTATGAAATTACGTCTCAGCATAGTATGATGTCTGTCCGGATAGGCGTATGTTGCCGCTCGAGTTTGGCCAACTCGGGATGGCAGTAACAAAGTGCCTCTAAGAGTCTAGTCTCCTCATTTACGTGAATAATTTACTACGTATGTTTTTCTACAAGTAAAGATTATGTGTAAAACCCCTATTTATGCTATGTTCCTGGGTTTACGTAACTTCATATGGTTGGTCAACATATTACGGTTTTTACTAAAGTTAAGCTTTTTGGTATGACTATTCCTTCGCTGGGTTTATGGTTCGAATATGTTGTATTATGTGAAAGCTCTTCAACTAAAATGAATTACGAAAAGCTTTCATATGTTGATATGTATTTCAAGTATGTTTTGGGAGAGAGAGTTTACTCACTAAGCGGTGGTTGCGTATAAAGGTCCACCCACCTCGTTTTATAAAGGTCCACCCACCTCATTTTATAACACGAAGAATCTAGGAAAACGTATCAGAGCTATAGGATTTTATAAAACAATAAAAGAAAATGAGATTTGACTCGCCGATATGTTTTTATGTGCTAGGAGTTATATGTTATGTGCTACGTGTTATGTGCTATGCGATGTATGTTGTATATTAAGTGTTAAGTGTTAAGTGCTAAATTGTTGTAAGCTTCCTAGGAGGGGGTTGATGGAAATTCCTCTATAAGTAGTATATGTATATGGTGCACATAAGTGACCTGGTGTCTTATTACGAGTGCAGGAGTTAAGATAGTATGCGATATGTCGGAAGAGAGGCAAAATCCTCCTCCACCTCCGCCTCCGTCTCCAAATGATGGGATGGAGATGCTCATTAAATTTTTGAAGCTTAAGCCACCTACGTTTGACGGAGCACCAGATCCAATTCAGTATGAGCACTGGAAGAGGAAGATTGAAGGATTGTTTGAGGTTATGGAGTGTCCTGCTATTTATAAGGTGAAGTTCGCAGCTCACTTGTTTGAGAAAGATGTTAGCTTTTGGTGGCATACCGTTACGCCGAGAGAAGGTGAACACCCACTAACTTGGGCAGAGTTCAAGGGGTTATTAGATGAAAAATACTATCCTAAGGAGGTAAAATGGGCTAAGGAGAAGGAATTTTTGGACCTAAAGCAAGGAAAGATGCCAGTTATTGAGTATATGTCTAAGTTTAATGAATTGATTAGGTATGCTCCTCATCAAGTGGCGAATGAGGAAATGAAAATGGAACGATTTGAGAGAGGCCTCAAATCTAAGTTAAAGACAAACATGGCTGCACTTCCTTTCCAAACCTCCAAACGATGCACCAAAAAGCCATCAAAGTGGAGCGTGATATAGATGAGTCTGAGGCATCTGAGTTAGCTACACAACAGAAAAGGAAGCGGGAGGTCGAGAGCTCTCAAGGAGTGGTACGTGGGAATAGGAGGAAACCTAACTCTAATCATCAATCTCAGAAGCACCGCACTCCATATGAGCCAAGGCCTCGATGTGAGACGTGTGGCAAGCTCCACAATGGGCCCTGTGCAAGATTAACTGGGGCGTTCTTTGCGTGTGGAGAAATTGGACATTACCAAAACCAATGTCCGAAGAAAGTACAGGAAAACATGCAAGCTAATCAAAGTACTCAGTCAGCAAATAGGCAAGGCGGCAACAATATCCAAGCAAGAAAATGACTCATCCAATTTCACAGTTCCATGATGTGTATGAAAGTCGGTAAGCAATCTTTCTTTAAGTACTTCCTTTTTATATAAGTATATATGGATTTATTTCGCATCTTGTGACCAAAGCGTATAAGTTTCGAGGACGAAACTTTTTATAAGGGAGGAAGAATGTGAGACCCGCATTTTTGACGTACTTGCTTAACAAATATTATGCCTGTTGGGTTGAAAAATTTTATTTTATTATCCGCCGACCTACAACTACCATATCGCCCAAGTTATTGATCTATTCAACTTTGGATCCCAAAAATAAATTTCCTAAAGTTGTGTAACAAGACAAGCCTTCGATTCCTTGAAACTCCAACCAAAGCAATTCCCAAATATGATCAGAATCCTGGTAATAGTTCTGTAATGCACTAAATCGATCCTTAATATAATCAAAGGGCCGGTAAGCTGACCAACAATTATATTTAGGAACTCGATTTAAGATTGGAGGTCCGGGTATTTGATTATTAATACAATAGGTTAAAGTTTTGTGCTAGAATTGAATCAAAAAAAAAAGGGAGGAGAGACTAATTTTGTCAACACACGCGTGAACACCCCCCCGAGCTCTCTTTCTTTCCTCTTCTTCTTCTTCCCGCTGGTGCTCTGCTTCCCCTGTCCTCCTTCTCCTCCTTCGCTTTCGGCCACGCACGCCGTCGTCGGTCGCCCGCCTTGAGCCAGTCGACCCCCCCGTGAGCTGCTCCTCCTTCCCCCTCTGCGTGAAACCCCCAACCGCCCCTCTCTCCCCTGTTCCTCGCCTCCTCGTTCGTTTCTCCTCCTTCCACGCACCACAATCGGCCGAACACCGGCGAATTCGGCACATGCAAGGTGCTTTTGAACTCCTTCTTCACCTATAAATTGCATTCTTGACCTAGATTCTTCCTAATTGTGTTTAATTTCTCAAAAATTACAAGTTAGGGTTTTGGGTTTAAAAGTGGTCGAGCCTTGCGCGAAGAGCAGAGGGGATACTGAGCTTTAGGAGTTCGAAATTAGCTTCAATCCAGTCAGTTTGCACGCCTATAGCTTGAATTCGAGGTGGGTGGACCTTTAATCCCTCCTATTTTAAGGATTTCGAATGATAGTTATATGAATCAGTTTACTGAAGTGGTAGATTGGGTTGTTATTGTATGAATTCGATTATAGGTGCGGACAAGCAAATGAATTAAACATTGCTATGCTAGGGCAGAACCAATATATTCTTGAAAGGTTGCTAGATGTTTTAAAATGGAGTTTTCGATGAACCTACCTTACATTTATTGCTAATTATAGCATTAAAGTTAGAAACGAAGTTGTTTTTATGATTTAGCAACCCTATTACGTTTATACGAAACTTTCAAGTTAGAATCAAAGTCGTTTTATGATTAGGCAACCTTGTTATGTTTATAAAGAGCCTTTTAGTTGAAGACGAAGTCGCTTTACGATTTAGTAAACTTATTGTGTTTTTGCGAAGCATTTAAGTTAGAAAATAAGTCGTTTTACGATTTAGTAAGCGTGTAACGTTTATAAGAAACTTTTAAGTTTAAAGTGAAGTCGTTTTACAAGTTAATAAACGTATTACGTTTATACGAAGCATTTAAGCCAATAATGGAGTCGTTTTTACAAACTAGCAAATGTTTTACGTCGATAGGAAGTTCTTAAGTTAAAAACGAGGTCATTTTGCAAGTTAGTAGCCATAATACGTTTATATGAAGCTTTGAAGTTAGGAACGAAATCGTTTTACGACTTAACAAGCTTATTACGTTTTTAAGAAGCTTTGAAGTTTCAAAGGAAGTCGATTTATGTGTTAATAGACTTATAACGTTTATGAGAAGCCTTTAAGCTTCGAACTTAGTTTGAATTAAGCATTAACTAAACACGTTATATTTCAAATGAGTTGCGATTTACGATTTAGCATACATATTATATTTAAAGGAAGCTTTTAGCTAAAAAGCGAAGTCGTTTTATGAGTTAGCAATCGTTTTACGTTATTAAGAACTTTTTGAGTTGAAAACGAAATCGTTTTACGACTTAGTAAACGTGTTACCTTTATAAGAAACCTTTATGTTTAAAGTAAAGTCATTTTAAGTATTAACCAACTTCTTGCCCTTATAAGAAGCTTTTAAGCCTAAAAAGAGATCGTTTTAAGAGTTAATTAACGTATTACGTTTATACGAAGCTTCTAAATTAGAAACGAAGTCGTTTTTACGAATTCGTAAACGTATTTTACAAAGTTAGTTTACACGTTAGCAAATTTAATTCGATTATGAAAAGCTTTTAAACCATTCACGAAATCGATTTATGAGATTAGTAAACTTGGCTTGTATCATATTCATCGCTTGTGTTTGAAAGGTTGTAATGAGCGTAAAAGGGCAACTGAAAGTGATTATTTACGAATCCTAACTTTCAAGAGCACGCCAGTAACTACGAAGTTTTGAATCGTGAGTTAGTATACTCACCATGTTTTTAAGAGGCCTTTCTTGTTATTTACCTAAAGCTAAAGTCGTAAGAAAATTATCTTCTCATGTTTTAAGTTCATAAAACTTATATATGAATACGTATAAGCATGTTTGTCCTCTAAGTATGTATGTGTATTAAGTTTTCATGTTTTAAGTTCATTAAACTTATATATGAATACGTATAAGTATGTTCATCTACGAAGTATGTATATGTATTATGTTTTCATGTTTTAAGTTTATAAAACTTATATATGAATACGTATAAGTATGTTCGTCTACGAAGCTTGTATGTGTATTCTGTTTTCATGTTTTAAATTCATAAAATTTATATATGAATACGTATAAGCATGTTTATCTACTAAGTATGTATGTATATGAATTTCATAAGTTCCTAAGACCTACATATGAATCAGTATGAGTATGTATATGAACGTATGGTTATGTTTATGCCTATGTGTGTGTAGAGGAGTTACTCTAGAAACTTTAAGCTTAAGCCTGAGACCCAGGGATGGTGGCTTAGTTCCCGCCTGGTATCACATATGTTCCGTTATGATAGATTCCGGGATGGTGGTTTGATTCCCGCCTGAAGTCTAAGTATGAAATTACGTCCCAGCATAGTATGATGTCTGTCCGGATAGGCGTATGTTGCCGCTCGAGTTTGGCCAACTCGGGGTGGCAGTAACAAACTACCTCTAAGAGTCTAGTCTCCTCATTTACGTGAATAATTTACTACGTATGTTTTTCTATAAGTAAAGATTATGTGTAAAACCCCTATTTATGCTATGGTCTTGGGTTTACATAACTTCATTATGGTTGGTCAACATATTACAGTTTTTACTAAAGTTAAGCTTTTTGGTATGACTATTCCTTCGCTGGGTTTATGGTTCGAATATGTTGTATTATGTGAAAGCTCTTCAACTAAAACGAATTACGAAAGGCTTTCGTATGTTGATATGTATTTTAAGTATGTTTTAGGAGAGAGAGTTTACTCACTGAGCGGTGGTTGCGTATAAAGGTCCACCCACCTCGTTTTATAACACGAAGAATCTAGGAAAGCGTATCAGAGCTATACGATTTTATAAAACGATAAAAGAAAATGAGATTTGACTCGCCGATATGTTTTTATGTGCTAAGAGTGATATGTTTTTATGTGCTACATGTTATGTGCTATTCGATGTATGTTGTATATTAAGTGTTAAGTGTTAAGTGCTAAATTGTTGTAAGCTTACTAGGAGGGGGTTGATGAAAATTCCTCTATAAGTAGTATATGTATATGGTGCACATAAGTGACCTGGAGTCTTATTACGAGTGCAGAAGTTAAGATGGTATACGATATGTCGGAAGAGAGGCAAAATCCTCCTCCACCTCCGCCTCCAAATGATGGGATGGAGATGCTCATTAAATTTTTGAAGCTTAAGCCACCTACGTTTGATGGAGCACCAGATCCAATTCAGTATGAGCACTGGAAGAGGAAGATTGAGGGATTGTTTGAGGTTATGGAGTGTCCTGCTAATTATAAGGTGAAGGTCGCAGCTCACTTGTTTGAGAAAGATGCTAGCTTTTGGTGGGATACCGTTACGCCGAGAGAAGGTGAACAACCACTAACTTGGGCAGAGTTCAAGGGGTTATTAGATGAAAAATACTATCCTAAGGAGGTAAAATGGGCTAAGGAGCAGGAATTTTTGGACCTAAAGCAAAGAAAAATGCCAGTTATTGAGTATATGTCTAAGTTTAATGAATTGAGTAGGTTTGCTCCTCATCAAGAGGCGAATGAGGAAATGAAAATGGAACGATTTGAGAGAGGCCTCAAATCTAAGTTAAAGACAAACATGGCTGCACTACCCTTTCCAAACCTCCAAACGATGTACCAAAAAGCCATCAAAGTGGAGCGTGTTATAGATGAGTCTGAGGCATCTGAGTTCGCTACGCAACAGAAAAGGAAGCGGGAGGTCGGGAGCTCTCAAGGAGTGGTACGTGGGAATGGGAGGAAACCTAACTCCAATCATCAATCACAGAAGGACCGCACTCCATATGAGCCAAGGCCTCGATGTGAGACGTGTGGCAAGCTCCACAATGGGCCCTGTGCAAGATTAACTGGGGCGTGCTTTGGGTGTGGAGAAATTGGACATAACCAAAACCAATGTCCGAAGAAAGTACAGGAAAACATGCAAGCTAATCAAAGTACTCAGTCTGCAAATAGGCAAGGCGGCAGCAATCTCCAAGCAAGAAAATGACTCCTCCAATCTCACAGCTCCATGATGTGTATGAAAGTCGGTAAGAAATCTTTCTTTAAGTACTTCCTTTTTATATAAATATATATGGAATCATTTCGCATCATGTGACCAAAGCGTATAAGTTTCGAGGACGAAACTTTTTATAAGTGGGGGAGAAATATGAGACCCGCATTTCTATCTTACTTGCTTATCAAATATTATACTTGTTGGGTTGGAAAATTTTATTTTATTATCCGCCAACCTACAACTACCATATCGCCCAAGTTATTGATCTATTCAACTTTGGATCCCAAAAATAAATTTCCTAATGTTGTGTAACAAGACAAGCCTTCGATTCCTTGAAACTCCAAGCAAAGTAATTCCCAAATACGATCAGATTGTTGAATCCTGGCAATAGTTCTGTAATGCACTAAATCGATCCTTAATATAATCAAAGGGCCGGTAAGCTGACCAACGATTATATTTAGGAACCCGATTTAAGATTGGAGGCCCGGGTATTTGATTATTAATACAATAGGTTGAAGTTTTGTGGTAGAATTGAATCAAAAAAAAAAAGAGAGCAGAGGCTAATTTTGTCAACACACGCGTGAACACCCCCCCGCTCTCTTTCTGTCCTCTTCTTCTTCTTCCCGATGGTGCTCTGCTTCCCCTGTCCTCCTTCTCCTCCTTCGCTTCCGGCCACGCACGCCATCGTCGGTCGCCGGCCTTAAGCCAGTCGACCCCCCCGTGAGCTGCTCCTCCTTCCCCCTCTGCGTGAAACCCCCGACCGCCCCTCTCCCCCCTGTTGCTCGCCTCCTCGTTCGTTTCTCCTCCTTCCACACACCACGACCGACCGAACACTAGCGAATTCGGCGCATGCAAGGTGATTTCGAACTCCTCCTTCATCTATAAATTGCATTCTTGACCTAAATTCTTCCTAATTGTGTTTAATTTCTCAAAAATTACAAGTTAGGGTTTCGGGTTTGGAAGTGGTCGAGCCTTGCGCGAAGAGCAGAGGGGATACTGAGCTTTGGAAGTTCGACATTAGCTTCAATCCAGTCAGTTTGCACGCCTATTGCTTGAATTCAAGGTGGGTGGACCTTTAATCCCTCCTATTTTAAGGATTTCGAATGATAGTTACATGAATCAATTTATTAAATTGGTAGATTGGATTGTTATTGTATGAATTCGATTATATGTGTGGCCAAGCAAATGAATTAAACATTACTATGCTAAGGCAGAACCAATATATTCTTGAAAGGTTGCTAGATGCTTTAAAATGGAGTTTTCGATGAATCTAGCTTACATTTATTGCTAATCATAGCATTTAAGTTAGAAACGAAGTTGTTTTTATGAATTAGCAACCCTATTACGTTTATACGAAGCTTTCAAGTTAGAATCAAAGTCGTTTTATGATTAGGCAACCTTATTATGTTTATAAAGAGCCTTTTTAGTTAAAGATGAAGTCGCTTTACAAATTAGTAAGCTTATTGTGTTTATGCGAAGCATTAAAGTTAGAAACTAAGTCGCTTTATGATTTAGTAAACGTATTACGTTTATAAGAAACTTTTAAGTTTAAAGTGAAGTCGTTCTACAAGTTAATAAACGTATTACGTTTATACGAAGCTTTTAAGTCAATAATGGAGTCGTTTTGCAAACTAGCAAACGTTTTACGTCTATAGGAAGTTCTTAAGTTAAAAACGAGGTCATTTTGCAAGTTAGTAGCCGTAATACATTTATATGAAGCTTTGAAGTTAGGAACGAAATCGTTTTACGACTTAACAAGCTTATTACGTTTTTAAGAAGTTTTGAAGTTGCAAAGGAAGTCGATTTATGTGTTAATAGACTTATAACGTTTATGACAAGCCTTAAGCTTCGAACTTAGTTTGAATTAAGCATTAACTAAGCACGTTATGTTTCAAACGAGTTGCGATTTACGATTTAGCATACATATTACATTTAAAGGAAGCTTTTAGCTAAAAAGCGAAGTCGTTTTATGAGTTAGCAATCGTTTTACGTTATTAAGAACTTTTTGAGTTGAAAACGAAATCGTTTTACGACTTAGTAAACGTGTTACCTTTATAAGAAACCTTTAAGTTTAAAGTAAAGTCGTTTTAAGTATTAACCAACTTATTGCCCTTATAAGAAGCTTTTAAGTCTAAAGGGAGATCGTTTTACGAGTTAATTAACGTATTACGTTTATACGAAACTTCGAAATTAGAAACGAAGTCGTTTTACGAATTCATAAACGTATTTTACAAAGTTAGTTTACACGTTAGCAAATTTAATTCGACTATGAAAAAGCTTTTAAACCATTCACAAAATCGATTTATGAGATTAGTATACTTGGCTTGTATCATTTTCATCGCTTATGTTTGAAAGATTGTAATGAGCATAGAAGGGCAACTGAAGGTGATTATTTAAGAATCCTAACTTTCAAGAGCACGCCAGTAACTATGAAGTTTTGAAGCGTGAGTTGGTATACTCACCATGTTTTTAAGAGGCCTTTCTTGTTATTTGCCTAAAGCTAAAGTCGTAAGAAAATTATGTTCTCATGTTTTAAGTTCATAAAACTTGTATATGAATACGTATAAGCATGTTTGTCCTCTAAGTATGTATGTGTATTAAGTTTTCATGTTTTAAGTTCATTAAACTTATATATGAATACGTATAAGTATGTTCGTCTACGAAGTATGTATGTGTATTATGTTTTCATGTTTTAAGTTCATAAAACTTATATATGAGTACGTATAACTATGTTTGTCTACGAAGTATGTATGTATATTATGTTTTTATGTTTTAAGTTCATAAAACCTATATATGAATACGTATAAGCATGTTTATCTACTAAGTATGTACGTATATGAATTTCATAAGTTCCTAAGACCTATATATGAACCAATATGAGTATGTATATGAACGTATGGTTATGCTTATGTCTATGTGTACGTAGAGGAGCTACTCTAGAAACTTTAAACTTAAGTCTGAGACCCAGGGATGGTGGCTTAGTTCTCGCCTGGTATCACATATGTTACGTTATGATAGATTCAGGGATGGTGGTTTGATTCCCGCCTGAAGTCTAAGTATGAAATTACGTCTCAACATAGTATGATGTCTGTCCGGATAGGCGTATGTTGCCGCTCGAGTTTGGCCAACTCGGGGTGGCAGTAACAAAGTACCTCTAAGAGTCTAGTCTCCTCATTTACGTGAATAATTTACTACGTATGTTTTTCTATAAGTGAAGATTATGTGTAAAACCCCTATTTATGCTATGTTCCTGGGTTTACGTAACTTCATTATGGTTGGTCAACATATTACGATTTTTACTAAAGTTAAGCTTTTTGGTATGACTATTCCTTCGCTGGGTTTATGGTTCGAATATGTTGTATTATGTGGAAGCTCTTCAACTAAAATGAATTACGAAAGGCTTTCGTATGTTGATATGTATTTTAAGTATGTTTTGGGAGAGAGAGTTTACTCACTGAGCGGTGGTTGCTCATCCCCATTACTTTTCCCCTTTTTCCCAGATCCACAGGTATGTGATTGACGCGTGGAGTGCAACAACGATGGACTTGCTTGGTTGGATTATGACGTAATTATGTAATATTGAATGTGTTGTAAGGTTATGTAATTATTTAACTTCTTGTAAAGTTTACGAAAAATAGAAAGCTCTGTATATTCCGGGCGTGTGGCCCGTAGAGTTGTGGACTCCAGCGTGTAGTCATTGAGATGTTGGTGTTATATAGTACCATTATGTATTGCAGGGTTATTATGTAAGGCTTTAAGCCTGGGAAATGGTCAGTTTTCAGGGGAGACTCTGCCCGTTTTGCCCCAGAAATGAAGAAAATTCTAGCATTTCTAGCCCTAGGGTTAAACTCAAGGCCCAATTAGGTTATAGTGGCTTAAGTTTTAAACTTTGAGTCTCTCTTATGTTATGTTTCAAATAGGTTTAAGCAAGTTGCCTTAACAATCTTTCCCTAGGGGAAGGCTGTGGCGTGTAACACGACCCGCCTGAGGTCGGGGGTGTTACATTTAATGGTATCAGAGCAAAGGTCCAGCGATCATAGGCCGCGACCTGAGACTTGCATTTGATATAGTCGCCTAGGAACACTGTATGGTTATGTGACATATGTCTGCCTTATGTGCAAATGTGAGTTTTATGTGAATGTTCGCGTGTTTCACTAGTTAGATGTGGCTTCAACAAGCTGAATGGTTGGATGAGAGAACCATTTGTTCAGGCATAGGCCGAGTGATTCGTATTGTCGTGCATGAGATAAGTGTTAGCTCAATCGAAAGTTGTTTCGTTTATATACTTTGGTAATTTTAATCCAATGTTCAAAGAACATATGATTTGAATCGAACGAATGGAAAGCCTTAACTCTATGCTCATCTTTGCCCCTAAAATACGATTTGCTCATCGGGCCCCATAATGGAATGAGCAGACGTATTCAAAGGTTGGTAGAGAAAGAGCTAGAAGCAACTAAACTATTTCCTTTTGAAAGCCTAAAGACCTTGAAAGTTAAAGTCTTCCTGATTAGTGAGCTAGGGTTTTGCTTTGACATTCAAGATCTTTTCAATTGTTTGGTTGAGTCTTATTGTTGCAACCGAAGACTCGCATTTGCTTTGCAATAGTGCTTGGATTTAGCCATATGAGCGTAACTTTCTGTGTGTAGTCAAATGATTTTGAGTGTCCACATGCCAAGGTGTATGCATTGCGGATGTGTTAACGATTTGTTTGCAAGTGATTAGAGTTAGCTTTCTATGACTGAGAATCTCACTAGGTGATACCCCCCATATGTGAATTCTGAGTTGTTTAAAGAAATTAAATGAGATTTTGATATGCTTGAATAGAAATTAAGCAATTGCAGTGCATTTCTCTTGACTATTGCATAAAAATTATCCTCATCATCTAGCGCAATGCTTGTTGTCACCTGTACAATGTTCTTGATGTCCTATGTGAAATTGATAGTGTTCTTGCTATATCAAACCCCAATGCACCCAGAAAGAACAAGGTAGAGAGAGCCTGACACGCACTTTGAAATTGTATGCCTCTTACTAAGGTGAATGTGGTTGATACAGCAGTTGTGACATTATGTGTAAGACTAAGCTCGAAAGGGCTTATATAATTACTTAGACTTATTTTAGAGCAATCCTTGATAAGTTATATTATTGAAGAGTCAAGTAATTGGATTTCCTACTGTTAGTATATCATTCAGTGTGATTGTACATACGATTGAGTTAGATGGACTACTTGAGTTGATCGACAGGATGGGGTAAGGGAATTGCCTAATTGTTATATGAACAAAAGTACCCCTATTCATATGTTTTGTTAAAGTCGCTATTTATTCATCTACTTAGGTAGAAATCTTGTGACCATAGAAGTTACATTCACACTTGCTTGCCTTGCGTGTTTTATACCTAATCACATCGCATGCTAGCATACCCATGATCATACCGGGATGCGTGACTCTAAGGTTTACGAATGATTGTACGTGAAATGTTTGATGGCTTGGTTGATCAGTATGACATGGGATGATATGATTGAGAGTGCCACATGTAAATTGGTGAACTTCATGGCGAACCTTAGCATTGCATTTTTGTTAGTTGTTATGAATACTACCATTGATGTTGTAGAACCCTCCCATTTGCATGTTACCATGTTACAATTATGAGTGCTAGTACTTCACGAACTTAGAGACCTATCCTCGTGTGAACGTGTGAATATGGGATTGTCTAGGTACCTTATGAGACTCAATGATGTGCTTAGTATACTTATGGTCGTATCAAAATCCTCACTGCATCACTTTATCATTAAAGTGTGGAGTATGGTTGCAAGTAGGGATAATTGAAATATATCATCCAACTTAAAAGAGTTATGTCGTGATATACACTTGTGATCCTTTAATAAGGTCGTAAACGGGCAGAGTTACGGGCATAAGCATGTCATCTTACTTGCATATTCTCATGATATAGGAATGTTTGTTTTGTATATGACGCTAAGTGATGCTGTGTGATGTATCCATTACCTTGCTATAAAATAAAAGCTCCCTGGTTAAGTAACTCAGTTTTGAAATGCTTCGATTTTGTATACTAGTGAATGAGCTCGGCTCGAGTCGGATTGCTATGTGACTCGATTGTTCTAACTATCTAAGTTTTGTGATTGATGATATGGCATAACCTCTGACTTGTTGCTTGCAACATGTATATCAACCGGTTTCATGTTACCTTCATTCCCGAAACTTGAGAATGCTGAATTGTTGACACTATGCAATACTATGTCATGCTATTATACTTAAACGATTCTATGTGATGCTATTATGCTTAAATGATACTATGCGGTACTAGGTGACATTTTGTTCTTCTAAATGTGTTATAGTAGTCTCCATGTTAACCGTTGTGATTCCAAAAGTGACTTGAGTTCATGTTTTAGAATGAGACTGCTAGTGTGTGACCGTAAAATGTCATTGCCTCGATTGTCATGCCTTTCGATGCCCACTTATAGATATACATATGCATAGATTTACTGCTTGCCATGCTAACTGAGTCTAGATGATCGGAAATCTCTGTTCTTTTTCAAAGCAAACTCGATATGGTTTTCCACGCCAACTCAGTTGCCCCTCTTCAATGCGATTTGCCCTCGGCGCCTAAATAGAGCGAGTAGACGCTTAAAGAGGATTGGCGATGAGGAGACTGGATACCATAAGATATTTTCTTTGATTTAAAAAGGAAGTAGTGATTGCAAAATGCAACCTTTTGGAAACCCACCATGTAGATCTTACCTGCGCGCGTTCATTTTAGGAAAAACCGAACTTGGATTTGGAATTTCGAGGACGAAATTTTTTTTGGGGGGGGAAGAATGTAAGACCCACCTTCGTTATTTTTACGTTAAGTTGCCTGTCTTTCTTTTACGTTATGAAATTGTATTTTTAGTAACTGTGTGAGTTTTTAACGATTAAATTCATTAAAAAGAACGATTATTTGATTAACGTTATTATCGATGTTACTTATTTATAAAATTATCGAATCAACGCTAAACCGAGCTTTTAAAATCGTTTTTCATTTTACTTGGTGGAATCCCAAAGTTTAAACTGAAATGTTGATTGTAGGTCATTTCGATTCGGGTTTAGCCTAACCATTAGCAAGTACGGGATCGGGATTCAGTTGAATGATGTTAATTGAGTAAAAAAAAAAACACGAAAGGGAGGGGGGCCTGTTATCGGGTCACAGAGAACCCGACCCCCTCCCCTTCCTCTCTCTCTCGCACCTCGCTCTCTCTCTCTGCTTCGCTCTCGCTCTCTCTCTCTCTCGCGGGTCACCGGTCGCCGCCTGGCGTCACCGCCGGCCGTCACGTGTCGCCGGCAAGAGAAGGAGCCGTCTGGCCTCACCCACGCGTCGCCAGCCACCCAAACACCGCCAGTCTTCCTTCCCCACGTCACACGATCGAGCCAGCTCACAAACCATGCGTCTAACACCTGAAAACCGCCACCCACGTGCCGGATTTCGGCGAGCCACGACCCTCTCCACCTTCTCTATAAATCTGGGGGTCGAATTCGACCCCAGACAACCCCAACCGCGACCAAATCGAAGCTAGGGTTTCGGGTTCTTTGAGTAGCCGAGCCTAGGACGAGTTCAAGGGAATTTTGGGCGTGAATTGCCACCAATTTAGTGGGTAATGAAGCGATTCCAGGTGGGTGTTCTCGCCTCCAAAGTTATTACTATTTTCGAAGTTAATTTTCAGCAGATTGATGTTGCATGTGGTTTGTTAAATTCGTTAGAAATGTCAAGAAAGGAGCTGTTCATGCTTAGGTTCGATTCATTTGGTTGATTTATGCCTGAAATTGTAAATCGATGCGAATCATGTGCATTTAGCATTGATTCAAGTCCATGAATGAAAACCATGCGTGAATTGTTAATTCGAAGTAATTTAAACGTGTTTAGCATCGATTCGAACCCATGAATGTAAATCATGCTTGAGATATTAATTCGAAGTTAGTTTAACGCGTTGAGCATCGATTCAAGTTAATGAGTTAATGTATGAAAAAGAATTAATGCCGAAGTTATATTAATGTGCTTAGCTTCGATTCAAGTTATTTAGCTAATATATGAAAAAGAATTGAAAACGAAGTTAGTTTAACGTGTTTAACTTCTATTCGAGTTAAACTAGCTAATGCATGTAAACGAATTAAATTCGAAGCTATTGAAATATGTTTAGTTTTCACTCGAATCTCTTTTCTTTGTACATTCATGCTTAGAAAAGTTACGTCGAAATGTATCGTATATGTTTAGAATCAAATTATGTTTGATTTATGGAATAAAGTGTTGTCGATTCATGAATAAATGTAGCCATATGAACGCTTGTTGTAGCGCACTGCTGAATGGTGCTGGGTGCTCAGGTAAGAACCTAAACTTTACCCCTTTTTTTTATAAGCTAATAGGATAATATGTTGTGATTAATGAATCGATGAATCGAGTTGGTAGTTGGATGGTTTGAGGAAAGAATCATTAGCGTTCGAGGTCCTGTGGTACGGTGCTTATGAGGAGGGAGTTCTGGTTGTGAATTAACCACAATTGTGTGGATTGCGAGGCCATGTATGGCTCATTGTATTGTTGAAATGATTATGAAGTGTTTGAATGTGAAACGTGTGAATCCCTTTTCCCCTTTTATGTCTAAGATGCATAATGCGTAAAAGTGTGGTGATTTGACAAAGAACGTTTCTCGTGTTTTCAAACTAATAATAGCCATGATTAATAGCAAGCAATGGCCTATTTTCGCTATACAAACAGTATTTGGGAGTGAACCTGCCTGAACGAGGGAATCCCTAAAACGGTTTAGAAAAGTGTGAATTATGTGATAAATGATTTTACCAAAAGACACAACAAAATTATTAGCCGTTATGGCCCATACGCTTTAAAGTGGCTAAGATAATGTGCTTCGGACCATATGAAAAGAATGAAAAGAATGAAAAGAATGATGTTACCCTAGGGGATAAGTCCGGATAAACCCTAGAGGCCCTGACGAGGGCTAATGTAATGGTCCGATATGTTATATGTAGCCCTCCCGGAAATAAGAACTTAAGCGTGAACGTTAGGTCTCACTATGGGGTCGAGAATAGTTCTCACCCAATCAGCACCCTGTAATGATCTTATGCCATAAGTACTTTCGTACTAAGTTAAGAAAAGTAATTGGCCCTTTGCCATTTTTAAACAATTAAAAAGGAAAGGAAGTTCTTTTTATGGGCCCAAAAGGCTATATGGAATGATGTATGAAAAGTTTATAGGGGTCCTTACACGACCAAACGAAATGAAACTTCCTTTGAAGACTAAGAAAACATTTTCAACGAAAGAAAGAAAACTTTCAATGAATGAGTTATGAAATGACCCTCAAGCATGTTTGAATGTGGATTATTAGCCTATGTATTAAAGGAAAGCCTTCAATGGATGCATTATGAATGATTCTTAAGTATGGCTGAACGTGGATTCTAATCTTATGTGGCATCATTCTTATCCATAGCAAATCTGTCTGATTTAAAGCGTATGAGATGAGAAAGAAAGTTATATCACGTTAAAAATTCCATGAATGAAGGCGTCTCTTCCTAAAAGAATGAACGCTGATATGTGAATAGCATGCGAGGGTGTCATATAGCTTAATATGATGTTTAAAGGTACTTAAATGCTTGATATGCATTTATGTGTGTCATATGTATATTATATGAATGAACGTTGATATGTGAATAGCATGCGAGGGTCTCATATAGCTTAATATGATGTTTAAAGCTACTTAAATGCTTGATATGTGTTTGTGTGTGTGATATGTATATTATATGAATGCACATTGATATGTGAATAGCATGCGAGGGTGTCATATAGCTTAATATGATGTTTAAAGGTACTTAAATGCATGATATGTGTTTATGTGTGTGATATGTATATTATATGAATGAACGTTGATATGTGAATAGCATGCGAGGGTGACATATAGCTTAATATGATGTTTAAAGGTACTTAAATGCTTGATATGTGTTTATGTGTGTGATATGTACATTATATGAATCAACGTTGATATGTGAATAGCATGCGAGGGTGTCATATAGCTTAATATGATGTTTAAAGGTACTTAAATGCTTGATATGTGTTTATGTGTATGATATGTATATTATATGAATGAAATGCCAAGAAAAGTGTATTTATGAAAAGGGATAACCTTATATACACATCATATGATTGAGGGTTCATGTGTAGTTCAAATGGAGTGTTATGAAGTTATGTTATGAAAAGAAAAGATCCTTATACTTAGCCTTCAATACTTACTCATGTGCCTAACTGCTTGCTAATAAAGAACTCCGTCGTTGAGGAATCTAGAAATATGATTGAGTGGTCGAAGTGAAGTTTATGTTTAGTGATCCTCCCATAAAGGTTCTATGAATATCTATTATGATAGTAGAGTATGGAAACGTGACATGTGACTAGTAAAGATAGTATTGCCTGCAACGGTTTTTGTTTTAAAGGGGTTGGGGGACACTCACTGAGCGTGTGGTTGCTCATCCAATTACTCTTTCTCCTTTTCCCCATGTTTTCTTTCTGACAGGAATAAGTTGAGTCAGATAAGTCCAGAAGGAACCTATTGTTGCTTTCAAGGCGTCGTATGTGCTCATTTAAAGGGATCTTACGTGTTTAATGAAGTCATGTAATGTACTCTTAGTTTATAAAGGTCTGTAAATGATTATTCTAGTTCATGTAATGCATATGGTATAAAGGTCGCTCTGTATGGCCGCCTGAGCCAACCATCAAATTAGTTAGATGTCTTCTTGGTTTAATTTAGCTATGTTTTGGGATGTAAATCTTAATACTCCGGTTTTGTTAACCGTTGAGTTGTATCTTGCATTTTTTCTATATTCATGAATCAATCTGGTTGGTGTACTCCGAGCAAGTAGCTCGTTGAGTTATGAACTCCGGCGTGCGGCCGTTGAGCTATGTTTTAAATGTTTTACGCTTCCGTTGATTTACATGGACTTATTATAAGGCTTTTAGCCTGGAAGTGGTCTATTTTTAGGGGGAACTCTGTCCGTTTCGTCCCAGGAATTAAGTAAGAAGTTAGGAAAGTGTAACGCTTCTGGCCTAAGGGCTGGGGGAGTTGCATTGATTTTGTAAAGCGATAAAAGAAAATGAGATTTGACTCGCCGATAAAAGAAAATTGTTTTTCGTTTTACTTGGTTGAATCCCAAAGTTTAAACTGAAATTGTAAGTTTAGCCTAACCATTAGCAAGTACGGGATCGGGATTCAGTTGAATGATGTTAATTGAGTCAAAAAACACACACACACAAAAGGGAGGGGGGCCTATTATCGGGTCACAGAGAACCCGACCCCCTCCCCTTCCTCTCTCTCTCGCACCTCGCTCTCTCTCTCTCTGCTTCGCTCTCGCTCTCTCTCTCTCTCGCAGGTCATCGGTCACCGCCTGGCATCACCGCCGGCCGTCACGTGTCCCCGATGAGAGAAGGAGCCGTCTGGCCTCACCCACGCGTCGCCAGCCACTCAAACACTGCCAGTCTTCCTTCCCCACGTCACACAATCGAGCCAGCTCACAAACCACACGTCTAACGCCTGAAAACCACCACCCACATGCCGAATTCCGGCGAGCCACGACCCTCTCCACCTCCTCTATAAATCTGGGGGTCGAGTTCGACCCCAGATAACCCCAACCGGAACCAAATCAAAGCTAGGGTTTCGGGTTCTGGGAGTAGCCAAGCCTGGGACGAGTTCAAGGGAATTTTGGGCGTGAATTGCTACCAATTTAGTGGGTAATGAAGCGATTCCAGGTGGGTGTTCTCGCCTCCTAAGTTATTACTATTTTCGAAGTTAATTTTCAGCAGATTGATGTTGCATGTCAAGTTAGGTTTTGTTAAATTCGTTAGAAATGTCAAGAAAGGAGCTGTTCATGCTTAGGTTCGATTCATTTGGTTGATTTATGCCTGAAATTGTAAATCGATGCGAATTATGTGCATTTAGCATTGATTTAAGTCCATGAATGAAAACCATGCGTGAATTGTTAATTCGAAGTAATTTAAACGAGTTTAGCATCGATTCGAACCCATGAGTGTAAATCATGTATATCAAGGTTCGTTCGGGCCAAAACATCTCACCCCATTCACGAATAACAATCTGTATAGTAGAAAGCAAGTATTGCACGATTTAAGCAACAATGGCGAGCAAGGGGAGCAGTAGGTACACTTGTGTGATGTTCAACGCGGTCCTATCACTAGCAGTTAGTCTTACAAGCATGTATACAAGAGTAGCCCCTAATACACTCAGGAAATTCAGAATTCGAAAACGGAAGGTATCATTTAATAGGATTATCAATCGTAGCAGCAAATTTTCCAATCATTCCTTTCCTAGCTCATATAGTCTCCATGTTATTGAGTTGGTAGTTGGATGGTTTGAGGCCAACTCATTTGCCTCCTTCAATGCGATTTGCCCTCGGCGCCTAAATTGAGCGAGTAGACGCTTGAAGAGATACTGAGCTATAGGATAGATGTACCCCGTAAGACTAGTAGCGCCACTGTTCTTACCCCTTGTTACCTAATTAATGGCTAGTCTCTAGTTACTTTAGACAAGCCCAAGGCATACCTCTGACCCTAGAATGCTAATGAGGATTGCTATCATTTATACCCGTCTAGGTGACTTTTGTACAACATTATTGTGAACCATTGTGTTTTACAGCATGCCATGTTTTCATAAACGTTTGGAAGCCTATATCGTTATATGAAATGGCATGTATGGTTATTCGTGTATTTCATAAGTGAGAGGTATAGTAAATAAACTATTTGGTACGTGTTTAAATTACTTTTGGTTGAGTGCGCCACTGAGTTGGCCAAATAATTCAAGTTATGTGAGTGTTTGCTTCATATAACCGTGCTTATCTAATGATAGCATGTCAACTATGAACATACCTAATAAGATGATTACGTGACTGTGGCCTTTGCATTCGAATGCTTACCCTTGTATGTATCCTTGCATGATGTGCTAAGATACTCGTAATGGTAGCAGAGTTACTCATTGTCTACATGCCTAACTTCTATGTTTCATATGTTTGATTGAGTGGCTAAAAACTCATATGCCTAGCAAAAAAAAAAAAAAAAATCTTGTGGCTATAGGGGTTTCATTCGCATTTATTGGCCCTGTATCTTCTTTGCCTAGACCATATGACATGCCAGCGTACTTGCGACCATACTTGAATGCGTGACTTAAAGGGATATGAATGGATGTGTGTAAAACAATCTCTGACAGGCTATAACTAAGTATCCTGGCATAGTATGACTGAGTTAGCTGCATCAAGTTTTGCATGCCGAATTCTATGTGTACATGGTAGGTTTCATAGAGAACCTTGGATAGTGCTCTGCTAGCCATCATATATGTTACCAACGCTGTCTTACTATACTTTGTTTAGCATGTTTGGCCTTACCTTCAACCTTGTTGTCTTATAGCCAGACACAACACCGTTGGGCATAGTACCACTACCATTTCTCGGGTTACATCTATATACATACATACGTGCTCGTAAGAACCTATAAGAAGCAGCATTGCGTTGGTTAAACTCAAAGTCTGTTTTCCCTATAAGATTGCAAATCCCCCAAGTGGCAATGCCCTGGGAAGCCACCTTACCCTGGCAGTTAAACCCTTGTGGAACGATGGTTGAGTTTTGTAAGAGCAACATTAGGTATGAGGAATCCTTTGCTAAACCCGCCACAACCAAGAAACCATGTATCAACCTCTCATGAACAATTAATGCGTGGATACGTACAAGTCTATTGCTGAGTCTTGTCCCACATCCCTATCGTCTAACTTCCCAAGTTGTTTCCTTGCATGACTAATGGGTTGTATATTTATCCTCTTGTAAATTGTGTACCATGTGTGTGATGGACTGATTCATGCTGCATGTGATTCTTGGCTTGAAAATATTAAGTTATCGATTTCATGTGATGTCATTATGCTAAGGTGATCCTACGTAATACTTTGAGTTGCTCTTATCACTTTAGAGTGTCATGGGGTCTCAGGGTTAACCGTTATGACCCTTGTTCTTTGCGGCCTGAAGTCATATTCTTGGACACCAACCCATAGCGATGCATGTGCATAGAGCTCCTTGTCATGATGCGGGCAGTGCGTAGGTGATTCAAGTCCTTGTCCCTTTCGAAAATGAGTTTAATATGGTTTCCCACGCCAACTCATTTGCCTCCTTCAATGTGATTTGCCCTCGGCGCCTAAATAGAGCGAGTAGACGCTTGAAGAGATTGGCGAGGAGGAGACTGGATACCATAAGACAATTTTCTTTTGATTTAAAAAGTAGTGATTGCAAAATGGAACCTTTTGAAAACCCACCGTGTAGATCTTACCTGCGTGCGTTCATTTTAGGAAAGACCGAATTTAGATTTAGAATTTCGAGGACGAAATTCTTTTAAGGGGGGAAGATTGTAAGACCCGCATTCTTTGTTTTCCATTAAGCTAACTGTATTACCTTTTTACGTTATAAATTGGTATTTTTAGCAACTATATGAGTTAAATTATTGTCGATGTGCTTTTGAGAACGATAAAAAGGGGTTTATTATTGCTATTATCGATTTTAAAGTTAATTCGTGCTATTTATACCTTTAAATTATATCGATAGTTTAATTTAGTCGTTATTCGATTTATTTAGTCGTTTCTTGAAAACGATTAGGTTTTCAACCTTAGAATTAGTTTCGAGGCTTATTAAATCGAACTTCGACGTATTTGGGTTCGAATCATTGATGAAGGGTTATGTATCGATTTGAGTTTAGAACACGACATTTGAGATTGGACTAGCGGTTTTAGTTGATTGAGTTATTAACTGAATCACCCAAAAAAAAAAAAAGAGAACATAAGGGGCCGAAGCCCCTTCTTCCACTGGCAGAGAGAAACGCGAAGGGGGGGTTCTTGAGGCCCTTCATGGCACCCCCACCCCGACCACAACCCCACGACAGAGAGAGAAAGAGAGAGAGGAGGGCCGCCGGCCGACGAGCTGGGGCCGAGGTCGATGTCGGGGCACCGGCAAGTCAGGTGTCGGCCGACCCTCGAGTCACCACAGCGAGAGGAGAAGAGAATTCGAGTGAGAGAGAGAAGAGTGGGTTGTGACCGGGCGGTTGACGGCGGCGGGGTTCTCCGGTTGGCGTCGTTCCGTCGACCACCACGGCAGGCCGAAACCGCCACAAACAGCAGCAGGACCGGGTCTACGGGATGCTGATCCGGTTCCGTGTCGGGCTAGGGTTTCGACCGCAGTAAGTGGGTGCGATTTTAAGACCGTGTGGACCGAGGATTGAGGCTTCTCAGTATCCAAATCGGGCTCGAAAGCGCTCAGAACGAGTCCTCTAGCATGGAATTGAGGTGGGTGTTCTCGCCTCCTAAGTTATTACTAATTTCGAAGTTAATTTTCAGTAGATTGATGTTGCATGTCAAGTTAGGGTTTGTTAAATTCATTAGAAATGTCAAGAAAGGAGCTGCTCATGCTTAGGTTCGATTCATTTGGTTGATTTATGCCTGAAATTGTAAATCGATGCGAATTATGTGCATTTAGCATTGATTCAAGTCCATGAATGAAAACCATGCGTGAATTGTTAATTCGAAGTAATTTAAACGTGTTTCGCATCGATTTGAACCCATGAATGTAAATCATGCTTGAATTGTTAATTCGAAGTAATTTAAACGTGTTTAGCATCAATTCGAACCCATGAATGTAAATCATGCTTGAGATATTAATTCGAAGTTAGTTTAACGTGTTTAGCATCGATTCAAATTAACGAGTTAATGTATGAAAAAGAATTAATATCGAAGTTATATTAACGTGCTTAGCTTCGATTCAAGTTATTTAGCTAATATATGAAAAATAATTGAAAACGAAGTTAGTTTAACGTGTTTAGCTTCGATTCGAGTTAAACTAGCTACTGCATGTAAACGAATTAAATTCGAAGCTATTGAAATATGTTTAGTTTTCACTCGAACCTCTTTTCTTTGTACATTCATGCTTAGGAAAGTTACTTCGAAATGTATCGTATGTGTTTAGAATCAAATTATGTTTGATTTACTGAATAAAGTGTTGTCGAATAATGAATAAATGTGGCTATATGCACGCTTGTTGTAACGCTTCGCTGAATAATGCTGGTTGCTCAGGTAAGGGCCTAATCTTCCCTCCCTTTTACATAAGCTAATATGATAATATGTTGTGATTAATAAATCGATGAATCGAGTTAGTAGTTGGATGGTTTGAGGAAAGAATTATGAGCGTTCGAGGTCTTGTGGTACGGTGCAAGTGAGGAGGGAGACTGGGTTGTGAATTGACCGCAATCGTGTGGATTACGAGGCTATGTGCAGCTCATTGGGTTGAAATGATTACGAAGTGTTTAAATGTGATATGTGTATACCCTTTTCCTTATTTGTTTAAAATGTAACATGTGTGTGGAAGGGTGATGTTTTAGCAAATGACTCTTCATGTACTTTAAATGAATAATAGCCATGTCTGGTAACGAGGTATGGCCTATTTTAGCTATTCAAATAGTGTTTGGGAGGAATCCCTAAAACGTTTTTAACAAAAGGGAGATGGGAATTATATGTTGATTGATTTTATTGTTTGAAATGGAAAATTACTAGCCGTTATGCTTTAAGTGGCTAAGATAATGTGCTGCGGACAATATGATATGATGTAAATAATGTTAACCTGGGGGATAAGCACGGATAAACCCTAGAGGCCCTGATGAGGGCTAATGTAATGGTCCGATATGTTATATGTAGCCATCTCGGGAGTAAAAGCTTAAGCGTGAGCGTTAGGTCTCACTACGGGGTCGAGAATAGTTCTCACTCAATCAGCACCCTGTAATGATCTTATGCCAGAAGTACTTTCGTACTAAGTTAAGAAAAGAAATTGGCCCTTTGCCATTTTTAAACGATCAAAAAGGAAAGGAAGTTCTTTTTATGGGCCTAAAAGGCTACATGGAATGATGTATGAAAAGCTTATAAGAGTCGTTACACGACCAAACGAAATGAAACTTCCTTTAAAGACTAAGAAAACGTTTTCAACGAAAGAAAGAAAGCCTTCAATGAATGAGTTATGAAATGATCCTCAAGCATGTTTGAATGTAGATTCTTAGCCTATGTATTAAAGGAAAGCTTTCAATGGATGCATTATGAATGATTCTTAAGCATGGTAGAACGTGGATTCTAATCTTATGTGGCATCATTCTTATCCATAGCAAATCTGTCTGATTTAAAGTGTATGAGATAAGAAAGAAAGTTATAGCACGTTAAAAATTCCATGAATGAAGGCGTCTCTTCCGAAAAGAATGAACGTTGATATGTGAATAGCATGCGAAGGTATCATATAGCCTAATATGATGTTTAAAGGTACTTAAATGCTTGATATGTGTTTATGTGTGTGATATGTATATTACATGAATGAACGTTGATATGTGAATAGCATGCGAGGTGTCATATAGCTTATATTATGTTTAAAGGTACTTAAATGCTTGATATGTGTTTATGTGTGTGATACGTATGCTATATGAATGAACGTTGATATGTGAATAGCAAGCGAAGATATCATATAGCTTAATATGACGTTTAAAGGTACTTAAATGCTTGATATGTGTTTATGTGCGTGATATGTATATTATATGAATGTACGTTGATATGTGAATAGCATGCGAGGGTGTCATATAGCTTAATATGATGTTTAAAGGTACTTAAATGCTTGATATGTGTTTATGTGTGTGATACGTATATTATATGAATGAACGTTGATATGTGAATAGCATGCGAGGGTGTCATATAGCTTAATATGATGTTTAAAGGTACTTAAATGCTTGATATGTGTTTATGTGTGTGATTTGTATATTATATGAATGAAATGCCAAGAAAAGTGTATTTATGAAAAGGGATAGCCTTATATACACATCATATGATTGAGGGTTCATGTGTAGTTCAAATGGAGTATTAGGAAGTTATGTTATGAAAAGAAAAGATCCTTATACTTAGCCTTCGATACTTACTCACGTGCCTAACTGCTTGCTAGTAAAGAACTCCGTCATTGAGGAACCTAGAAATATGATTGAGTGGTCGAAGTGAAGTTTATGTTTAGTGATCCTCCTATAAAGATTCTATGAATATCTATTATGATAGTAAAGTATGGAAACGTAATATGTGACTAGTAAAGATAGTATTGCCTGCAACGGTTTTGGTTTTAAGGGGGTTAGGGGACACTCACTGAGCGTGTGGTTGCTCATCCCGCTATTCTTTCCCCTTTTCCCCAGTTTTCTTTCTGACGGGAAGAAGTTGAGTCAGATAAGCCCAGAAGGAACCTATTGTTGCTTACAAGGCATCGTATGTGCTCATTTGAAGGGATCTTACGTGTTTAATGAAGTCATGTAATGTCCTCTCTTAGTTTATAAAGGTCTGTAAACGATTATTCTAGTTCATGTAATGCATATGGTATAAAGGTCGCTCTGTATGGCCCCCTGAGCCAACCATCAAGTTAGTTAGATGTCTTCTTGGTTTAATTTAGCTATGTTTTGGGATGTAAATCTTAATACTCCGGTTTTGTTAACCGTTGAGTTGTATCTTGCATTTCTTCATTATTCATGAATCAATCTGGTTGGTGTACTCCGAGCGAGTGGCTCGTTGAGTTATGAACTCCAGCGTGTGGCCGTTAAGCTATGTTTTAAATGTTTTGCACTTCCGTTGATTTACAGGGACTTATTATAGGGCTTTTAGCCTGGAAATGGTCAGTTTTTAGGGGGAACTCTGTCTGTTTCGTCCCAGAAATTAAGTAAGAAGTTAGGAAAGCGTAACGCTTCTGGCCTAGGGGGTGGATGAAGGTATCTCACATCGGGAGTTGAGGAGAACGAACCACGCCTTATAAGCGTGGGGAAATCTCAACCCATCGAGGCGCCTTTTGAGGACAAAACCGTGAGGGCAGGGATGGTGGTAGCATCCCGCCTGCCCAAAGCGGACAATACCTTGATGGCGGGTGGTCATGGGCTGTTACAATAGTATCAGAGCCATGGACCCGACCCGATGTGCCAGCGAGGATGTTGGGCCCCTGAGAGGGGGGTGGATGAAGGTATCCCACATCGGGAGTTGAGGAGAACGAACCACGCCTTATAAGCGTGGGGAAACCTCAACCCATCGAGGCGTCTTTTGAGGACAAAACCGTGAGGGCAGGGATGGTGCTAGCATCCCGCCCGCCCAAAGCAGACAATACCTCGATGGCGGGTGGTCGTAGGCTGTTACAGTTCACGCCCAAAATTCCCTTGAACTCGTCCCAGGCTCGGCTACTCCCAGAACCCGAAACCCTAGCTTCGATTTGGTCATGGTTAGGGTTGTCTGGGGTCGAATTCGACCCCCGGATTTATAGAGGAGGTGGAGAGGGTCGTGGCTCGCCGGAATCCGGCACGTGGGTGGTGGTTTTCAGGCGTTAGACGCGTGGTTTGTGAGCTGGCTCGATCGTGTGACGTGGGGAAGGAAGACCGGCGGTGTTTGGGTGGCTGGCGACGCGTGGGTGAGGCCAGACGCCTCGGCGGTGACGCCAGGCGGCGACCGGTGACCCGCGAGAGAGAGAGAGAGAGCGAGAGCGAGGCAGAGAGAGAGAGCGAGGTGCGAGAGAGAGAGGAAGGGGAGGGGGTCGGGTTCTCTGTGACCCGATAACAGGCCCCCCTCCCTTTTGTTTTTTTTTTTTTTGATTCAATTAACATCATTCAACTGAATTCTGATCCCGTACTTGCTAATGGTTAGGCTAAACCCGAATCAAAACGACCTACAATCAACATTTCAGTTTAAACTTTGGGATTCAACCAAGTAAAACAAAAAACGATTTTAAAAACTCGGTTTAGCGTTGATTCGATAATTTTATAAATAAGTAACATCGATAATAACGTTAATCAAATAATCGTTCTTTTTAATGAATTTAATCGTTAAAAACTCACACAGTTACTAAAAATAAGATTTCATAACGTAAAAGCAAGACAGGCAACTTAACGTAAAAATAACGAAGGTGCGTCTTACATTCTTCCCCCCTTAAAAGAATTTCGTCCTCGAAATTCCAAATCCAAGTTCGATTTTTCCTAAAATGAACGCGCGTGGGTAAGATCTACAAGGTGGGTTTCCAAAAGGTTCCATTTTGCAATCACTACTTCTTTTTAAATCAAAAGAAAATGTCTTATGGTATCCAGTCTCCTTCTCGCCAATCCTCTTCAAGCATCTACTCGCTCTATTTAGGCGCCAAGGGCAAATCGCATTGAAGAGGGGCAACTGAGTTGGCGTGGAAAACCATATCGAGTTTGTTTTGAAAAAGAACAGAGATTTCCGATCACCTAGACTCAGTTAGCTTGGCGAGCAGTAAATCTATGCATATGCATATCTATAAGTGGGCATCGAAAGGCATGACAATCGAGGCAATGACATCTTACGGTCACACACTAGCAGTCTCATTCTAAAACATGAATTCAAGTCACTTTTGGGATCACAACGGTTAACATGGAGACTACTAACCTTTCCAAACCTCCAAACGATGTACCAAAACGCCATCAAAGTGGAGCATGTTATATATGAGTCTGCGGCATCTGAGTTAGCTACGCAACAGAAAAGGAAGCGGGAGGTCGAGAGCTCTCAAGGAGTGGTGCGTGGGAATAGGAGGAAACCTAACTCCAATCATCAATCTCAAAAGGACCGCACTCCATATGAGCCAAGGTCTCGATGTGAGACGTGTGGCAAGCTCCACAATGGGCCCTGTGCAAGATTAATTGGGGCGTGCTTTGGGTGTGGAGAAATTGGACATTACCAAAACCAATGTCTGAAGAAAGTACAAGAAAACATGCAAGCTAATCAAAGTACTGAGTCAGCAAATAGGCAAGGCGGCAGCAATCTCCAAGCAAGAAAATGACTCATCCAATTTCACAGTTCCATGATGTGTATGAAAGTCGGTAAGAAATCTTTCTTCAAGTACTTCCTTTTTATATAAGTATATATGGATTTATTTCGCATCTTGTGACCAAAGCGTATAAGTTTCGAGGATGAAACTTTTCATAAGGTGGGAAGAATGTGAGACCCGCATTTTTGACATACTTGCTTAACAAATATTATGCCTGTTGGGTTGGAAAATTTTATTTTATTATCCGCCAACCTACAACTACCATATCACCCAAGTTATTGATCTATTCAACTTTGGGTCCCAAAAATAAATTTCCTAAAATTGTGTAACAAGACAAGCCTTCGATTCCTTGAAACGCCAACCAAAGCAATTCCTAAATACGAGCAGATTGTTGAATCCTGGTAATAGTTCTGTAATGCACTAAATTGATCCTTAATATAATCAAAGGGCCGGTAAGCTGACCAACGATTATATTTAGGAACTCGATTTAAGATCAAAGGCCCGGGTATTTGATTATTAATACAATAGATTGAAGTTTTGTGGTAGAATTGAATAAAAAAAAAAAAGAGGAGAGGCTAATTTTGTCAACACATGCGTGAACACCCCCCCGAGCTCTCTTTCTTTCCTCTTCTTCTTCTTCCCGATGGTGCTCTACTTCCCCTGTCCTCCTTCTCCTCCTTCGCTTCCGGCCACGCACGCCGTCGTTGGTCGCCGGCCTTGAGCCAGTCGACCCCCCCGTGAGCTGCCCCTCCTTCCCCCTCTGCGTGAAACCCCCGACCGCCCCTCTCTCCCCTGTTCCTCACCTCCTTGTTCGTTTCTCCTCCTTCCACGCACCACGACCGGCCGAACACTGGCGAATTCGGCGCATGCAAGGTGATTTCGAACTCCTCCTTCATCTATAAATTGCATTCTTGACCTAGATTCTTCCTAATTGTGTTTAATTTCTCAAAAATTACAAGTTAGGGTTTTGGGTTTGGAAGTGGTCGACCCTTGCGCGAAGAGCAGAGGGGATACTGAGCTTTGGGAGTTCGAAATTAGCTTCAATCCAGTCAGTTTGCACGCCTATAGCTTGAATTCGAGGTGGGTGGACCTTTAATCCCTTCTATTTTAAGGATTTCGAATGATAGTTATATGAATCAATTTATTGAATTGGTAGACTGAATTGTTACTGTATGAATTCGATTATATGTGTGGACAAGCAAATGAATTAAACATTGCTACGCTAGGGCAGAACCAATATATTCTTGAAAGGTTGCTAGATGCTTTAAAATGGAGTTTTCGATGAATCTAGCTTACATTTATTGCTAATCATTGCAATTAAGTTAGAAACGATGTTGTTTTTATGATTTAGCAACCCTATTACGTTTATACGAAGCTTTCAAGTTAGAATCAAAGTCGTTTTATGATTAGGCAACCTTATTATGTTTATAAAGAGCCTTTTAGTTAAAGACGAAGTCGCTTTACGATTTAGTAAACTTATTGTGTTTTTGCAAAGCATTTAAGTTAGAAAATAAGTCGTTTTACAATTTAGTAAACGTGTAACGTTTATAAGAAACTTTTAAGTTTAAAGTGAAGTCGTTTTACAAGTTAATAAACGTATTACGTTTATACGAAGCATTTAAGCCAATAATGGAGTCGTTTTTACAAACTAGCAAATGTTTTACGTCGATAGGAAGTTCTTAAGTTAAAAACGAGGTCATTTTGCAAGTTAGTAGCCATAATACGTTTATATGAAGCTTTGAAGTTAGGAACGAAATCGTTTTACGACTTAACAAGCTTATTACGTTTTTAAGAAGCTTTGAAGTTGCAAAGGAAGTCGATTTATGTATTAATAGACTTATAACGTTTATGACAAGCCTTAAGCTTCGAACTTAGTTTGAATTAAGCATTAACTAAACACGTTATGTTTCAAACGAGTTGCGATTTACGACTTAGCATACATATTACATTTAAAGGAAGCTTTTAGATAAAAAGCGAAGTCGTTTTATGAGTTAGCAATCGTTTTACGTTATTAAGAAGTTTTTGAGTTGAAAACGAAATCGTTTTACGATTTGGTAAACGTGTTACCTTTATAAGAAACCTTTAAGTTTAAAGTAAAGTCGTTTTAAGCATTAACCAACTTATTGCCCTTATAAGAAGCTTTTAATCCTAAAAGGAGATCGTTTTACGAGTTAATTAACGTATTACGTTTATACGAAGCTTCTAAATTAGAAACGAAGTTGTTTTTACGAATTCGTAAACGTATTTTACAAAGTTAGTTTACACGTTGGCAAATTTAATTCGATTATGAAAAGCTTTTAAACCATTCACGAAATCGATTTATGAGATTAGTAAACTTGGCTTGTATCATGTTCATCGCTTGTGTTTAAAAGGTTGTAATGAGCGTAAAAGGGCAACTGAAGGTGATTATTTATGAATCCTAACTTTCAAGAGCACGCCAGTAACGACGAAGTTTTGAATCGTGAGTTAGTATACTCACCATGTTTTTAAGAGGCCTTTCTTGTTATTTGCCTAAAGCTAAAGTCGTAAGAAAATTATGTTCTCATGTTTTAAGTTTATAAAACTTATATATGAATACGTATAAGCATGTTTGTCCTCTAAGTATGTATGTGTATTAAGTTTTCATGTTTTAAGTTCATTAAACGTATATATGAATACGTATAAGTATGTTCGTCTACGAAGTATGTATGTGTATTATGTTTTCATGTTTTAAGTTCATAAAACTTATATATGAATACGTATAAGTATGTTCGTCTACGAAATTTGTATGTGTATTATGTTTTCATGTTTTAAATTCATAAAACTTATACATGAATACGTATGAGCATGTTTATCTACTAAGTATGTATGTATATGAATTTCATAAGTTCCTAAGACCTATATATGAATCAGTATGAGTATGTATGTGAACGTATGGTTATGTTTATATCTATGTGTGCGTAGAGGAGCTACTCTAGAAACTTTCAGCTTAAGTCTAAGACCCAGGGATGGTGGCTTAGTTCCCGCCTGGTATCACATATGTTACGTTATGATAGATTCAGCGATGGTGGCTTGATTCCCGCCTGAAGTCTCAGTATGAAATTACGTCTCAGCATAGTATGATGTCTGTCCGGATAGGCGTATGTTGCCGCTCGAGTTTGGCCAACTAGGGATGGCAGTAACAAAGTACCTCTAAGAGTCTAGTCTCCTCATTTACGTGAATAATTTACTACGTGTGTTTTTCTATAAGTAAAGATTACGTGTAAAATCCCTATTTATGCTATGTTCCTGGGTTTTCGTAACTTCATTATGGTTGGTCAACATATTACCGTTTTTACTAAAGTTAAGCTTTTTGGTATGACTATTCCTTCGCTGGGTTTATGGTTCGAATATGTTGTATCATGTGAAAGCTCTTCAACTAAAATGAATTACGAAAGGCTTTCATATGTTGATATGTATTTTAAGTATGTTTTGGGAGAGAGGGTTTACTCACTGATCGGTGGTTGCTCATCCCCATTACTTTTCCCCTTTTTCCCAGATCCACAGGTATGTGATTGACGCATGGAGTGCAACAAGGATGGACTTGCTTGGTTTGATTATGACGTAATTATGTAATATTGAATATGTTGTAAGGTTATGTAATTATTTAACTTCTTGTAAAGTTTACGAAAAATAGAAAGCTCTGTATACTCCGGGCGTGTGGCCCGTAGAGTTGTGGACTCCGGCGTGTAGCCGTTGAAATGTTGGTGTTATATAGTACCATTATGTATTGCAGGGTTATTATGTAAGGCTTTAAGCCTGGGAAATGGTCAGTTTTCAGGAGAGACTCTGCCCGTTTTGCCCCAGAAATTAAGAAAATTCTAGCATTTCTAGCCCTAGGGTTAAACTCGAGGCCCAATTAGGTTATAGTGGCTTAAGTTTTAAACTTTGAGTCTCTCTTATGTTATGTTTTAAATAGGCTTAAGCAAGTTACCTTAACAGTCTTTCCCCAGGGGAAGGTTGTGGCGTGTAGCACGACCCGCCTGAGATCGGGGGTGTTACATTTGATGGTATCAGAGCCATGGACCCGACCCGATGTGCCAGCGAAGACGTTGGGCCCCTGAGAGGGGGCGTGGATGAAGGTATCCTACATCGGGAGTTGAGGAGAACGAACCACGCCCTATAAGCGTGGGGAAACCTCAACCCATCGAGGCGCCTTTTGAGGACAAAACCGTGAGGGTTGGGATGGTGGTAGCGTCCCGCCTGCCCAAAGCGGACAATACCTCGATGGCGGGTGGTCGTGGGCTGTTACAGTGCTCTGATACCATCAATGTAACACCCCCATCCCCTAGGGCAGAAGCGTTACGCTTTCCTAACTTCTTACTTAATTTCTGGGACGAAACGGACAGAGTTCCCCCTAAAAACTGACCATTTTCAGGCTAAAAGCCTTACAATAAGTACCTGTAAATCAACGGAAGCGCAAAGCATTTAAAACATAGCTCAACGGCCACACACCGGAATTCATAACTCAACGAGCCACTCGCTCGGGGTACACCAACCAGTTTGATTTATGAATAAAGAAGAAATGGAAGATACAACTCAATGGTTAACAAAACCAGAGTATTAAGATTTACATCCCAAAACATAGCTAAATTAAATCAGGAAGACATCTAACTACTTGATGGTTGGCTCAGGCGGCCATACAGAGCGACCTTTATACCATATGCATTACATGAACTAGAATAATCGTTTACAGACCTTTATGAACTAAGAGTACATTACATGACTTCATTAAACACGTAAGATCCCTTTAAATGAGCACATACGACGCCTTGAAAGCAACAATAGGTTTCTTCTGGACTTATCTGACTCAACTTCTTCCTGTCAGAAAGAAAACCTGGGGAAAAGGGGAAAAAGTAATGGATGAGCAACCACACGCTCAGTGAGTGTCCCCCAACCCCCTTAAAACCAAAACCGTTGCAGGCAATACTATCTTTACTAGTCACATATCACGTTCCCATACTCTACTATCATAATAGAAATTCATAGAACCTTTATGGGAGGATCACTAAACATAAACTTCACTTCGACCACTCAAGCATATTTCTAGATTTCTCAACGACGGAGTTCTTTACTAGCAAGCAGTTAGGCACGTGAGTAAGTATCGAAGGCTAAGTATAAGGATCTTTTTTTTTCATAACATAACTTCCTAACACTCCATTTGAACTACACATGAACCCCCAATCATATGATGTGTATAAAAGGTTATCCCTTTTCATAAATACACTTTTCTTGGCATTTCATTCATATAATATACATATCACACACATAAACACATATCAAGTATTTAAGTACCTTTAAACATCATACTAAGATATAAGACACCCTCGCATGCTACTCACATATTAACGTTTATTCACATAATATACATATCACACACATAAACACATATCAAGCATTTAAATACCTTTAAACACCACATTAAGCTATATGACACCCTTGCATGCTATTCACATATCAATGTGCATTCATATAATATACGTATCACACACACAAACACATATCAAGCATTTAAGTACCTTTAAACATCATATTAAGCTATATGACACCCTCGCATGCTATTCACATATCAACGTTCATTCATATAATATACATATCACACACATAAATACATATCAAGCATTTAAGTACCTTTAAACATCATATTAAGCTATATGACACCCTCGCATGCTATTCACATATCAGCGTTCATTCTTTTAGGAAGAGACGCCTTCATTCATGGAATTTTTAACGTGATATAACTTTCTTTCTCATCTCATACGCTTTAAATCAGACAGATTTGCTATGGATAAGAATGATGCCACATAAGATTAGAATCCACGTTCAGCCATACTTAAGAATCATTCATAATGCATCCATTGAAGGCTTTCCTTTAATACATAGGCTAAGAATCCATACCCAAACATGCTTGAGGGTCATTTTATAACTCATTCATTGAAAGTTTTCTTTCTTTCGTTGAAAACGTTTTCTTAGTCTTCAAAGGAAGTTTCATTTCGTTTGGTCGTGTAACGACCCTTATAAACTTTTCATACATCATTCTATATAGCCTTTTGGGCCCATAAAAAGAACTTCCTTTCCTTTTTAATTGTTTAAAAATGGCAAAGGGCCAATTGTTTTTCTTAACTTAGTACGAAAGTACTTCTAGCATAAGATCATTACATGGTGCTGATTAGGTGAGAACTATTCTCGACCCCATAATGAGATCTAACGCTCACGCTTAAGCTCTTACTCCGGGGATGGCTATATATAGCATATCGGACCATTACATTAGCCCTCGTCAGGGCCTCTAGGGTTTATCCGGACTTTTCCCCTAGGGTAACATCATTCTTTTCATTCTTTTCATTCTTTTCATATGGTCCGAAGCACATTATCTTAGCCACTTTAAAGCGTATAGGCCATAACGGCTAATAATTTTGTTGTGTCTTTTGGTAAAATTATTTATCACATAACTCACAGTTTTCTAAACCGTTTTAGGGATTCCCCCGTTCAAGCAGATTCACTCCCAAATACTGTTTGTATAGCGAAAATAGGCCATTGCTTGCTATTAATCATGGTTATTATTAGTTTGAAAACACGAGAAACGTTCTTTGTCAAATCACCACACTTTCACGCATTATGCATCTTAGACATAAAAGGGCGAAAGGGATTCACACATTTCACATTCAAACACTTCATAATCATTTCAACAACACAATGAGCCACACATGGCCTCGCAATCCACCCGATTGCGGTCAATTCACAACCCGAACTCCCTCCTCACAAGCACCGTACCACAGGACCTCGAACGCTCATGATTCTTTCCTCAAACCATCCAACTACCAACTCGATTCATCGATTCATTAATCACAACATATTATCCTATTAGCTTATACAAAAAGGGGTGAAGTTTAGGTTCTTACCTGAGCACCCAGCACCATTCAGCGGTGCGCTACAACAAGCGTTCATATGGCCACATTTATTCATGAATCGACAACACTTTATTCCATAAATCAAACAGAATTTGATTCTAAACATATACGACACATTTCAAAGTAACTTTCCTAAGCATGAATGTACAAAGAAAAGAGGTTCGACTGCAAACTAAGCATATTTCAATAGCTTCGAATTTAATTCGTTTACATGCATTAGCTAGTTTTACTCGAATCGAAGCTAAACACGTTAAACTAACTTCGTTTTCAAATTTTTTCCATATATTAGCTAAATAACTTGAATCGAAGCTAAGCACATTAATATAACTTCGATATTAATTCTTTTTCATACATTAACTCATCAACTTGAATCGATGCTAAACACGTTAAACTAACTTCGAATTAATATCTCAAGCATGATTTACATTCATGGGTTCGAATCGATGCTAAACACGTTTAAATTACTTCGAATTAACAATTCACGCATGGTTTCCATTCATGGAGTTGAATCAATGCTAAATGCATATAATTCGCATCGATGTACAATTTTAGGCATAAATCAACCAAATGGATCGAACCTAAGCATAAACAGCTCCTTTCTTGACATTTCTAACGAATTTAAGAAACCACATGCAACATCAATCTGCTGAAAATTAACTTCGAAAATAGTAATAACTTAGGAGGCAAGAACATCCATCTGGAATCGCTTCATTACCCACTAAATTGGTAGCAATTCACGCCCAAAATTCCCTTGAACTCGTTTCAAGCTCGGCTAGTCCCAGAACCCGAAACCCTAGCTTCGATTTGGTCGCGGTTGGGGTTGTCTGGGGTCGAATTCGAACCCCAGATCTATAGAGGAGGTGGAGAGGGTCATGGCTCGCCGAAATCCGGCACGTGGGTGGTGGTTTTAAGGCGTTAGACGCGTGGTTTGTGAGCTGCCTCGATCGTGTGATGTGGGGAAGGAAGACTGGCGGTGTTTGGGTGGCTGGCAACGCATGGGTGAGGCCAGACGGCTCCTTCTCTCGCCGGCGACACGTGACGGCCGGCGGTGACGCCAGGCGGCGATCGGTGACCCGCGAGAGAGAGAGAGGGCGAGAGAGAAGCAAAGAGAGAGAGCGAGGTGCGAGAGAGAGGGGAAGGGGAGGGGGTCGGGTTCTCTGTGACCCGATAACAGGCCCCCCTCCCTTTTTCTTTTCTTTTCTTTTTTTTTTTTTACTCAATTAACATCATTCAACTGAATCCCGATCCCGTACTTGCTAATGGTTAGGCTAAACCCGAATCGAAACAACCTACAATCAACATTTCAGTTTAAACTTTGGGATTCCACCAAGTAAAATGAAAAACGATTTTAAAAGCTCGGTTTAGCGTTGATTCGATAATTTTATAAATAAGTAACATCGATAATAACGTTAATCAAATAATCGTTCTTTTTAATGAATTTAATCGTTAAAAACTCACACAGTTACTAAAAATAAGATTTCATAACGTAAAAGCAAGACAGGCAACTTAACGTAAAAATAACGAAGATGGGTCTTACATTCTTCCCCCCTTAAAAGAATTTCGTCCTCGAAATTCTAAATCCAAGTTCGGTTTTTCCTAAAATGAACGCGCGCAGGTAAGATCTACACGGTGGGTTTCCAAAAGGTTCCATTTTGCAATCACTACTTCTTTTTAAATCAAAAGAAAATTTCTTATGGTATTCAGTCTCCTCCTCGCCAATCCTCTTCAAGCGTCTACTCGCTCTATTTAGGCGCCGAGGGCAAATCGCATTGAAGAGGGGCAACTGAGTTGGCGTGGAAAACTATATCGAGTTTGTTTTGAAAAAAAACAGAGATTTCCGATCATCTAGACTCAGTTAGCATGGCGAGCAGTAAATCTATGCATATGCATATCCATAAGTGGGCATCAAAAGGCATGACAATCGAGGCAATGACATCTTACGGTCACACACTAGCAGTCTCATTCTAAAACATGAATTCAAGTCCCTTTTGGGATCACAACGGTTAACATGGAGACTACTATAACACATTTAGAAGAACAAAATGTCACCTAATACCGCATAGTATCATTTAAGCATAATAGCATCACATAGAATCGTTTAAGTATAATAGCATGACATAAAATTGCATAGTGTCAGCAATTCAACATTCTCAAGTTTCGGGAATGAAGGTAACATGAAACCGGTTGATATACATGTTGCAAGCAACAAGTCAGAGGTTATGCCATATCATCAATCACAAAACTTAAATAGTTAGAACAATCGAGTCACATAGCAATCCAACTCGAGTCGAGCTCAGTCACTAGTATACAAAATCGAAGCATTTCAAAACTGAGTTACTTAACCAGGGAGCTTTTATTTTATAGCAAGGTAATGGATGCATCACACAGCATCACTGAGCATCATATACAAAACAAACATTCCTATATCATGAGAATATGCAAGTAAGATGACATGCTTATGCCCATAACTCTGCCCGTTTACGACCTTATTAAAGGATCACAAGTGTATATCACAACATAGCTCTTTTAAGTTGGATGATATATTTCAATTATCCCTACTTACAACCACACTCCACACGTTAATGATCAAGTGATGCAGTGAGGATTTCGATACGACCACAAGTATATTAAGCACATCATTGAGTCTCATAAGGTACCTAGACAATCCCATATTCACACGTTCACACGAGTATAGGTCTCTAAGTTTGTGAAGTACTAGCACTCATAATTGTAACATGGTAACATGCAAATGGGAGGACTCTATAACATCAATAGTAGTATTCATAACAACTAACAAAAATGCAATGCTAAGGTTCGCCATGAAGTTCACCAATTTACATGTGGCACGCTCAATCATGTCATCCCATATCATACTGATCAACCAAGCCATCAAACATTTCACGTACAATCATTCGTAAACCTTGGAGTCATGCATCCAGGTATGATCATGGGTATGCTAGCATGCGATGTGATTAGGTATAGAACACGCAAGGCAAGCAAGTGTGAATGTAACTTCTATGGTCACAAGATTTCTAGCTAAGTATATGAATAAATAGCGACTTTAACAAAACATAAGAATAGGGGCACTTTAGTTCATATAACAATTAGGCAATTCCCTTCCCCCATCCTGTCGATCAACTCAAGTAGTCCATCTAACTCAATCGTATGCATAATCACACTGAAGGATGTACTAACAGTAGGAAATCCAATTACTTCGCTCTTCAATAATATAACTTATCAAGGATTGCTCTAAAACAAGTCTAAGTAATTATATAAGCCCTTTCGAGCTTAGTATTACACATAATGTCACAACTGCTGTATCAACCACATTCACCGTAGTAAGAGGCATACAATTTCAAAGTGCGTGTCAGGCTCTCTCTACCTTGTTCTTTCTGGGTGCATTGGGGTTTGATATAGCAAGAACACTATCAATTTCACATAGGACATCAAGAACATTGTACAAGTGACAACAAGCATTGCGCTAGATGATGAGGATAATTTTCATGCAATAGTCAAGAGAAATGCACTGCTATTGCTTAATTTCTATCCAAGCATATCAAAATCTCATTTAATTTCTTTAAACGACTCAGAATTCACATATGGGGGGTATCACCTAGTGAGATTCTCAGTCATAGAAAGCTAACTCTAATCACTTGCAAACAAATCGTTAACACATCCGACAATGCATACACCTTGGCATGTGGACACTCAAAATCTTTTGATTACACACATAAAGTTACACTCATATGGCTAAATCCAAGCATTATTGCAAAGCAAATGCGAGTCTTTGGTTGCAACAATAAGACTCAACCAAACAATTAAAAAGATCTTGAATGTCAAAGCAAAACCCTAGCTCACTAATCAGGAAGACTTTAACTTTCAAGGTCTTTAGGCTTTCAAAAGGAAATAGTTTAATTGCTTCTAGCTCTTTCTCTACCAACCTTTGAATATGTCTGCTCACTCCATTATGGGGCCCGAGGAGCAAATCGTATTTTAGGGGCAAAGATGAGCGTAGAGTTAAGGCTTTCCATTCGTTCGATTCAAATCATATGTTCTTTAAACATTGGATTAAAATTACCAAAGCATATAAACGAAACAACTTTCGATTGAGCTAACACTTATCTCATGCACGATAATACGAATCACTCGGCCTATACCTTAACAAATGGTTCTCTCATCCAACCATTCAGCTTACTGAAGCCGCACCTAACTAGTGAAATGCGCGAACATTCACATAAAACTCACATTTGCACACAAGGCAGGCATATGTCACATAACCATACAGTGTTCCTAGGCGACTATATGAAATGCAAGACTCAGATCGCGGCCTATGGTCGCAGGACCTTTGCTCTGATACCATCAAATGTAACACCCCCGACCTCAGGCGGGTCATGTTACACGCCACAGCCTTCCCCTGGGGAAAGGCTGTTAAGGCAACTTGCTTAAACCTATTTGAAACATAACATAAGAGAGACTCAAAGTTTAAAACTTAAGCCACTATAACCTAATTGGGCCTTGAGTTTAACCCTGGGGCTAGAAATGCTAGAATTTTCTTAATTTCTGGGGCAAAACGGCCAGAGTTTTCCCTAAAAACTGACCATTTTCCAGGCCTAAAACCTTACATAATAACCCTGCAATACATAATGGTACTATATAACACCTAACATCTCAACGGCTATACGCCGGAGTCCACAACTCTACGGGCCACACGCCCGGAGTATACAGAGCTTTCTATTTTTCGTAAACTTTACAAGAATTTAAATAATTACATAACCTTACAACACATTCAATATTACACAATTACGTCATGATCAAACCAAGTAAGTCCATCCTTGTTGCACTCCACGCGTCAATCACATACCTGTGGATCTGGAAAAAAGGGGAAAAGTAATGGGGATGAGCAACCACCGCTCAGTGAGTAAACTCTCTCTCCCAAAACATACTTAAAATACATATCAACATACGAAAGCCTTTCGTAATTCATTTTAGTTGAAGAGCTTCCACATAATACAACATATTCGAACCATAAACCCAGCGAAGGAATAGTCATACCAAAAAGCTTAACTTTAGTGAAAACCGTAATATGTTGACCAACCATAATGAAGTTACGTAAACCCAGGAACATAGCATAAATAAGGGTTTTACACATAATCTTTACTTATAGAAAAACATACGTAGTAAATTATTCACGTAAATGAGGAGACTAGACTCTTAGAGGTACTTTGTTACTGCCATCCCTAATTGGCCAAACTCGAGCGGCAACATACGCCTATCCGGACAGACATTATACTATGCTGAGACGTAATTTCATATTTAGACTTCAGGCGGGAATCAAACCACCATCCCTAAATCTATCATAACGTAACATATGTGATACCAGGTGGGAACTAAGCCACCATCCCTGGGTCTCAGACTTAAACTTAAAGTTTCTAGAGTAGCTCCTCTATGCACACATAGACATAAACATAACCATACGTTCACATACATACTCATACTGATTCATATATAGGTCTTAGGAACTTATGAAATTCATATACATACATACTTAGTAGATAAATATGCTTATACGTATTCATATATAAGTTTTATGAATTTAAACATGAAAACATAATACACATACAAACTTTGTGGACGAACATACTTATACGTATTCATATATAAGTTTTATAAACTTAAAACATGAAAACATAATACACATACATACTTCGTAGACGAACATACTTATACGTATTCATATATAAGTTTAATGAACTTAAAACATGAAAACTTAATACACATACATACTTAGAGGACAAACATGCTTATACGTATTCATATATAAGTTTTATGAACTTAAAACATGAGAACATAATTTTCTTACGACTTTAGCTTTAGGCAAATAACAAGAAAGGCCTCTTAAAAACATGGTGAGTATACTAACTCACGATTCAAAACTTCGTAGTTACTGGCGTGCTCTTGAAAGTTAGGATTCGTAAATAATCACCTTCAGTTGCCCTTTTACGCTCATTACAACCTTTCAAACACAAGCGATGAACATGATACAAGCCAAGTTTACTAATCTCATAAATCGATTTCGTGAATGGTTTAAAAGCTTTTCATAATCGAATTAAATTTGCTAACGTGTAAACTAACTTTGTAAAATACGTTTACGAATTCGTAAAACGACTTCGTTTCTAATTTAGAAGCTTCGTATAAACGTAATACGTTAATTAACTCGTAAAACGATCTCCTTTTAGACTTAAAAGCTTCTTATAAGGGCAATAAGTTGGTTAATACTTCAAAAGACTTTACTGTAAACTTAAAGGTTTCTTATAAAGGTAACACGTTTACCAAGTCGTAAAACGATTTCGTTTTCAACTCAAAAACTTCTTAATAACGTAAAACGATTGCTAACTCATAAAACGACTTCGCTTTTTAGCTCAAAGCTTCGTTTAAATGTAATATGTATGCTAAATCGTAAATCGCAACTCGTTTGAAACATAACGTGTTTAGTTAATGCTTAATTCAAACTAAGTTCGAAGCTTAAGGCTTGTCATAAACGTTATAAGTCTATTAACGCATAAATCGACTTCCTTTGCAACTTCAAAGCTTCTTAAAAACGTAATAAGCTTGTTAAGTCGTAAAACGATTTCGTTCCTAACTTCAAAGCTTCATATAAACGTATTACGGTTACTAACTTGCAAAATGACCTCGTTTTTAACTTAAGAACTTCCTATAGACGTAAAACATTTGCTGGTTTGTAAAAACGACTCCATTATTGACTTAAAAGTTTCGTATAAACGTAATACGTTTATTAACTTATAAAACGACTTCACTTTAAACTTAAAAGTTTTTTATAAACGTTACACGTTTACTAAATCGTAAAACGACTTATTTTCTAACTTAAATGCTTCGCAAAAACACAATAAGTTTACTAAATCGTAAAGCGACTTCGTCTTTAACTAAAAGGCTCTTTATAAACATAACAAGGTTGCCTAATCATAAAACGACTTTAATTCTAACTTGAAAGCTTCGTATAAACGTAATAGGGTTGCTAAATCATAAAAACAACTTCGTTTCTAACTTAAATGCTATGATTAGCAATAAATGTAAGCTAGATTCATCGAAAACTCCATTTTAAAGCATTTAGCAACCTTTCAAGAATATATTGGTTCTGCCCTAGCATAGCAATGTTTAATTCATTTGCTTGTCCGCACATATAATCGAATTCATACAAAAACAATCCAATCTAACAATTCAATAAATTGATTCATATAACTATCATTCGAAATCCTTAAAATAGGAGGGATTAAAGGTCCACCCACCTCGAATTCAAGCTATAGGCATGCAAACTGACTAGATTGAAGCTAATTTCGAACTCCCAAAGCTCAGTATCCCCTCAGCTCTTCGCGCAAGGCTCGACCACTTCCAAACCCAAAACCCTAACTTGTAATTTTTGAAAAATTAAACACAATTAGGAAGAATCTAGGTCAACGGTTAACAAAATCGGAGTATTAAGATTTACATCCCAAAACATAGCTAAATTAAACCAAGAAGACATCTACCTAACTTGATGGTTGGCTCAGGCGGCCATACAGAGCGATCTTTATACCATATGCATTACATGAACTAGAATAATCGTTTACAGACCTTTATAAACTAAGAGTACATTACATGACTTCATTAAACACGTAAGATCCCTTTAAATGAGCGCATACGATGCCTTGAAAGCAACAATAGTTTTCTTCTGGACTTATCTAACTCAACTTCTTCCTGTCAGAAAGAAAACCTGGGGAAAAAGGGAAAGAGTAATGGGATGAGCAACCACACGCTCAGTGAGTGTCCCCCAACCCCCTTAAAACCAAAACTGTTGCAGGCAATACTATCTTTATTAGTTACATATCACGTTTTCATACTCTACTATCATAATAGATATTCATAGAACCTTTATGGGAGGATCACTAAACATAAACTTCACTTCGACCACTCAATCATATTTCTAGATTCCTCAACGACGGAGTTCTTTACTAGCAAGCAGTTAGGCACGTGAGTAAGTATCGAAGGCTAAGTATAAGGATCTTTTCTTTTCATAACATAACTTCCTAACACTCTATTTGAACTACACATGAACCCTCAATCATATGATGTGTATATAAGGTTATCCCTTTTCATAAATACACTTTTCTTGGCATTTCATTCATATAATATACATATCACACATATAAACAGATATCAAGCATTTGAGTACCTTTAAACATCATGCTAAGCTATATGACACCTTCGCATGCTATTCACATATCAACATTCATTCACATAATATACATATCACACACATTAACACATATCAAGCATTTAAGTACCTTTAAACATCATATTAAGCTATATGACACCCTCGCATGCTATTCATATATCAACGTTCATTCATATAATATACATATTACACACATAAACACATATCAAGCATTTAAGTACCTTTAAACATCATATTAAGCTATATGACACCCTCGCATGCTATTCACATATCAACGTCATTCATATAATATACATATCACACACATAAACACATATCAAGCATTTAAGTACCTTTAAACATCATATTAAGCTATATGACACCCTCGCATGCTATTCACATATCAACGTTCATTCTTTTAGGAAGAGACGCCTTCATTCATGGAATTTTTAACGTGCTATAACTTTCTTTCTCATCTCATACGCTTTAAATCAGACAGATTTGCTATGGATAAGAATGATGCCACATAAGATTACAATCCGCATTCAACCATACTTAAGAATCATTCATAATGCATCCATTGAAAGCTTTCCTTTAATACATAGGCTAACAATCCACATTCAAACATGCTTGGGATCATTTCATAACTCATTCATTAAAAGCTTTCTTTCTTTCGTTGAAAACGTTTTCTTAGTCTTCAAAGGAATTTTCATTTCGTTTGGTCGTGTAACGACCCTTATAAGATTTTCATACATCATTCCATATAGCCTTTTGGGCCCATAAAAAGAACTTCCTTTCCTTTTTAATTGTTTAAAAATGGCAAAGGGCCAATTGCTTTTCTTAACTTAGTATGAAAGTACTTCTAGCATAAGATCATTACAGGGTGCTGATTGGGTGAGAACTATTCTCGACCCCATAGTGAGACCTAACGCTCGCGCTTAAACTCTTACTCCCGGGATGGCTACATATAACATATCGGACCATTACATTAGCCCTCGTCAGGGCCTCTAGGGTTTATCCGGACTTATCCCCTAGGGTAACATCATTCTTTTCATTCTTTTCATTCTTTTCATATGGTCCGAAGCACATTATCTTAGCCACTTTAAAGCGTATGGGCCATAACGGCAAATAATTTTGTTGTGTCTTTTGGTAAAATCATTTATCACATAACTCACACTTTTCTAAACCGTTTGAGGGATTTTCCCATTCAAGCAGGTTCACTCCCAAATACTGTTTGTATAGCGAAAATAGGCCATTGCTTGCTATTAATCATGGCTATTATTAGTTTGAAAACACGAGAAACGTTCTTTGTCAAATCACCACACTTTCACGCATAATGCATCTTAGACATAAAAGGGGGAAAGGGATTCACACGTTTCACATTCAAACACTTCATAATCATTTCAACAACACAATGAGCCACACATGGCCTCGCAATCCACACGATTGCGGTCAATTCACAACCCGAACTCCCTCCTCACAAGCACCATACCACAGGACCTCGAACGCTCATGATTCTTTCCTCAAACCATCCAACTACCAATTCGATTCATCGATTCATTAATCACAACATATTATCCTATCAGCTTATAAAAAAGGGTGACGTTTAGGTTCTTACCTGAGCACCCAGCACCATTCAGCGGTGCGCTACAACAAGCGTTCATATGGCCACATTTATTCATGAATCGACAACACTTTATTCCATAAATCAAACAGAATTTGATTCTAAACATATACGATACATTTCGAAGTAACTTTCCTAAGCATGAATGTACAAAGAAAAGAGGTTCGAGTGAAAACTAAACATATTTCAATAGCTTCGAATTTAATTCGTTTACATGCATTAGCTAGTTTAACTCAAATCGAAGCTAAACACGTCAAACTAACTTCGTTTCCAATTCTTTTTCATATATTAGCTAAATAACTTGAATCGAAGCTAAGCACATTAAGATAACTTCGATATTAATTCTTTTTCATACATTAACTCATTAACTTGAATCGATGCTAAACATGTTAAACTAACTTCGAATTAATATCTCAAACATGATTTACATTCATGGGTTCGAATCGATGCTAACCACGTTTAAATTACTTCGAATTAACAATTCACGCATGGTTTTCATTCATGGACTTGAATCAATGCTAAATGCACATAATTCGCATCGATGTACAATTTCAAGCATAAATCAACCAAATGAATCGAACCTAAGCATAAACAGCTCCTTTCTTGAGATTTCTAATGAATTTAACAAACCACATGCAACATCAATCTGCTGAAAATTAACTTCGAAAATAGTAATAACTTAGGAGGCGAGAACACCCACCTGGAATCGCTTCATTACCCACTAAATTGGTAGCAATTCACGCCCAAAATTCCCTTGAACTCGTCCTAGGCTCGGCTACTCCCAGAACCCGAAACCCTAGCTTCAATTTGGTCACGGTTGGGGTTGTCTGGGGTCGAATTCAACCCCCAGATTTATAGAGGAGGTGGAGAAGGTCGTGGCTCACCGGAATCCGGCACGTGGGTGGTGGTTTTCAGGCGTTAGACGCGTGGTTTATGAGCTGGCTCGATCGTGTGACGTGGGGAAGGAAGACTGGCGGTGTTTAGGTGGCTGGCGACGCGTGGGTGAGGCCAGACGGCTCCTTCTCTCGCCGGCGACACGTGACGGCCGGCGGTGACACCAGGCGGCGACCTGTGACCCGCGAGAGAGAGAGAGAGCGAGAGCGAAGCAGAGAGAGAGTGAGGTGCGAGAGAGAGCGGAAGGGGAGGGGGTCGGGTTCTCTGTGACGCGATAACAGGCCCCCCTCCCTTTTGTGTTTTTTTTTTGACTCAATTAACATCATTCAACTGAATCCCGATCCCGTACTTGCTAGTGGTTAGGTTAAACCCGAATCGAAACAACCTACAACCAACATTTCAGTTTAAACTTTGGGATTCCACCAAGTAAAACGAAAAACGATTTTAAAAACTCGGTTTAGCGTTGATTCGATAATTTTATAAATAAGTAACATCGATAATAACGTTAATCAAATAATCGTTCTTTTTAATGAATTTAATCGTTAAAAACTCACACAGTTACTAAAAATACGATTTCATAACATAAAAGCAAGACAGGCAACTTAACGTAAAAATAACGAAGGTGGGTCTTACATACTAAGAGCATTAGATAGACTAAAAGGTATTACAAGCCACTTATACAACCCATACTTCATCTTAAGATCTGTATTCCATTCATCTCCTTCCTTCATCCTAATTTGGTAGCAGCTACTTCTAAGGTCAATTTTGAAAAAGATCTAGGACCCATGTAACTCATCAAACATATCATTTAATCGAGGAATGGGGAACCTATACTTGATGGTGATGTTGTTTGTAGCCTTAGAGTTAACACACATACACCGAGTCCCATCTTTCTTACGTGCTAATAGAGCGGGAACCAAGTGAGGTACCCGCAGCCTAACAACTCTTGGGCTTTTCTTTGTAGTTCTTTTAACTCACTAGATAGGCCAACTTTAGGGATGCCAATGGGGCGGATTGGGGATATGGGGCATATTCCCTATCCCTATCCCTGCTCAGCTTCCCGCTCCCTGTCCCCACCCTATTCCCTGTTTCGGGCGAAAATTCCTCCTTGTCCCTGTCCCCAGCGGGGATTCATCCCCGATAGGGACTTTTATCAACAAATTTTTCCTCTATATATGAAAACTATATTATAAATTTTATCTTGGGTGAAAGGCCAAGTTTCCCAGGAAAGTTAATTCAATTAATTATAAAAAGGTTTTGTAGGTTCCATACAACAAAAGTCTAAAAAACTTCCTTAAAGTTTACAATCCAATTCAAATTAAAGTTTAACAAGTTTATACAACATAAACCTAATGTCAATGCACAAATTACCCAATCGAGCCAAAGTCTAAGAAAGAAAAAAAGATTATGTAACCAAGGTTTTTTCAAGTAAAATTATCTATTTAACTTTAATCTTATGTTCATTAATAGATTTATGTGTAGTTCTAATTGCAACAGGGATGGGAATGGGGTTTTTTCCCCAATCGGGGACAAGAAAGTGGGGATAGGGACATGGATTTTTGCTCATGTAGGTAATTAAGGATGGAGACAGGGTCTTCATTCCCATCCCTATCCCCATTGGGGATGGGGATCTTTCCCCAATGAAGGGTGGGCCCCAGCGAGCACAAGGATTCCCCGCCCTACTTCCATCCCTAGCTCATTTGTTTGAGAGGGGAGCACCCAGTAGGAGAACAATTTGGTACTCAATTCTTCTCAAAGGAGGGAGCCCTGGGGGAAATCATTAGGAAATACATCCTCAAACTCTCTCAAGAGTGATTGAGTTAGGGGATGCATAGGTTTCACTTCCTCACAAGTGTTTAATTCTACCATAAGTAAGGAAAATAAAGACTTACTATTACTAATAGGTCTCTCCACCCATGTTTCACTCATAAATGGGTTTTTCTCACATCCCTTCCTTGGTATAAATTTGAGGGGCTTATATGGAGGTAATGGGTCAAGGTAAGATTACGACCCTTGTGTTTGAATACATACGTATTGGCATGCTTATCCTAAATCATATGATTATCAAACATCCAAGGCCTACTGTGTGACAAGTGACATGCATCCATATGAAGGACATCAGAAAGTACCTCATCATAATATGGACCAATCAAAAATATAATAAGAGCTTATTTAGTAACGGTTAACTTACTCCTTTGCTTGAGCCATTAAAGAGTATATCGGGTGGGATACACCTTGGTGGGTAATTGAAGCTTGTCAATGAGTGTGGTAGAAGATACATTGGTGCAACTCCCTCTATCGATAATGAGCTTACACACTTTGCTTCCAATAGTGCACCAAGTGTGGAAAATTTGCTCCCTTTGGCTTGGTTCACAAGGAGCTTCTTTGACATGGAGTGCTCTTAGAATTACCTAGAGTTTGCCTACATCCAGAGTGACCAAAGTATACTCATCATTTTCGAATTCCTCTTTACTAGTTTCTTCCTCAATAGTTTGGATTTCTTCCATTTCTCTAATGGCAAGAGTTCTCTGATTGGACAATCCTCCTAAAAGTGTCCATAACCATGGCACTTGAAGCGCTTCTTATCCTCCAACCTCTTTTGTGGTTCACTAGTAATCCCTTTACCCCTATTGAGGGCTTTAGTGAATGTAGGATAGTGTTAACCTTGTAGGAGATGTAACCCTTGGGTGTACTTTGAGGACAAATAGAAGTGGTTTGAAAGGCTTTTCGACCCTTAAGTTGCTTTTGAACTTTGATAGCTAGGTGGCATACATCATTAAAAGATGAGTAAGGATGTAGATCCACCTTGTTAGAAATATTAGGATAATGAACCTAACAATCTTGAGTTCGGGCTCTTTATCCAAGCCAACCCTTACTTAGAGTTGCTCAAACTCCATAATGTACTCTTCTACTTTTAGATTTTCTTAGTTGAGATAGGTTATCCTGAGATAAAGTTCTTGTTTGTGAGAAGGAGGTACGAAACTCTTGTCCATATGCTTTCTGAGCTTGGATCAAGTTTTGATTTTGGATTTGGCTTTTCTACTCAAACTCTTCTTCAATTGCTCATACCATAGTGAATTATACCCCTTCAATCAGGAATGGCGAACTTGAAGGACTGTTCATCATTATGCTTTTTAAGTTTAAATATCCTTTCAATGGCTTGAACCTAACAAACATAGTTCTCTAAGTTAAGCTTGCCATCAAATTCTAAAGCCTCAACTTTGAGGTCCTTAAGGTCATCCCTTGGATGTCTGCTTCTTCTAAGCCCTTATTCCTTATCATTAAAGTTTTCATGAGAGGAAAAGTATGCAATGTCAATAGGATAAACATCATAAGCTCGACGGTAAGGGTTTCGTTATGCGATCCCCTTACTTGTTCAAGCTCTTGAGTGAGATTCTTTACTTGTTCTTGAAGCTCAATAATGGCCCTATATCTCCTCCTCTCATGGGTTTGCTCAAGAGGAATACCCTTAGAATGAGAAGTATCTCCCTCATTGACCATGATTAGTATTAGTTTGTAAGGTGAAAAGAGGGAAAATCATGGAAACAGGAGAATCACGGATGTGCTAAGGGTAGCACAGATAAGAAAGGGATGAGCATGGTCATGCTCAGTGGCACGGGGTGGTCATTCCAAATCTCTGGAATAGGAATGAGAGTACAGGAAAGGGGCACGGTTTTGCCAAGTAGCACGGGGAGGCTATGCCAAATTTCTCCCTGGGTGGTTGACGGACTTTTCGTGAAGGCTTTTTGTGGAGTTTTAGGAATGTGTTTGGATTAGGGATTGTGTTTAGGCTAATGATGGTTGAAGAAGGTAGGCAAATGAAGGAAAACTTTGAAGAGCTAAAGTGTGAATTTTTGGCGTGGAACTGAAAAGGTAGTAAGGTGATTGAATCAATGAAGGTTTCAATTGAATAGCCACCCAAGTGAAGCTCTAGCTCTAATAACAACTTGATGATCATGCATCCTCAAACTCTCAAAGATTAATATAACAAGGAAAACAATCACAGCAAAAGATGCTTCTCTTGGATTGAATCTCAATCGATAGGATTGTGAGTTTTTTGCCCAAGGTAAGACCTAAATGATAGGTTAATCACTTACCACCGAATTCGTCTTCCATAGGCTCTTAGCTATGAAAGAAGTATTGCAAAGAAAGACTCTAATCACCACTTTTGAGTAAAGAGATAAAGACGTAGAGAATTTAGTGAGAGACAATGATTATTTTCCTTTCAATTCATAATTCAACTCAAGCCAAGTTTATATCGAGGTAACAGGGTCTATAAATACCAAAAATCAAGGGACTAGCTATTACAATAGTGGAGAAAGTATACCAATAGAGGAATTACAAATTATCTTAGGAAAATAAATCAAACTACCAAGATACTTACAATTGAGGTGAGTCATATTTTTCTAGCCCTCTTCCCCCTCCTTCTAGAAGGCTTCTAGAAGGCTCTACACCTTCAATATGGGCCATCGCACTTGAAAAATCTTCTTTCGTTGTGTGTAAAATTACCCTATGCTAAGTAATCTTAAAAATAACAGCTGTATCCTCTTCAATTAAGGTCAGATTTTATATTGCTCCAAAACTGAAATTTTGTGCACACTCCACATATTTGGGCCATTTCTCCCAATATTCGAAATCAATGCCAGATTTTAGCTATGGGGATAAAATAGACATCTCCAGGAGTCAGAAAAACTTAGGCTCAATTTATTTGAGCTTCGTTAGATAGGATTTTAATTCAACCCAAATTTAGCAAATTTTCTGACAAAAATCAGCACTGCATGAGTTGGGATTTCTATCACTTTAGGGTGTCAAAATGCAACCTAACTTATGATTTTAATGCATAACCCTAAATTTAATTCCCTAAGATTCCCAACAAAGCATAGATCACCGTAATTAGACATTGATTGGTTAATGAAAAGCCAAGTTAAAGTCAAGTGAAATGCTGGAGCAGTGATCATCTTCACCAAGGAAAGTTGGTCTGGCCTTTGATGTGGATGATAGTGTAACCAGGAGTTGGCTTAGGGCTTAGTATGCATAACATATCCGAAGACTAGTCTCCCTAGCCTAACATGGCTTGTTTTCTATATCCTTACATCAATGTCTCCAATCTAACCCGGTTTACCTTTTAACCAATTTAGGTTTCTCCTACATTAGCCAACCTACTCCAGCCTTACTTTTGCCTAGTGAATCTTCTCATCTACCACACTAATCCAACTTAGTTTGACCTTTAAGAACCTAAACTGGTCCAACCTTATCTCCGCCTTACACCTTAAAGCTGGTCTAACCTAGCCTAACTCCCCCTTACCATAACTAATGGGTCCTCGCCCTTGTGGTCTTGTCCATCCAAACCTAGCACCTGCGTCACACATTAGTCTCGTGATAGTTTGCATTCATGCATTATGTATTCATGCTTACATGCTCACATGCATTTACTCGTACATACATTAGCACACGAGCACCTATAGACTTAGCCTTTGTGTTCCTACATGTATGTACATACATGGCGATATTGTAGACTCTGCATCAATGCTTGAGCTCAACCTATGCAAACCTATTCAGTGAACAAGTCGGCCTAGATTTAAGCACTTATAATGAAGGATAGCAACCTATATTCTTGTTTACACCATCTTAATTAGATATTTAGGAAGGAAAATAACATAAGAAAGAAAAGAGATGGGATAGACATCTCATCATAAGCTAATCGCAAAAAAGATGAACCACTTTATTAATGAAGTTTAACGAAGTAATAGCAACCAAAGGTAACAACTTTATTAAAGAAGCTATGGATCCATACAAGATGACCTTATAATCTTATCAAAAACATCAAGGAAGTAGAAATAAATGCCAAAAGGAATTATTTGACAGGGAAAGGTCACCACCACATGCCTTTTTGTATGCCAACACATTTGCCCATGTGTTCTTGTATGATATAGCGTATCTCTAACCTTTCCTTTGTCTTCACTGCAAGCATCTACTAATCCTCCTTCTAATCTTTTCACTCTTTTACCTTTTCATGTTTATCCACCAGGTTGGACATCCTGGGGTGCGTCTAATGCCTCAAAAATCTTTGTCATTGTCATTTTCACCTTTATCCATCAGGTTCAAAGTCCTAAAGCAGGTCAAAAAGTCAAAAAAATCTCTATCATTATCTTATCACCTATATTCGTCTAGTTGGAAGTCCTGGGATAGGTCTATGAGTCTCGAAATTCTCTATCACTAACTTGTTATCTTTATCTATTGGGTAGAACTTTGGGGAAGACCAAAAAGTCTCAAAATTCTCTATCCAAACCATTTCACCTTACCTTCTTTTTGTCCTAGGGGTAGGTCAGAAAAACTTAAAAATTTTCTTTGTCTTAGGGGTAGGCCATAATAACTCTAAAATTTTCATTGCCTTGGGGGTGGGCCAGAATAAGTCCAATATTTTCTTTATCCAACAATCCTACCATTCTATTACCCAAAAACCCTCTATCAATTCCACTTCCACTAGAATCTTAGAATCATTAGGATCTTATGCTCCTAATTTTATTCAAATCGTGTACGCTATGGTCGTAATATGACTTAACAATCCTATCATCTGATCCATGATTCTAGTTGAACTTCATATTATACTTACATATAATTATCTTCGAGAATTCATGACAACAATATAGATTTTGCATCAAAATTTTTACAGAATATAGTTACTACATTTTTGCTTTATTTATGGGTGCTTATGAATATTTTTATTAAAATATTAACTTTCACTATGTCTTATAGGAAGTAGAATATCATGATCCTTAATTCTACTCTATGATTTCAAATCTAAGGACCCTGAATCAATTCTAACTATGATCCCAAATCTAGCAACCTTGGATGAGTCATAGTGACCTCAAGTCAACTTCTTTATACGATATGGTGAGCTATAATAAACTCGAAGTGGCGTAAACCCTAAATTCGAGGTGGGTCATGATAGCCTCAAAGCATTCACATATTCTCACTTTAACATATTCAAATATATTCCTGTTTTGGACAAGATAAGCATCTCTCACTTGCTAACACCTAGCACTATAAATATACACAATGTGCTCATACATCACTCACTCTCCTTCAATGAACTCAAACACGAAATATACTTAAAAACATCACATGTTGAATCATAGACTTGTCACTTGAACACCTATCTCCTTGCCATACCGCAGGCTACATGGATACCTATTTGCACCTTTACATGACACAACATACTTTGTGTTCACCTTACTCAACTTCGACCAATGTGGGGACCTTACCTTTTCCCATAAGGCTGCATAGGGTCTTAGATCCCTATGAAGGCCATACTCATGTACATCTTGCCCCTCTTCTCTTCCAGGCTAAACATGGTCTCAGATCGGTAAGAGCCCTTTCCACTCGGCTACATATTTTAGGTGATGCATATCCTATGTGCTCAATTGCATTCATACTTTTCCCAACACAAAAAGGGATATCTAAGCATTTGCATACGTATGGCATGAAATAACATACTTTTCCCTTCATCTTCCTCAGCCTCAACCAAAGTGGGGCTTTTGCAGCCACATAAGTGTGCTTTCAGAGTATAGATTGAACACATATTGTATGCTCTAAGTACATTGATGGTCTGATGACAACACTTATAACTCATCAGTGGTCGAGTTACTTTCTTTTGGGCTTCCTAAAGGTCCTAGTCCTACAAAAATAGTTTTCAAAATAAAGGTTTTGTAGAAACATTTCAAATATTCTAAAAGGTTTACAAAAATGTCAAATAGGGGCCAAATCAGCCCCTTTTGTGAAGTTTTAGAAACTGACAACAATTTATACATCACTTATAACCGCAATCTAAGGTCAAAAGGTATTTTATTCTATTCAAACATGTTTATTGTTCAAAGAACTTTCCAAATACGTATTATAACCTCAAATTTGATAACTAACAAAGGAGATATACATCGAATAGTGAAATGTGCATAGAGACAAATACCTTCTTACTCCTAGGCATAGAACACTCTTAGAAGTAATCCAAAAGGCATGACAATTTACTCATTAGAAACTAGACTCAATAATATTTCTCACGAAAAATAATTGATTCATTTGGAGGTCAGAAGAAAAGACTATGGCCAAAATATAATGACCTAGGAAACTACCTGGACCAACGGCAGCCGCTTTGCCTTGTTTTCCTGCATTTGATTCCAGGGTACGTTTTCTCCTATGGCTCTAGCACCCACTGACAAAATGCTAGCTCCTAGTGGCAGTGCATAGGCCCTGGCTAGATCTTTAAGGCTTATGGCAGCTAAGGTTTCTACATGAACTATTTTCTTCAACCAACTTTAGGCACCATCATTCGTTATTTCCACAAACCATCCTCCTAATAGCTATATAAGAGGGGGGATCCCCCCCTTGAGGGGAGATGCACATTCACCACAAATCTTCTTTCCTCCCCTTGCTAGAGATACCACCATTTCTTTTAGCATTCTTCTCTTCCCCTCTCTCTATCTCTCCCTCTCTCTCTCTCTCTCGATAGAGAGGAGACTCTTCCTCTAGGAAATCTTCTTTTACTAAAAGTGATAGTCCTTCCTCCAGCTCTAGAAAAATCATTTCAAAATAAATTCTTAAAAATACATAGAATTCCTTTCTTCTCCTTATTTGCAAAATTCTTTTGGGAATAGTCTCCAATCATCTTTACACTTGACTTGGGATTATTAAGGAGCCCAAAATATTAACATTTTCAAGTCAGATCAATGTAAATTTTGAGGACTAAACAAACATAATACATTCATCATCTGCATTTGTTTCTGAATTACTAATTTTGATCGTTATGTTCTTATTTGAGCCTCCACGATAGTTTTCTATTTTGTATATATTCATTATAAGACTATGTAATTAATCAAGTGGTCACTTTAACTTATCACTTTCTTTTATTGTGTTCTTAGCATGTAATTATGAAATGAATCTAAGATATCATCCACAAAATTTGTGTATCCGATGGTTAATCACTCAATAAAACAAATTAGTATGAAACTTAATATTGCGTGAATTTTTGTGATTTTTAATATTCTCTCTTGAAACTTTAGTAGAGGTCATTGTTGAACAGACGATTTTAAAGCATGGATTGATGTCCTTAACACTAGTCATAGTTTCACTCTTAAACCTAGCCCTTGGCCAGTTAGCCATGGAGTCAATTCAATCTCCATCTAAGTTTGTTGTGGTTGTTTTCTTAAAATCTCATTTGGGGAAAAGTTTTCATATTTTCCGAAGATATGGTAGTGATTCTACTTACTTTTACAAAGGTTTTAAAGTATTTTATAACAAAACTGAAAATTGCCTACACTTTAGAGCAGGATTAGGACACCTAAGCCACAATGCTTTCAAAGGGCTTCTTAAAGGGGAAGTTATAGAGGCATAGAAATAAGGAGAAGAGAGCTCCCTTATAGCACTAATGAAATTTAATTCAACAACTTCTTAGAGCAATAACGGATAGATCCAACTAAACCACCACATTAATGATTATATGTACATCTTGCTCTATCCACACTCCTAAAAGGCCAATTTGATCATAATGCTAAGCTCATGGTAGAATTGTCATTCATTTATGTCACGTTTAGCTGGAAGGGAAACCATTTTCTTAGAAAATGGGAAGTATTGACATTCACCCCCCAAGCTATTTGGGGAAAAAAAACCCTATTAAAACCCTCAATTGTCCACATTAACCTTTGTCCGCATTGACCTATAAAGATATTGACATCTATCCCCCCTAAAATATTTGTGGAAGGTTTTAAAACTCTAGTATTTTCATATTGAGCTTACCCACTTTGACTAGCATCATAGCTAATTTTTAACTACCCCGAAGTAATTATGTAAAAATTTCTTTGCAAAAGTGGAGTACGGAGAGACAAAAAACCCTAATTCTGGGTCACATCCGATTAGAAGTCAGAATGAAGGTATTAACGCTGCCAAGGGAACCTGCTCCTATAGGGACATATTACAGGGCATACATCAACGTGAAACCTTTTCGTTTAACGCTAATCCGTTATTCGCTGACGGAACGAAACGAGACGATTGTGATTCGGATGATGACAAAATTCCTGAGCGGGTAGAGGACAAGCCTCTGTGCCCCACTATACTGCTGTCTAAGGCAGAAAAGAGCAGACTTCGAAGACCTTGGTGGCAAGCTTTAATCTTAAGGATGTTTGATGGTACCATTGGCTATATGCAACTTCGGAAAAGACTACAGAAGAAATTGACATTAAAAGGAGAGCTATCTCTCATTGCCATTGGCCGAGGCTACTTCATTGCTAGATTCACTCAGGTAGAAGACTATGAGTACGTGCCAATGGAGGGCCCATGGCTAATCAATGATAGGTACTTGATGATAAGGGAGTGGGTGCCGAATTTTATTCCGGGTGCAGATCTAATACGATTTCTTAGAGCATGGGTCAGAGTACCTAGGCTCCCAGTGGAGTATTTTGACACTAAATTTTTGAAGAAAATTGCGACAAAATTGGCAGGATCGTTAGGGTGGATAATACGACGGCCTGTGTGGAGAGAGGATAATTTACAAGATTTAGTGTTAAGATTGACCTTACCAAGCCTCTGCTGTCCAAATTTCAACTGAAGGGAAGAACATGGGGGATCCAATATGAAGGACTGAAACTTATTTGGTTCAAGTGTGGGAAAAGTGGCCATAGAGAGGCAGAAAGCGAGTTATTCCATGTAGCTGACAATGAAACTGGAGAGGGGAACACTCACGCTACAAGAGAGAAAGAGAACACTGAAACCATGGAAAGGGAAGTAAATCCTCTCTCAGATTCACAGAAGTGCTTAGAGGAAGAGGCCTTTGGGTCTTAGATACCGGTGCGAAAGCAGAAACGAAAGCCCAAATCGTCAACAAATTAGGGATGGATAAGACGACGGCCTCAGATACAGTTACTCCAAGCAGGAATGCAGAGCATCCTCAAGAGACGCAGCCAATGGACCAAAACAATGATGGGTCATGGTTCACACTTCTTCAAAATTTGGATGGAGAAGCACATATGACTGATGCAAATAACGTGGAAGTACCCTAGCATTCACTACTTAAGGTCCAAGGGGAACAAAACTCTGAGGAAGCTGCTATTAATTCTGAAAGGGAAGTCCCTCCAATGGAACTCACTTCCAAGACAAATGAAGTAGAGGGTGTGCTCTCCAAATAAAGTACCTGAAATGCCGTTGACCCCTTGGTCAGCAAGTAGGCCCAATATTATTAGAGCTGTAATGGACAAGCAGGGTCAAAGTTACACCAAAGAGCCTCAAAAGAGTATTCAAGGGGTTAAGGGACCACATAGGCTTGAGGGGCTTTTAATGGGCCAGGGCTCTCCTATGATGTAAGTATTAGTCTAGTCCAACAGTCAACCTAAAGCGCTCTCAGTGAAAAGAGACAGTCTGAGGAAGTTGACCGTACCACAAGCCAACAAACAAAATAAGGAGTCCTTGTTGGAGAGGATATCACTGCCAATTAATCGAGGGGGTAATCAGGGGGTTCGTCACGCTTCGGCCTCCTCCCCAATTTTTGGGAAGCTGGTAATAATGAATATGGCCCTGCCTCATGCGATGGCCACGATGAAGGAAACCAAGAGGCAACTGATCCTAGGAGTGGTGACAACCCTGTCCTACACGAATGTGTGACAGATATAGCCATAGACAAAGCAGAGGGTGGCCTCTCACTACCTCAATAAAGTGGAGGAGATGATCATTAAAGCGATATTGGATGTTTAATGTTATTTTATACCTTATGACTCCTCTGTTAATGGATAATCAAACGCCCAGATTTGCCCCCGAGGAACCTCCATTAAGTTGCCTTGTCTGGAATGTAAAAGGTGCCGAAAAACGAGAATTTCAGATTGCGTTAAAAGAAATCTTGAGAATAAATAGGCCCTCCATTGTGGTTCTACTTGAGACTCATCAGGATGGAGATTGTCCACAACGACTAGCCAACTTCATTGGTTATCAGGGCCTTACGATCAAAAAGGCAAATGGTCACAGTGGCGGAATTTAAATTTTTTGGAGGGATAATGACGTTAACGCTTCCCTTATTAAATCGAATTTTCAACATATCATGGTAGAAATCAAGGGAGGTGGGGGAACAGCTTGGTTTTTCTACGCCATGTACACTAGCCCTGATTCATCCCAGAGGCGACTGCTGTGGGACGAACTAACAACATTGGCTGCCAGTATTGACAACAGTTGGCTCCTGGCCGGGGATTTCAATGACACAGTTTCCATTGAAGAAAGACATAGTGGTAGTTTGGACATGCAAAGAAGATGTGATAGATTCAAACACTGGATTGCCAACAATGCACTAATCGATCTTGGATACTCGGGTCCCAAATTCACTTGTATGCGAGGTAACACAGCACGGACGAGACAAGATGCAAGGCTTGACCGTGCACTCTATAATGTAAACTGGAGAGTACGATTCCTAGAAGCATCGGTCAAACACCTTCCTATTATACACTCAGATCATTGCCTAATATTGATTAATACTCTTGGATTCACTGCCAATCAAGAAAATAAACCGTTTTGTTTTATGGTAAGCTAGATGTCCCATGAAAACTTTAAAGACTTTGTGGCATCAAACTGGAACCAACAATGGCCCATTGTGTCACTTCTCAAAGAGTTTGTAGGCAAGCTTCAGGCCTGGAACCAAGAGGTCTTTGGTAATATAGTTCAGAGAAAGACACTCTTATGGGCTCGGTTGGATAGACATCTTCTTAAGCTTGAAGCGGAAATCAGAAGCGAGCTTGATGAGGTGCTTCTTCAAGAAGAAACCCTTTGGCATCAAAAATCAAGACAGGAGGCCATTCGAGATGGTGATAGAAACACTAGCTATTTTCATACCTTCACTATAATTGGAAGAAAGGGCAATCGAATTGAAGCACTACAAACTAATGAAGGCGACTGGTTGACAGGGGAGACTAATCTTAAGGAGCTTGTTAGTACCTTCTTTAAGGGCCTTTGTACTGAGGAAGTCCAGCCACTTGATGGGGTGAGTTACCTAACTGGCCGTTTTCGCTCTTATTTGAGGAGGATAGGCAAAAACTTAACAGACCTATTACTACTTGTGAGGTCAAGGACGTTCTTAATTCTATGAAGCCGCTTAAGGCTCCTAGACCTGACGGGTTTCATGCCATATTTTTTCAGAAGAACTGGGACAGTGTAGCTCCTAACTTCGCGTCGGCGGTTTTGGAAGTATTGAGAGGAAAAGAAATGCCAGCCGGTACGAATAACACTCATATAGTTTTAATACCTAAAACTGATCATCCTCACCTCGTTACCCAGTTTCGCCCAATTGGGTTGTGCAATGTGATTTACAAATGTGTCATGAAGGTGATTGTCTAGAGGTTAAAGCCCATTCTACCTAAGCTCATCTCAACTATCCAAGGTGCTTTTGTTCCGAAATGACAAATCACGAATAATATTGTCATAGTTCAAGAAGTGCTCCATACAATGAGGAAGAAGCAAGGTACTACGGGTTATATGACAATTAAAATTGATCTTGAAAAGGCATATGAACGCCTTCGATGGGCATTCATTAGAGATACTCTAATGGAGATGAGGGTTCCACCAAGACTTGTGGAGGTTATTATGCATGTGTGGACTCGGCGGAGCTACAAATCCTTTAGAATGGAAGCCCTGGAAAGACATTTAAACCCTCACGTGGAATAACCCATTGTCACCATACTTGTTTGTGATGTGCATGGAGAGGTTATCTCAAATCATCAGGGGGGCAGTTGACAAAGGGGAATGGAAGCCTATCAAATGCTCACGTTATGCGCCTTGGTTGTCCAACCTTTTCTTTACGGATGATATTCTACATTTTGCGCAAGCTTCAGTACAGCAGGCAAAGGTGATCAAGAACTGTTTGGACATCTTTTGTCGTTTCTCGGGACAAAAAGTTTCTTATCTCAAGTCTAGAATTCAATTCTCACCCAACACTTCTGAACAAAGTATGGATCTTATTAGCCAGGAGCTTCAGATTCAAAGGACACAGGATTTAGGGCGCTACTTGCGGATGCCGACCATAAATGGGTGCGTAACTCGCGCCACTTTTCAGCATATTGTTGAGAAGTTTGATAAACTTCTAGCTGGGTGGAAGTCCAGGTGCCTCTGATTAGTGGGTAGGGTAAAATTAACCAAGTCGATACTCACTATCTTACCTCTTTATTCGATGTAAATCGCCAAAATTCCACGATCAGTGTGCGATGAACTTGATAGAAAGACCCTCAAATTTATTTGGGGTGGAGACGATGAGCATACCCGCGTGCATCTTATTAATTGGGACATACCGCAGAAAGACAAAGCTAATGGTGGGTTAGGAATTAGGTCGATGAGCTAAGCTAATGCAGGCTTTCTTATAAAGCTTTGATGGAGATTAATTACAGAACCAGATTCACTCTGGGCGAGGGTGCTTAGACACAAATATTGCAATGGTAGGTGTGATTTAGACATGTACCTCGACAAACCCGGTGCATCCAATGCATGGCAAGGGATTACTGCTAATATTGGATATATTAAAAAAGGTGCAGGTATCAGTCTGGGAATGGAAGGAAAACCCTTTTCTGGGACTATAATCGGGCTATGCCCACCCCCCTTGCTACGCATGCTATCAAGGAGATGCTGGCGCATCTCCAGGACGTTACAATCGAAGAGATGTGGGATCATGAGCTAGGATGGAAGTGGGATAATTGTTAGGAAATAAAGGGGATAATAGGATGTGACAATGCAACAGAATTCAACCAAGAACACAACGCAACAATGAAAAACAAGAATAAAGGACACAGGGAATTTTTACGTGGAAACCCAATGTGGGAAAAACCACGGACGGCGACAGCACACCGACGAATTTCACTATGAGCAGAGTAGTACACCACAATCACTTCAGTGATTAAGAGCAGAATTACAATACTCTCAATTGTATTCTCTCACAAACAATCTCACTCTCTCAATGTGTATTCTATATTGGAGTGTTTAGAAACAAGGCCCTAGACCCCCTTTATATAGGGTCTGTGAGGTAGGGTTTCTCCCTGAAAACCCTAGCTGCCAGGGGGAATCCTCCTTGAACACAGAAACCCTAGCCGCCATCCGAAAGAGGCGGCGAGAAGACACGTGGCACGACCGTGCCACGTGGCACGGTCACCCAGTGCCACACGGCACGGCCGTGCCATATGGCACGGTGCCCCCGTGCCAATTTTCTGTCCCTCTCGTCTTCGGCTCTTCGTCTTGGCACGCCCGTGTCTGTGCAGCATGGGCTCCCCGTGCCGATACTCGAGATTTTGGGCCATAAAACCCAACAATCTCCACCTTGGACCAAAATCTCCAATCTTCAACTTTCCGTCGCCATCGTTTCACCCCTAAGGGTGATGCCCCCTATGGGGCTATGCCCCGCAGGGCCCTCAGCAGCTGTGAACTCCCACTAAGTCCAAGCAATGCTCGAACTTAGCTGTAGGTAGTGGCTTTGTAAGCATGTCAGCAGGATTCTCTGAGGTGTGAACTTTCTTCATCATTATTTCTCCTGCAGCAACTGTGTCTCGTACATAATGATATTTGACGCTGATATGCTTGGTCTTCGAGTGGTAGGCATCATTCTTTGTCAGATGTATGGCACTCTGACTATCAGAATATACCACAGTAGCAGATTGTGGTATTCCAAGCTCCATTACCAGTCCCTTTAGCCAGGTAGCTTCCTTCACCCCTTCAGTGGCAGCAATATACTCAGCTTCTGTTGTGGACAGAGCTGCAATAGATTGTAAAGACGCTTTCCAAGAGATAGCGCCCCCACACATGGTAAAGATGTACCCAGATATGGACCTCCTCCTATCCAAATCACCAGCATAATCAGAATCAACATACCCTACTACATCAGATGTAGCAGCCTTGTTTCTATCAAATACCAGCCCTTTCCCCACAGTTCCCTTTACATACCGTAGGATCCATTTTACACCCTCCCAGTGGTCCTTTCCAGGATTATGCATATATCTGCTTACCACACTCACAGCATGTGATAAGTCTGGTCTGGTACAGACCATGGCATACATCAAACTCCCTACAGCACTAGAGTATGGTACATTGGACATTCTACCGATGTCCTCTTCCGTTTGCGGACAGCATTCCGCAGACAGTTTAAAATGTGCAGCAAGAGGGGTAGACACTGCCTTGCAGTCTCTCATTTTGAACTTGCTTAATACCTTCTCAAGATATTTTTCTTGAGACAAGTATAATTTTCCCTCCTTTCGATCCCTGTGAATCTCCATGCCCAGTATCCTTTTAGCTGCACCTAAGTCTTTCATTTCGAATTCCTTACTGAGCTGAGATTTTAGCATGCTAATCAGGGTTTTATCTTTAGATGCAATTAGCATGTCATCAACATACAGTAGTAGATATATAAAGGACCCATCACCATATTGTCTAAAGTATACACAATTATCATATCTACTACGTATGTAACCATTATCAATCATAAACGTGTCAAAACGTTTATACCACTGCCTAGGAGCCTGCTTGAGTCCATACAAGGACTTTTTCAACTTACATACCATGTGTTCCTTATCAGGAACAGCAAACCCTTCAGGTTGCTTCATATATATCTCCTCTTCCAGCTCACCATGCAGGAAGGCTGTTTTTACATCAAGCTGCTCCAACTCCAAGTTAAACAATGTCACAATAGATAACAATAATCGAATAGAGGTGTGTCTGACTACAGGAGAGAAAACCTCATTGTAGTCTATACCTTCCCGTTGGTTGCAACCACGAACAACCAACCTTGCTTTCCACCTTGCATCCTCTACCCCAGGAATGCCCTCCTTCTTCTTGTATATCCATTTGGCAGTTAAGGCCCGTCGGCCTTTAGGCAGGTTACATAACTCCCAAGTCCCGTTTTTCTGCAGACTTTCCATTTCTTCTTGCATAGCCTGAATCCAGTTGGGTGAACTTGGGCAGGTGATGGCTTCAGTATAATTTGAAGGCTCAGTTCCTTCAGACACTTCCTCTGTAACAGAAAGTGCAAATGCTATCAGCCCTTCATCATCGTTGTACCGGGCCGGTCTCCTGATCTCCCTGCGAGGACGATCACGTGCTATAGAGTGCTCAACCTCCTCCTGAGGTTGATTAGTGCTGATAGCCCCAGGCTCATTGACCTGGACTTCCCTCATAGCTCCACCTTGAGCTGCAGCAGTCTCCAGCTCCACCTCCATGTTGGTGTCTTGCTGAGTTCCTGTACCAGTAGAAGGAACAGCAGCATTCTTTCCAGAAGATAATATATCAGACTCATTGAAAGTAACATCCCTACTTTGTATTACTTTCTTAGAATCAGGACACCACATACGATACCCCTTAGATTCACTAGCATACCCCAAAAACATACATTTAACTGCTCTAGGTGCTAGTTTTCCCTCATTTACATGAGCATACACAGGACACCCAAATACCCTGAGATTAGAGTAGTCAACAGGATTACCTGACCATACTTCTTCTGGAATCTGAAACTCGATGGAGGAGTGTGGTGATCGATTCACCAGGTAGCAGGCCGTAGAAATGGCCTCAGCCCAAAACGCTTTGCGATCCCAAAGCCCAGCAGTTGAAAGCAAACACCGTGCTTTCTCTAACAACGTCCTGTTAATTCGTTCTGCGATCCCATTCTGTTGTGGTTTCCCGACCAAGGTTTTATGCCTGGCTATGCCGTTTGCTGTGCAGAATTCTTCAAACTCAGATTCAACAAACTCCAGGCCATTATCAGTCCTGAGTTTCTTGATCCTTTTGCCAGTCTGGTTCTCAACCAGAGCCTTGAATTTCTTGAACATTGAGAATGTCTCGTTTTTCTGTCTCAAGAAATACACCCAAACTTTTCGTGAGAAATCATCAACAAATGTTAACATGTAACGCTTACCTCCCATCGAAGGTACCTTAGAGGGACCCCACAAATCAGAATGTATGTAGTCCAGGACCCCCTGAGTACGGTGACTAGCCTTTGAGAAACTTACCCTTTTCTGTTTCCCAAATACGCAGTGATCACAAAAATCCAACTTACCCGTACTAGCGTTACCAAGACAACCTTTCTTACCCAGAATGGTCATCCCTTTCTCACTCATATGGCCCAGCCTCATGTGCCATAACATCGTCTCATCTGCTGTACCTACAGCAGCTGCTCCTGTAACTGTGGCTCCCTGCAGGATGTAGAGACTGCCCTGCCTCAGTCCCTTCATCATCACCATGGCTCCTTTAGCCACCTTTAGAGCTCCATTCTCCATGACGATTCTGCAACCATTAGACTCAAGAGTTCCCAAGGAAATCAAGCAACGAGTCATATCAGGAATATGACGCACTTTAGACAATGTTCTAATAGTGCCATCATGGGTTCTGATCTGGACTGTACCTATCCCTGCAACCTTGCATTCACTATCATTGCCCATAAGTACCACCCCAGAATCCACAGACTCATAAGTAACGAACCAGTCCCTATGAGGACACATGTGGAATGTGCAACCAGAATCCAAGATCCAATTGTTATCCACCCCTTTCCCAGAGATGGTAGCTAAAGAAGTAGCAAGCAGAACATCCCCATCTGACTCAGACTCTATCACACAGTCAGCAGTAGCAGTTTTACCCGTTTCCTCATTCTTGTTCTTTAGCTTCCAACAATTAGCCTTTATGTGACCCAATTTTTTGCAAAAGTGGCAGGTTTTATTAGCATGAGGATTTCTTGATTTAGAACGGCTCTTCCTATTACCGTTTCCCTTCTTCTCAGTTGTCCTACCCCTAACAGCCAGCCCTTCACCCTGGTCAGCATGAATGTCATGGTCAAACTTTTCTTTTGAAAGAAGGTTAGCCTTGACATCTTCAAACGATATAGTATCCGTGCTACTATACAGCATGATTTCTTTAAAGTGTTTATATGAAGGGGGTAGTGAGACAACAAGCAAGATGGCTTTATCCTCATCATCAATTTTTACATCCAGACTTTCCAAATCAACTAGAATTGAATTGAAATCATTCAGATGTTTCTGAACAGGCGTACCTTCAGCCATACGACAGGTGTACAACCTTTCTTTTAGCCTGATCTTATTGGCTAGACTCTTTGTCATATATAGTTCTTCTAGCCTAGCCCAAAGGTCAACAGCAGTTACCTTATCAAGAACCTCGCGGAGCACGTGAGGTGCCAGACATAGTTGTATGGCTGAAACTGCCTTCAGCTCCAGTTCCTCCCATTCCTCATCTGTCAACTTCCCACGCCTTTTCTGCTGATCCTCAGCCCACTTTTCATCCGTTGTGCCTGTAGGTTTGACGTGAGGTCCCTGCAGGACCTTCCACAGCCCGTGCTGGATGAGGACCGCCCTCATCTGCACCTTCCAGAGATTAAAGCTAATCTCCCCGTCGAATTTCTGTATGTCCACCTTCATGATTGAAGACATCCTACAACCTCGCTCTGATACCACTTGTTAGGAAATAAAGGGGATAATAGGATGTGACAATGCAACAGAATTCAACCAAGAACACAACGCAACAATGAAAAACAAGAATAAAGGACACAGGGAATTTTACGTGGAAACCCAATGTGGGAAAAACCACGGACGGCGACAGCACACCGACGAATTTCACTATGAGCAGAGTAGTACACCACAATCACTTCAGTGATTAAGAGCAGAATTACAATACTCTCAATTGTATTCTCTCACAAACAATCTCACTCTCTCAATGTGTATTCTATATTGGAGTGTTTAGAAACAAGGCCCTAGACCCCCTTTATATAGGGTCTGTGAGGTAGGGTTTCTCCCTGAAAACCCTAGCTGCCAGGGGGAATCCTCCTCGAACACAGAAACCCTAGCCGCCATCCGAAAGAGGCGGCGAGAAGACACGTGGCACGACCGTGCCACGTGGCACGGTCACCCAGTGCCACACGGCACGGCCGTGCCATATGGCACGGTGCCCCCGTGCCAATTTTCTGTCCCTCTCGTCTTCGGCTCTTCGTCTTGGCACGCCCGTGTCTGTGCAGCATGGGCTCCCCGTGCCGATACTCGAGATTTTGAGCCATAAAACCCAACAATAATTTTGTCGAATATCTACCGGCAGAAGTGCTGCCGATAGTTGAGGCCCACTCGCTTATACCTGGGAATGGTAATGAAGACCGGCTATATTGGAATGGGACCCCGCATGGAAGCTTCTCTGTATCAAGAGTGAGTAAGAAACACCTCAAAGATGGCAATGGGACATTGCATGGAAATTACCAGTATCACAAAGGGTTAGAATGTTTATATGGCTGGCATTGCATGACAAAGTTATGACAAATGCGAATGGGGTCGTGAGACATATTGCGCATTGGCATGACCCGAGTTGCAAAATCTATGGTGCGATAGAAGAGGCCTTGGTGCATGTTCTTAGGGGTTGCCCACCAGTAAGATTAGTGTGGAGCAGCTAGGGGATACCGAGTAGCATGATGAATAATTGGCCAAACCCACTTCAGACTTGGATTATGGCAAATCTATTGACAGAAGCCTCGTCCACGGCCTTGACGCCAAACTGGCCTATGAGATTTGCAATCACTTCATGGTGGCTATGGCGTTGGCGGAATGATAGGGTGTTTAATAATGAAGGTACGTATGATTCCTAATAACTCTATTGTGTTTTTACTCAATCGGTTTGAGGAAAACAACAGAGCCCTCTGATTAAATGAGCTATTATTTGGGGATCCAAAGAGCCTAAAGCTTGAGAAGTTCATCAAATGGGAACCGCCTAGGGACGGTTGGTTACTTCTTAACACAGATGGTGCATCTAAAGGTAACCTACGTCAAGCGGGTGGAGGAGGAATCATTAGAGACCATAGGGGCGCTATGCTGAGTGCTTTCATGGAAAACTATGGCTATTATTCATCGCCAAAAGCAGAACTTCTGACGCTCCTCTGCGGGATGCGTCTTATGCAAACTGTAGGAACAAGAGGCCTACATATCATGGTTGATTCTCAACTTGTGGTTGGATAGTTAAATGAGGAAGTGCGCTGTGCCCATCCGTATCTCTATCTCATCTTGGAGTGTAAAAAGTTGGTGCAGCTGGAAGGTTGGTTGGTCTGTGTCCAATATTGCTACCGAGAAGCAAACCGCGCTGCAAATTGGCTTGCAAATTAGGGAGTTTCCAACTCCAGTAAGAGCGTTGTCATTTCTTACCCTCCCCCTGCGCTAGCAAAAATTATGTTAGAGGATTTTAGGGTGTGGCTCGGCCTCAAATGGTTAGGCCGCAACTGTTTTCTTCTAGAGGCCTTTGCCCCTCAATAGCACCCCAAAAAAAAAAAAAAAAACAATTGAGATATGACTCATTAGTCTCACGATACAAGCCTATAATGCATAAGTCGATAGGAGAAGTCTAAAAGAAGGTTTTAGACCTGCTACTTCATATTAGAGATGATATTGCACACAGTTGGAGTTGTATATAGCCAGAATCTCAATGACCTATACAAGGAATATAGTATAGGCCTATTAAGCCAAAGACCTAATTGTCATGAATATGAAAGTGGTTAGAAAGCATCCAGGCAAGCAAGGCTCTTACAACCTTCTCATTAGGGGATAAGAAAGCATCAAACATTTGGCAAGACGATAATCTTATGTGAAGTTATGTCTAGTAACACACATTTCTTATATTTTTTTAGAAGCTTTTAATCAAAGTGAGCCTTCAAATAAAGCCTGGATTAAGTTTCATAAGTCCATCTGGAAGGCAGACCCAAAAAAAAAGTCTGTTTGGAATGGAAAATATAAGATTTTGGTAAAAAGAAAATAAAAGGTCATAAAAAATTGACAAAACTTTATCTTAAGGAGAAAAGTTTGTACTTATGTAGAAGCAGTAGGAAACATTAAGAGAGAAAATTGAATATGTTCTAATCAGTTGTTCTCTCACTTAGCTTTCGAACTTCACCACTCATTGCAGTTGGCCTTATTGTAATGCCGCTATTCTCTAATTATGTAATAAATAATTGGATAAGGTTAATTAGGTCATTAGAAAGCGGGGGGCGCTGGTTCCTAGTTACCTAATTAACCTTCTCTAATTATTTAGGGAATGGGGCATTACACTTGTTAAGAGATTTTCTAAAATACTAGCCTTTCACATTGACCTTTACGCACTTTGGTTTGTGCCCCTAACCGATATAGATATAGACTGCTCTGAGCAAAGAACAGCGTGAACATCAAAATGCTAGAGTTGAAATTCCTCCATTTTAGGATAAGCACTAAAAATTAGAAGCAGATTTAAGAGAGATTTAGAGGTCGCTTAATAGAAAATTCAGGCTGTTGAAAAGGACTTTGATGAAGGAGAAAAAGGCCTCGCAAACTATTCCTAGTTTTTGAGGGATGCAGCTCTCGAAGACTTCACGTTATAGCTCTAGACCATAATTAATAAGTGTAATGACCCCATTGCGCAATCGTGCTAAT
>JAKOGI010000888.1:0-70000 GCA_029747015.1 Carnegiea gigantea | reverse complement strand
TCAAATCCCCTCTAATTAGAATATAAAGAATTATCAAGTAGTGAAATAAATAAGTCAACCCATTCAACTTATTTAATTAAACGTGTTGAGTAGATATTTTTTGTGTGATATTCTTGACCTAAGCCTTAGACGATCAATTAAAAGGATGGACTTCTCAGTTTTTTTTTTAATTAAAACACTTGATATTGTATAATCCGCTAATTTTTTTTGAATTCATATTGAATTTTCGTAGCGAGTCAATTTTGCACCACTTCGTTGTAGTCCAGATTTTTTTATTTCAAGCTCTAGAGATGTCCTGAAGTAATATGTAGTAATTATGAGGCCATTGCTATGAATTATCCTACGAAGCTCATAAAATCCATCTCATAGGTTAACTTATATGATATTATTATTCAAGCATAAAACAATTAAAGCAAAAGCTCAGATATTTATGTATGTACGTAGCACTTCTATTCCACATTCGGCACCTTACACTAATAATGCTGCTTAGAGAAACTCTAAAGGCTGATAGTGCTCAATGAATGTAAATTTTACTTAGGCTCTGTTTGGACCTTAGAAAATTTGGTGGAAAGAAAAAAAAATTTAGGAAAGTTACTTTTTTTCTTGTGTTTGGTTTAGAGAAAATCACAAAGAAAAAAAAATGTGGAGGAAAGTTTGGTGGAAAAATTGTTAGAAACAAGTGACAAAATTTTGCTCATAAAATTGTGAGGAAAGTTTGAGGAAAATTCCTAACTTTCTCCAATCTTATATTGTTTAGATGGTATCAAAATAATTTAAATAGTTCATCAACATTCAAATTTCTCATCCAAATTCTTGCATTTTTTCCTTGATCCAAACAAGAAAAAAAACTCATTTTCTCTTTACTTTTTTTTCCTTCACATTTTTTTCTCCTTCAACTTTTTTTTTTTACCAAAATTTTTAAGGCCCAAACAGAGCCTTAATCTTGTAATCAACAGATATGTCATGCAAAACTTTAAAAAAAAAAAAAAAGGATACTAAAAATATAGGCATGCATGTGTAAAATTAACCTTAAAACAAATGTGCTACTATATGCTTGATCAATAAAAGAGATCAAGCACATGATTGAATTTGAATTACGTATGAACCTTAGTTTTATTAAATTGTCAAGATCTACACAGAGAGTGATAAGACGTGCAGTATCATGATGCTTCCCATCATTGACCATAGCCTTATTCTCGAACTTGATCTTATGGTTTGCACACTATTGAATCAAGTACTTCACTTTCGAAGTACGAGATTTTGTCAAAAACATTATATACATTAGATTAATGTTCCACTTTAGTTTTGGCCCTTCAATTAAAGGAGATAATACATAGTTAAAAGATGACCTATGTGAATTAATCAAAAGTGTTTTTCATATGATTTTCCCCAAAAAACAAAAAATGCACTTGTGACCATGTATCTTTTGGTTTAGTATCTCGAAAAACGATAACCTCAAAAAAAAAAAAAAAAAAGAAAGTTTGATAGGGGGGCCTTAATGCAGATTCCACTAAGAAATTCAAGAATAAACTTCAAAAGGATCTAAATTAAAAGTTGGTGAAACTCATTTTAATCAAAAAGTGCGTCATTATTCTTTAGCATATTGCATGGACAAGGAAGATCACTGTCATGTGAGAGTGAATTTTTACATTTGTGCGCATAGGTCAACAAAAATTATCTAAATCCTAAAAAGGATCCTTTGCAACATGCCTGGTGGATCCATTCGAATACTTGCAATGCTTCTTTCCTGTCCTTACACTTGAATTTAAAAAAAACAAAGATCACAACAATAATGAGTATACGATATAGCAAAATGAATCCAATACTATTATAAGAAATCTAACCTTTGGCATTCCTCATATATACTGAAGCAATAATTGGAACACAGAGACAATGTCATATTAGAGTACATCCTCATTAAAAGTGTATTATTCCCAAACTTTATATGTTAAGTGTAGAAGGCAAAAATTCTACGATAAATCAGATAGTGCCACGTGTAAAAAAATTGATCAATTACAGATTGTTATGTGTTACGTTGACTTTGGTAGACCTACTTGGTCAAAATTAAGTTCAGCCAATTAAATGATGTCACGTGTCATCAATGATACAGAAATTAGTAATTATTTTCTTTATTTAAAAAATAAGAAAATAATTACTGGACCTAGGCCCGAAATCCGGCTCTAACCCTAGCTGACAGAGCTTATAAATAAGGGTCCTTCCCCTTCATTTGGAGCATTCAGCATCTGCAAAATTCAGAGTTCAGACAGCAAGGAGCATCCAGCTACAAAGCGAGAAGGATCAAGACTTGCAGAGTTTCAGAAGCTATAATAAGCCACTTGCAGATCAACATCAAGAACAGTCTTTAGAGTTCTTCAGTTGGTTTACATTAACCGAGATCAAGCATCACGCCCTCGGAACACTCAAGTTATTAGGAGATCGAATCAGAGGATTAGCTCATTGCATTAAATTCAGAGATTGTACCCATATACAACATCAATACAAAATTCAATTTGTTTCTGAATTTTTTATCTAATTTATTTTAGGTGCGAAATTTGTGTTTACAAATTTTTGGCACGCTCGGTGGGACTCTCTCTGTCTCTCATCTCTTTCTCCAAACCACGAACTCTACATTCCTTCGAAGACGACATGGCCCCTAAGAACGCCATCCCTTAGTCTTCAAGGAAAGCTATCCGATCCACATCTCAAGGATCGGCAACCGCTAGTGTTATATCCAGCAGGATCATGACTAGAAGTATGGCAAAAGCTGCTATTGCGATTGCCATAAAGCAGTCAGTTGGGACTATCCCGTCACAGTCTCGTAAGATCCCAAGCCTTGACTCCAATCTGTCTAAAGGAGTCAGCAAAACCACTTCGCATCCTTCAAAGCAAAAATCAGTTGCTGGCTTCAAGATGCATTAAACAATTCCGCAAGGGATGGATGAGCTCCAAACTTAGGCCAAGTCCACCTTCCAACCTTTCGTTGTAGAAGATCATGGCTATACTAGCAGTGACTCCTCACCGGCATCGCCAAGAGAGTTAGCCGCTCAATCGGAGACCAAATCCTCAAATTCTGTCATTATGCCAGCCATGGTGACAGAGGCGACCAACGTAGAAGAACAGCTCACAAATATGAAAGCAACATTAGAGAGGCTCGCTAAAGAAAGTCTAGAGAAAGACGCTCAAATCAAGCGTCAAAGTGAGCAGATTGCTACTTTAATGAAGAAGATGGAAAAGCAACTATTCGAATCCTCTAACAAAGGTTTGGATGGCGAACAGTCTGACAAGGAGTCTAACCGTAGCGAAGACTCTGATGACGAACGCATGAAAAAGAAGGAATCCTCATTGGGCTCGATGTTCGTTGAACAGATTCAAAGTCTAATCGCAAATGTTGTTAAGGCTCAATTGGGGGGAGGAACTCGCAAGACGCCTTTGTACACTAAGCCTTATATGAAGAGGATTGATGTCCTTTGTATGCCGCATGAATACCACCCCTAAATTCAACCAATTTGATGGTAAGGGTAATCCCAAGCAGCACGTCGCTCACTTCACTGAAACGTGCAGCAATGCTGGCACTGAGGGAGACAGATTGGTAAAGTAGTTTGTTCGATCTCTTAAAGGGATCGCCTTCGATTGATATACAGACTTAGAGCCGGAGTCTATTAACAGTTGGGAACAAATGGACTAGGAGTTCCTCAATATATTCTACAGCACTTAACGCACTGTTGGTATGACAGAACTGACAAATACTAAGCAGTGGAAAGATGAACCTATCATCGACTACATTAATCGTTGGAAATCTCTTAGCCTTGAGTGCAAGGATCATTTGTCCGAGGCCTCCACCGTAGAGATGTGCGCTCAAGGTATGGAGTAGGACTTGTTGTATGTTTTATAGATGAGTAAGCCAAAGACTTTCCAAGAACTAGCTACCAAAGCGCATGACATGGAAATGGCGATAGCAAACCGTCGTGGTAAGTCAGCTATCTCTTATGAATTTAAGAAAGACAAAGATGAGGCCAAGAAGAGCTCTAAGCCTTCGAAGGTGCCGACAAAGGAATCCATGGCCACTTCCGCTGAGGAGCCTGTACGGATTTCAGGAAAATCTAGGCCAGAAAAAAAGAAAGGGTCATCCTTTACGGATAGTGGAAGGAAACGACCCACGCTAAAAGAGCTTCAAGAGAAGGAGTGCCCATTTTCTGATTCGGACTTGTCAGGAATGCTGGACGATTTGCTTGAGAATGGGATTATCGAACTTCCTACACCAAAGCGGCCCGAAGAGGCTGGAAATACTAGTGACCCAAAGTACTGTCATCGAGTCATCAGTCATCCTCTTGAGAAGTGCATTACATTGAAGGAACATATTATGCAGCTAGTTAGGGACGGGAGGATCATATTGGACTTAGATGACTCTGCCGGACCCAATCATATTTTCGCTGGGGCGCAATGCTCTCCTATATTATGGTAGCAAAGGTCTACTCGATTTCTTGAGCAAGAGAAGAGTAGCTTGATTACCTCTCAAAAAGAACTGTTCACCATTCAGTTTGGTCGTCGGAACCCATCGTCGTTCCCTTAATGGTTCAGGGATAAGTGGTGGAGACCAATCTTACGCCGGTCGAGGACGAAGAAGGATGGACACTTGTCACCCGAAGGAGACCAAGAAATCCAAAACAGGCTCAGGCACTACCCCTTCACCGAAGAAAAAGGTAAAACAGAAGGAAGAATACTCGATGCGTAAAAGGCAAACAAAATGCAAAAACAAGCAAGAAGCAGGAAATTCAGCCTATGGACCTACTCGAGCAGAAGCCGCTTGTTCCTATCACCCTAGAAGAATTTTTCCCAGTGAGATTTCTTCAGAAGGTCACTGTTAGCATGACTTCATGCTATGAGCTGGAGGACAAGGAAGATGAGAAGGAAGAAAAGTTGGAGAAACCCCCAAAAGATGACGACAAGACTCTAGCAATTCTGGAGACTTTACCGATATGTAGGGATTAGAGGCAAATCTTCAACTTGCTAGAAGAGGCACGTCAACATGTTAGCTGCCTTGCAGCACCCCAAACTGCATGTTGACAAGGTAAGAGATGTTGGTCAATCAGCGAAAGAGATTGCTCATTATGCTGCTTGCAACGCCGCCATTACCTTTACTGATGATGACCTACTGCTAGGCTTCAAACCCCATAATCGCCCACTTTTTGTCACTGGCTATATAGGGAATAAAAGGTCAAACGAATCCTTGTAGATGGAGGGTTGGCTATTAATATCATGTCCAGGTCTACAATGAATGACTTAGGAATCACGATGGAAGAGCTTTCTAAGAGTCGAATGGTGATCCAAGGATTTAGCCTAGAGAGTCAGCATGTTGTCGGCATGATTTGCCTTGACCTAATGATGGGGGACCTATCAACATCTTCAATCTTCCATGTAATTAACTTAAAGACTTCCTACAAGCTGTTGCTACGACGTCCATGGCTTCACGAGCATGGGATAGTAGCTTCAACTCTCCATCAATATCTCAAGTACTATCGTGGAGGAGAAAGGAAGATTAATGGTGATGCTAGACCATTCACTAGGGCAAAGTCATATTTCGCTAATGCTAAATTCTTTGAAGAAGATTCGGCGCCTAAGGAAATGATGATATCGACAATTTTCTCCACAGGTAAAGGTGAGCCAAAAGTTACCAAGGATGCGCAGGTAGCAATAGGGCATGATAGTGCGAAACAACAACAGGGCGAAAGGGATGATAAACAAGTTAGGGAAATACAGTCTATTAAACAAGTTGCAAGACAGATGGAAAGAACTGGTTATGACTTTTAAAATCTCGCTATCTTAGGGAAAGTGATCGAAGTCAAGGCTCATGGTCTTAATGAAACTCAAAAAGTGATCCAGGAGCAAGGGGTTTCAGTAGGCGTCTCTAAAGTCGGGCTTGGCTACATGCCGTTGCAGCCAATCAGAATCTCTGGGCGACGAAAGAACAAGCAGTTGGTAGTCCAACACATCTCTGCCGAAGAGATAGATGGAAGTGAAAAGGAGGATGATCAGCTTAGCACGAGGGCTTCCGTATTCGATAGATTACAACCGTCCAGTTCAACAAAACATCCATCTGTTTTTACCAGAATTGGGGCCTGACCAAGGCCTTCCATGTTCAATAGGATCAAGAAAGAAACGGAGCCCTTGAAAAGCCCCATCCCAGGACCCCAAAGGTTTCGTAATTAATCATTTGGGTGATACAAACGAAGTACAAAGTTCTATCCCTTCACGCATGAAGAGATTTTCAACCCTGGACATCAAGACAGAAGGTTCATTGAGGGTAAAGAGGCGCACTGTGATCTTCACTGGTCAACAAAGTATCCCTGACTCGAGTAAGGGGGGTAAGATGAGATGGCTTCTTCTCATCATATAACGGTCCAAGAATGCGAGGATTCGGATTCAGAGATAGAGCTTACAGAAACTCCTAAAACCCTCGAGGATGGGGGGCAAGCTACGGCAGATGATCTAAAGGAATTGAATCTTGGTACTGGCGAGGAGCCTCGCCCTATTTATATAAGTGCGTCGCTGACACTTGAGGAAGAAAAGTTGTACTTCAATCTCCTCTCGGAATATAAGAACGTGTTCGCATGGAGTTATAAGAAAATGCCAGGACTCAACCTAAGAGTTGCAATCCATCGTCTGTCCATCAAAAAGGGTGTGTCTCCAAAAAAGCAGCCCCAGTAGCGTTTTCGTCCAGAGTTAGCACCTGAAATTAAAAAAGAAGTGAATAAACTCATTGAAGTAGGGTTCATTCGACAAGTAAGGTATCCAACCTGGATCCCGAACATCGTTCCTGTGAAGAAGAAGAATGGATAACTTCGCATTTGGGTAGACTTTCGAGATCTCAACGACGCTTGCCCGAAAGATGATTTCCCGCTGCCTGTCACCGAGCTCATGATTGATTCGACCACGGGACCGGAGGCCTTATCATTCATGGATTATACGGCGGGATATAATCAAATCCAAATGGCACCGGCAGACCAAGAGGCCACAGCCTTTCGCAACCCCAAAGGCATCTTCTACTATAAAGTGATGCCCTTCGGCCTAAAGAATTCGGGGGCAACATACCAAAGGGCAATGCAAAATATTTTTGATAACATGCTCCACAAGACAATTGAGTGTTAAGTTGATAACTTAGTGGCCAAATCAAAAAAGAAATTCGACCACATCTAAGATCTTCATCAAGTCTTTGAACGACTGCGAAAATGTCAGTTGAAGATGAACCCACTCAAGTGTGCATTTGGTGTCACTTCTGGAAAATTCTTGGGATTTGTAGTTCACCATAAGAGGATAGAGATTGACTAATCGAAGATCAAAGCAATCCAAGATTTGCCCGAGCCTAAGAATCTCAAAGAGCTTCATGGTCTTCAAGGTCGCTTGGTATATATTCGAAGGTTCATATTAAATCTCGCTAGTCGTTGTCATCCCTTCAGCCACCTCATGAAAAAAGGAGCACCTTTTGAATGGGACGAGTCGTGCCGCCAAGCTTTCAAGAAAATTAAGGAGTACTTGTCAAATCCTCCAGTGTTGGGAGTGCCAATCCCTGCCAAGCCTCTTATACTTTACATAGTGGCTCAAGAACAGTCATTAAGGGCATTATGTGTTCAAAAGAATGAGGAACGAAAGGAGGTGGCTCTATACTATTTAAGCCGCACCTTAGTTGGGGCCGAATTAAAGTATTCTCCCATATAGAAGATATGCTTATCACTTGTATTTGCCGTTCAAAAACTAAGACATTACATGCAGGCATCTTTAGTCCAAGTAGTTTCTAAAGTTGATCCCATCAAATACATCTTGTCAAGGCCAATTCTCAGTGGGCCACTTGTGAAGTGGGCCATGATCTTGAAGCAGTATGATCTTGTCTATGTGCCACAGAAGGCAGTCAAAGGATAGGCGCTAACGGATTTCTTAGCAGATCACCCAATTCCTGATGAGTGGGAGCTAAACGATGACCTACCAGGTGAGAACATGTTCTTTGTCGATATTCTTCCACCTTGGGAAATGTACTTAGACGGAGTCACGAGAAGCGATAGGGCTGGTGCTGGTGTAGTGTTTATCTCCCCTGGGAAGCATGTCCTCACCTACTCATTCATATTAACTCAGTTGTGTTCAAATAACATGGCTGAGTATCAAGCATTAATCTTGGGCCTTCAAATGGCTATTGGAATGGGAATCAAAGATCTCGATATCTATGGTGACTCGCAATTGGTTATCAAACAACTCCTCGAAGAGTATGAAGTCAAAAAGGATGACCTCGTTTTGTACTACAAATGTGCATCGCGATTGTTAAGCAAGCTTGAAACCGTCGAGTTAGAGCATATTCCTAGGAGTGCCAATAAGGTGGTTGATGTATTTGCAAATCTTGCAGCCACTTTGGCACTGGGGGCAGAGGAAAATATGAATGTCCCCGTTTGCAATCGATGGGTCGTTGCACCCATTGATGAAGAGTTTGAGGAAGATGTCAATGTAGTCAATGCTCAAGAAGTAGATGGAGAAGATTGGCGTCAACCACTCATTGACTACTTGCAACACGGGAAGCTCCCTAGCGATCCAAAGCATAAGACAGAAATCCAACAAATAGCTCCCAGCTTCCTTTACTTCAACGGGACTCTTTATTGGCGTTCTTTTCTCGGCATTTGGTTGCAATGCTTAGGTAATGAAAAGGCAAGACAAACAATGGAGGAAGCACACTCAGGAATATGCGGAGCACACCAAGCAGGGCCCAAATTGCATGATCGAATCAAGAGGATGGGTTGCTACTGGCCTACCATGGTACAAGGCTGCATTGACTATGCAAAAAGGTGCAAGCCTTGCCAGTTTCATGCAAATTTTATTCATCAACCTCCGGAGCTCTTCTGCTGGTCACTCGTACATCGTGGCAGCAACTGACTACTTTTCTAAATGGGCAAAAGCAATCCCACTGAGAGAGGTCAAAAAAGAAAATGTCGTTGATTTTATTCGAACCCATATCATCTATCGATGTGGCGTGCCTCGATATATTATCACTGACAATGGAAAACCATTTGTCAACAAGTTGGTGACCGCCCTCTGCGAAAAGTTTAAGTTTGCCCAACGCAAATCTTCAATGTACAATGCACCTGCAAATGGGTTGGCATAAGCCTTCAATAAGACGCTTTGCAACTTACTAAGCAAAGTGGTGGCGAAGTCAAAACGCGATTGGCATGAAAGATTAGGGGAGGCACTTTGGGCATACAGAACCACATATAAGACGCCGACCCAATCGACTCCTTTCGCTCTAGTGTATGGGGTTGAAGCAGTGTTGCCTTTGGAACTCCAAATCCCTTCACTCCGTATTGCCATACAGGAAGGCTTGACTGAAGATGAAAATCACAAGCTTCGCCTGGCAGAGCTCGAAGCCCTTGATGAAAAAAGACTTTTAGCGCAACAAAAGTTGAAGCTCGCTTATCACAAGCCTTCAACAAAAAGGTACGATCGCGTTCATTTCAAGTTGGAGATCAAGTGCTTGTGGTAAGACGGCCAATCATCATCCCACACAAAACTGGAAGCAAGTTCACTTCCAAGTGGAATGGTCCTTATGTGGTCCAGGAAGTCTACACAAACAGCGCTTATAAGATAGTAAGCACCGAGGGAGTGCTAGTAGGTCCTATAAATGGCAAGTTTGTGAAGCTTTACCATCCTTGATGCATTAGTACTTGTAAGCTCCTAAGCAAGAGCCTAAATTGCTCTTTCATGCAAAATAAATAAGGAAAAAAAAAACTTTGTATTACTCCTGGCCCGCAAGAGTCTAAACTGTGAACGGCAAAACAAGATAAACAAAAAAATTGTTATGTCCTTGAACTACGTATGGCTTGATCCTTTAGAGTATTACATCCCCTTTAGGTACGTAGGCAACTTGGGCATATTTTCTAAGTACAACTGTAAAAGAAAAAAAAGGGTGAATAAATTTTGTTGGTACTCGTTGGCTTTGGTCATTTTCTATTATTACATATTACTGCATGAACTTGAATTGAAAGATTCAACTTATTGCAATATATCAAAACCAATTCCAAAAGACTATGCTGAGTCCCCCCCAAAAAAAAAAAAAGAAGAAAGAAACAACAAGTTGCACAGCACCCAAAAAAAAAAAATCTAGAACAAAGCCACTAGATATGGTCTAGGCATCCAGTGCGGCCAAAAGTTCTTGGGCATGCTTCTTTGCTGCTTCAACTTGAGTCGTTTCTTCTGCTGTAATTTGGGGGGCAGCATCCAATTCAGCAACCTCTCTTTCAAGAAGAGATACATCATCTCTGACTTTCTTCAGTGAGGCATCAGTCTCTACTAATTTGCCTTGCAATTCCATTCGCTTTTGCACGTTCAAGATTAGCCTCAAGTAGCTTCCTTCACTTATGAGCTTGGGTGATAGCAGTGGTTGCCTCATCAAACTGCGCGCCAACCTTTTCCACTGAGGCCCGTGCCTCCCTAAGTTTGTCTAATAAGGTTGTTCGCTTGTTTAGCATATCTTCGGTATGATTCCGACCTTCTAATTGGGCTTTCAACTTCAGGTACTGCCCAACTTGGTTCAACTACACCTCAACAGTATTCTTTAGCTTCAAATATATAATTTACCTGGAAGGATGATACGGTTTCATATATCTGCTCGGCTTCCTGGCGGATGTTTGCGATGTCACCTTATGTCTTTGGGACAAACTTTTTCAACTGTTGTTGAAAACGTTGCTTCACACTCAAGGCTAAGTCGTTAAACATACTAGAGGCAATTCTCCCAGGGAAGTAGGTTACAACGGAGGGAGTAGGCGATTGACAATGCTCTGCTTGTTTCACTAGCGATGGCATTATGTTAATAGAATCATCCTCGGCTGACTTAGCGGCAGGCACAGTCAAGGTGGCTTCACTGTCTTTGTCGCCAAATGCAGCCTTAAGTCCATCTTCGACTTCGGCAGTATATCCCTACATAAAAGGATGATTAAGTCAAAAAAAAGAGCGGGGGAACAAAGGACAAAAAATGAAGGGAAAGGAGGTAGGATAATAAGATGCACCTCCCCCTTTGCTTTTCTCGTTGATTTTAGTGAGCTCGTTGCACTATTAGACTTGTCCTTGGAACTAGGCAGCTTGATTATACTGTCTGGTTTGCTCTTTGAGGCTGAAAAATTCTTCTCTGTGCTAGCATAAGATCTGATACCTAAGCCTCTCAAGGCTTCGATCTTCTCCTTCCCAGGCAAGTAGCTCCTGCTTTTCTGAGAAGATGCATCTGCTCCCAATGAGGAACTATCACCTCCTTCCCTTCTAAGCTCAGCCGGGGATAGGACATGTTTATTAGGTTGTTGCATGGCTGGCTTATGTGCACTCACTTTTCCAGAAGTGACAACTAGGGCAGGTGCATCGTCAATAACTCTCACTTTAGAAATTCTTCGTGGTTGTGCAATCTCGCCTCTAGGATATTTAGGTCATTGAGAGAAAAGATCACCTCGTGAAGATCGCCACCAATTAGCATATGCAATAGTGACCAGTGTAGACTTCTTATCAGGAGGAGCAGGAATTATCATGCTAGACCTTGTTATGTGTTTTGTCAGGTTGAACCAATAGCGAGCTGTGTCCTGTAAGGTGCCTTCCCGGTCATTCATTCGTGGCTCACTCAATACATCTTGATAAAAGCCAAATTGTCGTCCAAACTTGCAAGGAAAGTACGGCTCAATCACAATTGTCCTTCCTTGCCGCAAGGTCAGAAGCCCAGAATGAAGACAAATCAAATATGTTCTCCAACTTGTAGATAAATTCTGGGTGTTAATCAAGGTCATCGATGTATCCTTCATAAGAGCATTAGAGTACATGATAGACGGATCCTTGCATTTCAATAGCTTTCGAGCTTCTTGTGTATCGAGGGTCCGATTCATCTTTTCACCAGAGAATCACACCATCCTCGGATGGCCATGGCGATGGTGGGGTGATCAAAATAAGTTTGGGAGTAAGTCCCTAACCATCCATAAATATAGTGAATGGGGAAAATTACTTCCAACTTATTCAGGCTCCGAGCCATAGAAATTCTATTCAACCCCCGATAAATGCTGGCTAAAGTGGGAATTGTTAGGTTCAGACATTCCCCGTGAGCAAGTTTTCTTGCAGCTATGAACACAGCTGGGCGAATAAGGTACACTGCTTCAGTTGGTAGCACAGATGAACATAACCAACAGGAAATAAGGGCGGCAAGATAGGTCTCTTCGATCAGGCTCTCAGGAATGTTGAGCGTCATAAAAGGATCCTTCTCTCTCTTGGTTTGCGCCATGCAAGGAGCAATTAAGCCAGACGGACATAATGTGTTTGTCGAAACTTTAACTCGCTTTCTGTTGTCACGACTGGGAGGAGGTGTGTAAATCTGTCGCCTTTGAAACCAAAAGTGTATCCATGCAAAAGCAGAAAGTTGAACGACACCATGAACATCTTGGCGTAGTTTGTGGAATGTAGAGAAAAGAAACGTGCAAGTCGCGGGAATGTTATCATTTCCACGTCCCGCTGAAAGGAGCTCTCTGGTAGATGGGATAACTTCTTCGTAGTAAGCAGTGTCAGCTGGAAGTCCACCTATAACCCGCAAATCCCATAAGGAGATTGACATGTCGCCGCTCTCTGTGCAAAAGGTGTTGGTAGTATGACATCATAGTTCGCAGAATGCTTTGAAAACGGTGAGACTCATGTCGTAGGGAAACAAGGATGCATACAGGCATCGTAGAGCCTTCATTCCATAAGTCTTTCGTTGTTGCGGCCAAGAATGTCTTCAAGCTACTCCCAATAGCATGGTATAAAGAAGTTGTCGGAGAAACAAGGTGAAAAACTTCCCCAAGACATGGTCCCATCCATGATGCGATGTCGGAGTAAGGGTGCTGCTTCTTGAGAAGGGGTAGAAGATGCAAATAAGGGCGAGCTGAGCTTCAAGACCCTCAAAGATGAGATAACTCTATCCGATTTTTTTATGTCGCGGGTAGATTCTATACTCCAGCACGAATCCGCAAGGTAATTATGAAGCAAAGAGCATCTGGACGGCAGAGGTGTTGGCATATCTACGCGGAGAGTCACGCCTTCTTCAATCGGATTATCTTCTCTATCCAAGATGGTAAGCGTTGGCTTCTTGGAGTTTAAGGATAAGTCTAGAAATTGCACCATGGTGAAAAAAAAAAGGTAAGTCGACTTCAATTAGATTAAGTGAGGGAGTCTTCTGTAAAAAATCGAATCTACGGGAAAAAACAATTCATCGTCTTAAAAGTCGACCTCACTTCGCGATCTAATTGAATGAATCGCAGTTGGAAGGAAGAAACACAAGTCGACCCTAATTAGATTAATTGAGGGAGTCTCCTGCGAAAAATCGAATCTATGGGGAGAAACGATTCTTCGTCTTAAAAGTCGACCTCACTTGCGATCTAATATGAGGAGTAGCTGATTCAGCACCTTCCTGAAAAAAAAAAGAGAAAAAAAATATTAATTTAAGTTCTCTAGGGAAAAGAGGAAATTAAAAGAAACAAGAGGTTTCAATTTAAAGAAAAAAAAAGAATCTTAGTACGAATTAATTTAATTTAAGGCCCACTCAATGTATTAGTCACACCAAGCAAGACCACATGAGCCTAACACAATAATGGTATTGCGGGAAAAAAAACATGAGACACCCCCAAAAAACAAGGGGAAACAGAAACACCAAAAGGAAATTGGTGAACGCATGCAAGACAAAATTAGAACCCCTGCACGGAATGGCAGAGGAAAAGACAAGCAAAACTAGTAAACTACAATGAGGTGTTACTCTCATTGAGACCAACGTCTTGTTGTAATTGGATGTCAATTTGCAAGTAACTTAAAGTCGAGTGCTGCGCTCCTTCCCTCTCTCCTACTTTCCTTCCTCTGCTTCTTCTCTCTCTCCCCACTCCTTCTTTGGAGTGGTGATTAACAATTAGGAATGGGAGTTGCACCCAAACTCGAAAAATCCGCCCCGAACCCGCCTCATTTATAGCGGGTATGGTTATGCAAACTTGGGAAAAAATGGGTATGGGACGGGTATGAGTATTGCATTTGAAAATGGGTATGGGTATGGGTATGGATTCTTAAAACCCATACCCAATTGTGTACCCGATTTGCTAGTAAAAGACGACCAAAATACGGCAAGTCCAAAAATAAATATTTGGTATGAAACTCTAAGTGTATATTGTTTATTTATATAGAAATGAAAAATTAATTTTTTTAACATTTTTAACTTTTGTGAGTTTATCCGACATAAATTTTAGTAGCGTCGCTTGAAATTTCTAATCAAATATACCGTGTATGCAAATATGGGTTGAATATGGGTGACACTTTGCGCACTCTATATATATTCGAATAAAACCCGTAAACCCGAAAAACCCGATGGGTATGGGTATGGGTACAACCATCCAAAATCCAATGGGCATAGGTATGGGTATGGGTATGACTTTTGAAAATGGGTATGGGTGCGGGTATAGCTCAACCTGCCCCGAACCCGCCCCACGCCCATCCCTATTAACAATGGAGAACAACCTCAAAAAAAAAAATAAAATACAGAAGCGAAGACTCAACAACCGGACGCTAGCACTAAACCTTCCCTCTACCAAACTTTCTCTCTCTCCTCTAAGAACCCAATTCAAGCGCTCTCTCTCTCTCTCTCTCTCTCTCTCTCTGTGCCCAATCCGTCTCTGCGTCAGAACTCCATCCTCAAAGAATTTGAGAATGGTGGTCAGAGATCCAAAGCAAAGGCTAAGGCAAGGAAAGAAGCCGCGGGCCTTAAATAGCAGAGAGGCCGAGCATCAGAGCATTGGAAGAATAAGACATAATAACATCAATCTACGCTACAGCAGAAGAAATCGACCTGAGAAATCAAGGAGAGCTGAACACTATACTTGAGTACCCGGAGAAAGAATGGAAAACAGAGTATAAGCGCCTTCAGAAGTGCAAGATGGGGGCAGATGATTTTTGAGTCATGAATGATGAACTGGAGCAGCTGCATAAGGGGTTATATAGTAATAGGCAATTGAAGCCTATATTGTATGATCAGAATCTTTAGAAAGTTTCCCTTATACATTTGATTCCTATCTTTGTATCATCCAAATATTCATACTCCATATATTCTGTAGGAAAAAAAAAAAGAGAAAGATTCTCAAAAAAGGAGGCCGAAGAGATTGAAGGCCAGACATGGGCCACTGGGGCAAAATCTTTCATTTAGTTTCTTTTTTTAAAAAAAAAAGGAAAGGAGGAGAAAAGAAAGGAAAAAAAAAGAGTTATGAGAAATAGAAAAGGAGGGATGTTGTTGGCCCTCTTAAGAAAAAAAATTCGGATGAGTGTCAAGTTAAGAAAAAAATATACTTAGCAGATAAAAATTTTACCTGTCAATTAAGCATTCGAGATTCAGCCGTTTTCAAAAAAAAAAAATTTCAAATTTGTGTACGCGGCCGACTCTCGAGGGGGCATTTGTAGAAGGCAAAAATTCTACGATAAATCGGATGGTACCACGTGTAAAAAAATTGACCAATTATAGATTGTTATGTGTCACGTTGACTTTGGTGGACCCGTTTGATCAAAATTAAGTTCAGCCAATTAAAAGCCGCCACGTGTCATCAATGATGCAGAAATTAGTAATTATTTTCTTTATTTAAAAAATAAGAAAATAATTACTGGGCCTAGGTCCAAAATCCGGCTCTAACCCTAGCTGGCGGAGCTTATAAATAAGGGTCCTTCCTCTTCATTTGGAGCATTCAACATCTGCAAAATTCAGAGCTCAGACAGTAAGGAGCACCCAGCCACCAAGCGAGAAGGATCAAGACTTGTAGAGTTTCAGAAGTTACAATCAGTCACTTGCAGATCAAAATCAAGAACGGTCTTTAGAGTTCTTCAGCTGGTTTACATTAACTGAGATCAAGCATCACGCTCTCGGAATACTCAAGTTATTAGGAGTTCAAATAAGAGGATTAGCTCATTGTATTAAATTCAGAGATTGTACCCATATATAACATCCATACAAAATTCAATTTGTTTCTGAATTTCTTATCTAATTTATTTTAGACGCGAAATTTGTGTTTGCATTAAGTCTTACATGCAATGCGTAGGTATTGAATTTAGCATGACTAGAGCCCTTAATATGATGGAGTATCCTTAACTGAAGGAGGCTTTATATGATCCTTTATTTTCTTTTCCTTAATCTTAAAATTACTTTACTCTAATTGGGACACTTATCATCTAGGGAGGAAAGAGAGGTAGTTGTAGTTTATTTTTAAAAAATATTTTTCAAATTTTTGTTAAAGTTATCCTATTTCTTTGAAGTTGTCCTGGTTCTTATTCAAGAACAAAATGATTGTCATGACTGGTTATACCATCCCAAATCTAAACCATGTTATTAGTTTAATATAATTAATTGAGAGTATTCATATTGCTTGCATTTCAGTTCAACATGTACAAATCATTTTCATATTTTCTAGTTCCAAATAATGCATGTTGACAATAGTGTAAATCTTCCATCACTTGTGCTAAAATCAAGAACGCTTATGCGGAGTTGGAAATGAAATGTTTAAATCATGAATAATTCTCTAATCAACAACACATACCCAAAAAAAAAAAAAAAAAAAGCATGCACTAGAATAAGGAGATATTTCAAATGTACTAAGGCCCTGTTCTTTTCAGTGGGAAATGAGGAGTGTGGGATGGGTGAGTGTGGGAAAGGAGGGGAAGGAGTGGGTGAGTGTGGTATTTTTTTTTTTTAAGTGTGGGAAAGAGTGGGTGAGTATGGGTGAAAGTTGAATGTAGTTGAATGAAGTTGAAGTATTGATTATTAATATTTTTTTGTTTTATAGTATAATAATTTTATTGTGATAGTAGTTAATGATGAAGAAATTTTTTTATTTTTGTTTATTCTTTTTTGTTCTTTTTAATTTTGTTCATTTTGTTTATTTTTTATTTTTGTATTTTTGTATTTTTGTGTTTTTTATTTTTATTATTTATTTTTTATTTTTATTTTTATTTTTATTTTATATTTTATATTTTATATTTTATATTTTTATATTTTTTAAATTTTTTATTTTTTATTTTTATTTTTCTTAAATTTTTAAATTTTTTTATTTTTTATTTTTTATTTTTCATTTTTATTTTTTAAATTTTAAAAATTTTTTTACTTTTATTTTTATTTTTATTTTTCTAAATTTTTTGTAATTTATATTTTATATTTTTATTTTTCTTAAATTTTTAAAATTTTTTTAGTTTTAATTTTTAATTTTTAATTTTTTATTTATTTTTATTATCTTATTTTTTATTTTTTGTATTTGTTTTTTTATTTTTTATATTTTTGGAATTTTTTGCAGGTTCTTTTTCTGGAATAAAAAAAGAAAAATAAAAAATAAAAAAATAAATACAACAAAATAAAAAATAAAAAATAAAATAAATACAAAAAGTTAAAAAATTAAAAAATAAAAAATAAAAACTAGAAAATAGAAAATAAAAATAAAAATAAATACAAAAATTAAAACTAAAAATTAAAATTGAAAATTGAAAATAAAAAATAAAAAATAGAAATAAAAATAAAAAATAAAAAATTTAAAAAATAAAAAATTATAAAAATTATAAACTAAAAATAAAAAACACAAAATACAAAAATACAAAATACAAAAATACAAGAATACAAAAATAAAAACAAAAAATACAAAAAATACAAAAATACACAAATGCAAAAAAAAAAAATAAACAAAATAACAAAATGACAAAATAACAAAATAAAAAAATAAAAAATAAAAAATTTCAAGTAACATAAAACTTTTAAAAATAATGTCAACTACAATACATCTGCACTTTCTGTCATGAATTACGAACAATGCCAAAAAATTATACGTAGGAAAAAACATCTGCAACTTCTGTCATGGATTACGATGTACAGAAAATTATTCTGTCACATACACAGCAACAACCATATACGCTTCCTAACCTACAATCAATATCTCGTAACCAACGACAACAAAAAAAATAAAACTGTTCCATAACATCTGAAAAATTAAAACTGCTCATAATTGTTATCAGATTATTCGTACACACAATTACGTAAATCATAAAAATTTTCAGAAAATGAGAAATGGTTGTTTTATGTAGGTGTGAGAAGGAGTGGGTGAGTGAGGGAAGGAGTGGTATTTTTTTAAAGTGTGGGAAGGAGTGGGAAGAGGGGGGAAGGAGGGGGTAAATGTGGGTTGGGTTGATTAAATTACGAAAAGAACAGGGCCTAAGTGGTTGATCTTATGGATCTGTTGGTTGTCAATATGGTCTCATAACTCTACTGGTTGTATTTTGAGCATACTTATCAAAGACCACATATATACTTGGCTATATAATAAGATATATTCACGTAGTTGTGTGGCATAGAATAATCTATGACTGCACTATAATTATCTAATTATGACTATAATTAGTTTATCTAACTGAATTTTTGGTAATGATCTCAAAGTAATTATGTAATTTGGTTAAAAAGGATCAATTAGTTTTAACTTTTTTGGTTTTGACCTAGCCTAACCCTTTCTTAGACGTAGTGTGGGAAGCATGGCCAGCCAACGAAACCGTACCACGATGCGCCAAAGAGGTGACTAGTTGACTCACACCTCCATTTTTCGTGCTCTCTATCAGGGTTTGAGCAAATAGGTTTTCCCAACTTACAATTAGCGGAAAAAAATTCATACCGTCCCGTGTTGTTGAATTGAGAGCAACAAGTGAATATGGTGTGGATGCGCTACAGCAGATACAATTCAAACCTATTTTAGTAGACAAAAGACAGAGAAAAGGGCTAGCAAAGTTAATGAGGACTACATAATTGAGACCCTAAGAAACAAATCTCATAGTTGTAGGAAGAATTATATGTTACTTATATCCTAAAAGTCGATAATTAATTCGAAAACATCATAGCCAAGTCATCTTGCATGATCACTATGTGTTCAGTTCATAATCACTATAATTTTAATACCATTAATCCGTATATTTAGCTCGCAATAATCACTAGATTAGGATTTTTATATTTGTTTCATTAATTTCATAGGAAACAAGTAAATACGATCAATCAGAGGTAATTAGCATTAAAATGAATGCAAATTAAGAAGTGGAGTCAACCCCATGCATGAAATGGTTTAACAGGGTTGCACCTCTTGTTACTTTCCATTACTCCTTTGGACATGCAAGCCCTGCCTTCTACTACTCGTTCAGAACATCAACCTATAATCTTCTGCTACAGTTTCAAAACTTCAAGCCATAGCCTTTTGCTACCCCTTCTAGATGTTCAATAGTAGCACGTGCATGTTCGACCGCTATTGTTACTACTTGTGTTGCATGTTTATCCATAGAAGCTCGCTGAACGTTGCTAAATTGCTCAACTGAAGCTAGTAAAGGAAAGGGTATGTCATGATTTTTGTGCACGCTCATTGTTCATTACTTTCAATTATGCTCCATGGCTTACTGTAGCATGGGTTATGGCTAGGCCTAATCAAAATAAGGGCCTAGGCGGGTTGAGCTCGCATCATGAGGTTTGGCAGTTAGGATGTTTTTGACCCTAACCCTACCTGACCCTCATGCTGGTTAGCATACCCCAACCCTGACCCTGACCCTGACCCTAACCCTAACCCTGACCCTAACTCTACAAGTGCCCTCGGGTCATCAGGCCATATATGACACTCAAACACTCTTTATATGAAATGAGATTTTTCCCAAAGTTCAACATCAAAAATCTTTCATGAACAAAGGGTCTAGTAACGTGAATAATGTTTCAACAAGAAGTGCTACAATTATTACAACAATTCTAGTATTTGAATTTAGTAACTACAACAATATGTTGCTTAAAACAACTATTCTTAAAATCAAAATAGCTTCGTCCAGCACCAAACAACATGAAACAACGACCAAACATCAAAAAAACAGCGACCAAATAGCAACAACATAACAACTAATAGAAGGAGGACAGTGGCAGCAACAGAACACCTAGCAACACTAAAAATAGTAACATTATAATGACACAAATCAGAACCAAAAAAATCACGAAAGTACACTTAGCTCTTCAATATAAACCAAGAAAAGCAATCTTAATCATGAGTTCGTGAAACTTTCTAAAGTTTTCAAAAAGAAACAAAATTGATATATTCAAAACTACACCTTTGATCTTTTCAAACAATTATGCTATCATCTTTGGCATCAATACCTTCACAATCATCTTCATCACTTGAGCTACTATCCCCTTTTTCTTCACCATTAAGTACAAATCATTTAAAATTAAAAAATTGCTGTATATAATTAGAGATATACATTAAACCACATACATTAACTATATTTGTAAATGAATAATGGAAAACAAATGTAATAGCTTCCTATCTCTAGTATCCAATCCCAAAGACAAACCAAAGCTTTCAGTGTTTGGCTTCAAAGAGCTCCTTGTGGGTGTTATCGTTTCCCCACGAATTCTTACATCAACAAAGAAAAAGCTTGCCCAAAAAGAAAGAAACAAAGGCAACATGAGTTTTCTGACTAATTGTGGACTGTAGTGGCTAACAAATGGAGGAAGTGAGAAACCCTACTTCGTAAATTTTTAATTTTACCAGGTGCTAGTGAGTATTTAGCATCATCAATCATCAGCATCCGCACCATCATCATCATCCGTTGCCGTACTCCCTTCCCACAATAGCCGTTACGCTTAGAACCGCCGCCCTTTTTACTCAATTCTCTTTTCATGCGTCTCTCTTTGATTTGGTTTTCAGTGCAGTGAAATTGCAAGTTTCAAGGTGTCTGCAGTGCTTAAATTTGGGTCGGATATTCTGGGATTTTTGTAGTCGGTTGTGTTGTGTTTGCATAAGCACAAGACGTTAGGGGTCACGTTGGGTTTCCTCAAGGTGAGGGTTTCCTCTGGGGATTTATCTCTCTGCTCGGTTTGCTTATTTTTGCTCAATTTTGGCTTTCAAACATTGAATTCCCGCAAATTCCGGATTTTCCCTCCCATCTTTTGGGCAATTTATGAACTGGGCCTGGGGTTTTTATCTGGGATATCTGTTCTTAGCTGCTCTTCATTCCCTGATTTGATTGAGGTATTGATATTTGCTTGATTGATTTGTTGAATTTTCTTCCTTTTTGGTCAGTTGACTAGCCCCATTACTGGTCGTTGTAGACATGATGGAATTTGAATGAGTTCTTTCTTCCTCTCTTATTCTGGGCGTTGGGTTTGGGCTTCATTTGAAGTGCAAATTAATCATTTCTGAGTGCATTACAGAGTTGCTGTCAATGTGATCACGAAATTGATTAGATGCTTCGCTTTGTCGGGTAATGTTTGAGCCTTTTAATGTACCATTTTACTGGTATTTTATTAACTTGATCTCTAAATTTCAAATTCCGGTTTGTTTACCCTCACGCCCTTTTCTTTCCACTCCCTCAGACATTGTTGCTGTTTCAGTAGAAGCTTTGTTGTTTTTCTGGAGTGTGGGCATATGGATGATAATGTTGAAGATTTCTGCTGTGGATGAAGTTATCTCCTTTATATTTCCTCTCGTGATGTTCTGATTTTAGGAATTTTTTTGTCGCTTTTAATGGAATACTCCTTTTCTTCAAAGGAAAAGGGTATCAATTATTGGGCTTCTGCAAGCGCTCAGTCAGACATCCCCACGGCTGTTGATGGCGATGCAAGGAATTCACCTGAAGATCCATTTGGTAACATTTCAGACATGATGACTGTGGATGGTTATGCTGGATGGTGTGGCAGTCCGTCAGCAACCGAGCATTTGTTAGCGTCTCATGGTTTTTCATCGCTTATGTCGTTGCCACCAAATTACGCTTCCTTTGATCAATTAAATTTCTCCGAACAGAGCAACAATGTCTTCCCTATGAGTGATGGTGGCAGCAGTTTTAATCTGCTTGGAAGTCAGCTAGGCTTTGTTGATAAAATGGCATCTGAACATTCAGATATGCAGTTTGGTCACCCAGTAGGTCCAGCTGATGAAAATGATTCTGATTCCAAGCAGGATAGTATATCCTTGTTGCTTCAGGGTAAAATTCCTCAACCTATTGGGCATTCTCTTGCTGAGAGGATGCTTCGTGCATTATCCTTATTTAAAGAGTCATCTGGGGGAGGGATTTTAGCCCAAATGTGGGTTCCTATTAGAGATGGAGATCACTATATTTTGAGCACATGTGAGCAGCCATACCTGCTTGACCAGATGCTTCTAGGTTACCGTGAAGTGTCTAGGTCATATACTTTCTCGATTGAGCAGAAACCAGATTCTTTCCCTGGACTTCCAGGGCGTGTCTTTATATCCAAGATCCCAGAGTGGACATCAAATGTTAGCTATTATAATTCAGCTGAGTACTTACGGGTTAAACATGCTCTTGATCATGAGGTTCGTGGATCTGTGGCAATACCCATTTTCAGTCCTGCAGACATGTCATGTTGTGCTGTGTTGGAACTTGTCACTGTGAAAGAAAAACCCAATTTTGATTCAGAAATGGAAGCTGTGTGCCGTGCTCTTGAGGTGAGTTCAGCACTTTATTACCGTTAATAATAGGTTCCTGCTGTGGAATCCCTTCCGCCATTTTATTCTCTCATTCATTTGAGCCATTGCTGGGTCTCCCCAGATCCTGCCACAGCACCATCCCGACCACGGGGCTGTGGTTGCCGCTTTTGCTGTATTCATTAAGGCATAATAATACTTAAGAGATATCTGGCAATTTTCCCCACCTAATTCTTCTCTTTTGATGTTTTGTGAATTTAAAACCTGGAAATTCCTGGTCAGTTTCATAGCGCTATTATACTGTTGGAGATACAGTGTAGCTACCTGCAACTAGTTTCTGCAGACCGTGGTCGCCTCATACTTATATAAATGACTGTGCATCTTTGTTAGTCGAACTGTTCATATAAGCTCAATGTACTTCGGTTAATGCATATACGCCTAAATTGACATGATGTTTTCGGTCTGAAGATTCCTTAATTACTAGAATGTACTTTGACAATCTTTTTATAAACCATTTACGAACTACAAGCAGCATAAGATAGCTCACTTCATAATGCATGCTGAATATTTCAGGCAGTCAATTTAAGGACAACTGCAACTCCTCGACTTCTTCCTCAGGTAACATTTGAAGCTTTTGGGTTTCTGTCTCCGTTGTGCTAGTTTGGACTGATTGGGGAAACAGAAAAGGGCAAGATTATGACGTGAAACCTTGAAGATTGCGGCTATTCTGAGCTTCTGTGATATTTTGCAGCGTCTATCACTGAACCAGAGGACTGCCTTGGCAGAGATAACTGATGTCTTACGAGCTGTATGTCATGCCCATAGGCTGCCTTTGGCTCTTACATGGATTCCCTGCACTTTAGAGGAAGATGGGGAGAAAATTATCAGAATACAAGCAAGAGAGAGTAATTCAAATTTGAATAAGAAGCCAGTTTTGTGCATTGAAGAGACAGCTTGCTATGTAAATGACAAAGAAATGCAAGGTTTTGTGCATGCATGTGCAGAACATCCTCTTGAAGAAGGACAGGGTGTTGCCGGGAAAGCCCTTCAATCAAATATCCCATTCTTTTCTTCAGATGTGAAAAATTATCACATTAATGAATGTCCACTTGTTCAACATGCCCGTAAGTTTCAACTGAATGCAGCTGTCGCAATTAGGCTCAGGAGCATTAATACTGGGAGCAATGACTACATATTGGAATTTTTTCTACCTATAAACATGAAAGGGACAAAGGAACAGCAGCTATTGTTGGATAGCCTCTCAGGTACAATGCAAAGAATATGTCAGAGCTTGAGAACTGTTGCTGATGCAGAATTGGATGGATCTGTCAATTCCGAGGTTGAACTATGTGGATCATCCCAAAGTTGCTTTCCAAGGGATGTACACATGATGAATTCTCAACCATTAGCTTCTGGAAGAGAGTCCAGTGGAATTAGCCGGATGTCCTTAGATGTATCTGTTGCAAAAAAGGGTAGTCTTGAAACAGATGGCTCCTGTGAACAGGTACTCTCTAACTTCCTCTGCTACAAGCTGGAAATCAATCAATGGTTTTTAATAGAATCTCTTCATCTTCCAAAAAGCTTGTCTCTTCAAATGCTAGAATGTCTAACAGACATGCGAAAGTGGCTGTGTGCATGCTTTGAGGAGTCTATTTTTGGAGCGATTAACTCCGAAAAGTCTGTGTTATGTGTCAGAATAAACATTAGAAGAATTAGTGGCTAGCTTTTGTTGGTATTGTTATTGGTTAACTTTGTGTTGGCTCCCCATTGGGCCGTCGTGTTTGATCCGTGCTTAACGCTATAAATCTGGCTTTGGGGGGGATAGGATGATTGGAATGTACACTTCCAAAATGAAGCTTATTTGCTTGTATCATAAGAATCCCCTGAGATTCCTGATTATTATCTTTAGGGTTTTTTTGCCACTAGATGTTAGTTTAATTGTTATAGGCTGTTAGACGAAGAAAATAGGATCCCCCTGAGTTTGTACGTTAGTTGCCAGTTTTCACTAGACGACGAGTCCTTAGACTATGATGGGTGTCTGAGAGCATGAAAACCAGACACCCGTATTTATTTTTATTTTATTTTATTTTACTTAGAAACTGGAAAAGCTGCTTGTCTGCACATCGTGAAAAATTAAGAAGTTGGTTTAGGCTAAGATGAATTTCTGGTCAATGTGTACGTCTTCTGTAATGCCTGCTCTGACCCCCCCCCCCCAAAAAAAGGGGGGGAAAGCAATGCTGGAACTGCAGCATTTCTCCTGTGAGGATATTTGCAGTGAAATTGTTCAGCATTTTATTATCTGTTTTGTAGACTTCTGGTGGACCATAGAGGCTAAGGACAGGGTTTGTGGCCGTAAGTTGGGAGAGGGGTTAATTAGCACAGTCTATTCCGTACTGGTTGCATCACAGTTTAGTCCCCAATGGTGAAATGCTGCATCTCATTTGTAGCTAGCTTATTGCATTGGAAAAGGTTATGATTTATGATTATGCAATGGACCCTTTTTGTTTACCCTCTTGGGCCAGTCAGTCATAAGGCTCTTTCATGCTTCATAACATCATTCGCCCACTTTTCGGTGACCATTATCGTAACTTATTGATATGAGCCGATCAGCTGAATGCCTTTCTACATGCGCATGTGCAAATTTATCAGTTTCCACTTTTCTTTTTGCTCGTCACTGTTTGTTTTGCTTCCTCACCCTCCCCCCTCCCCTCCCCCCAAAAAAACCTTTTAATACAGATGAGTGAGTCCACCCTTCTTGGGCTCTAATTGGGGTTGGAGTAGGCCAGCCGGGGGGGGGGGGGGAGGGGGGGTGTGGTTATAGAAAGTAGAAACAAGCCCAAAGGCCGATTGATATGGAAACACCTCCTGTTGCAGTTGTGGTGCCTGCTTCCAGGCTCAAATGTCGGACCGTTTGGATGGAGTGATGGACGACACTCTCATGTCAAAGGATTCAAAATGTGGTTTTGGTCGCGATTGCGCCCACCCTTCTTGGGCTCTATCTAGGGGTACCCACTGGGGATGTAGCAGGCGAGCCATCGGGGGGTGGTGTGGGATGATATAGAAACAAGCCCAAAGGCCTATTGATATGGAAACACCTCTTGTCACAGGTTAAGTGCCTGCATCCAGGCTCATTTGTTGGACCTTCTGGATGGAGGGCACCTCTCACGCCCAAGGAATCAAAATAAGGTTTTGGTCGCAATTGCGGTTTCGGTGGCGGTTTGGAAAAATTGTTCCGATGCGGCAATTGCGTTCCATATTGCGCTGAAAACGTGGTCCTGCCAACTCAAAGACCTTCCCGATGCAGCCACTTCGTCACGGAACTGCCACGTTTTAAATCCATGTGTCACGCCATCTCAGATGAGTTCAATTGGCACTGCTTGTTTTGCTTAGAGAATCACCAAGCCTATTGTGTTTTCTTTCTTTCTTTTTTTTGGGGGCATAATGGACTGTTAAGTGCCTATATGCTTGCACTTCCTGATAATTAATATTTATGCTAGAGTGATAGTGGAGATGTGATGGAATTCCTGACATAATTATTCGTGGTGGTTGTAGGCAAGTGGACCTAGAAAACCACAGGAGAAGAAGCGAAGTACAGCAGAAAAGACCGTAAGCTTAAGTGTTCTACAGCAGTACTTTTCTGGGAGCCTCAAGGATGCTGCTAAAAGCCTTGGTGGTAAGACTTAATCGATATCATTCAGTATAATGACCTTATATCTGTCTGAATTTTAGTCTGATGCTAAACAAAACCATTTGCTCAAGATAATTTGTATGCTTTTGTAGACATATTTGGAGAGAAATAACGTTAACACGGATTGCTGCTTTTCTACTCATATCTGATTTCTTGTGTATATGATAGTTTCACAGAGTTTCCCTGTGCTTCAGCGCACAAAACCTGGATCTTATTGTCTTCAATGTTAGTGTTAGTTCTAGCTTACTTTCATGAGAGATGTTAAAATTTGGGAAGTATCATTGTAATCCACATAAAAATGTGAATATCAAAGTTGAGTTCACCACATGTTGCTTGTCACACGAAACCAAACAGAACGTAGAGTTCTGCCTGCAGATTTTCTTTTCTTCTTTTTTGCGCCCGGGGGGGGGGGGGGCGCTTAAGCTGTACCCTCACGGGTGAATTCCAAAGATGCTTCTGTCGCCTCTAGAATTGAAAGACTGAGACTTCCTGAGACTCCATAACGGAAGTTGTGAAGGATTAATTTGCGAGATATTCTGCGATAGTCCACTCTAAGAGAGACAAAACGTTTTGCAAAGTATGCTCTGGACTAGCAAAATGAATCTAACAAAGTATTACCCTGATCCTTCTTTTGGCAGTTTGCCCCACCACACTGAAGAGGATATGTAGACAGCATGGCATCTCAAGGTGGCCTTCACGGAAGATCAACAAGGTGAACCGCTCACTGAAGAAAATCCAGACTGTTCTTGATTCTGTCGAGGGGGTAGAAGGAGGCTTGAAATTTGATCCTGCAACTGGGGAGCTTGTGGCAGCTGGCTCAGTTATCCAAGAATTTGATGCTCAGAAAAGTGTCTTTTTGCCCAGTAAAAACATGGCTCCTAAAAACTTGGAAGCGACGAAGCAAAATCAGGCTTCCTTTCCTGCCTCACCATGTTTGAATGCTGAAGTTCCAGCTGTTAAGCTGGAAAAGGATTCATATATGACTGGAGACGTATTAAGGCCCTTTGATTCTGACAGCAAAGAACAAAAGAAATCTGATATTTTGAGTGAGCATATTGGATACACAAGAAAGTCCACTTTGGGTGGAAGTCCATTTCAAAGGTGGAGTGCAAGCAGAATGTCTTCAGAATTAGGGAACAGTTACCCCCCTTTCCTTTCTCAACCTTCTCACTTAAAGGTTGCCCTTGATGAAATGGATATCAGAATGGAAAACAATCGTGGAGCTATTGAACACAACCAACATTGCTCTTCCAGCATGACGGATTCTTCAAATGCATCAGGTTCGTTTTCTAGGTCTCCTTCTCCCAACAGTGGTGAGAATCGGAGACAATCCAAGGGCAAAACAAACATTGATGATACTGGATCAAGGATCACCATAAAAGCTTCATATCGGGAAGATACAATAAGGTTCAAATTCGAACCATCTGCAGGATGTCTTCACCTGTATGAAGAGGTTGCAAAGAGGTTCAAACTCGCACTAGGGACCTTCCAACTCAAGTACCTCGATGATGAGGAAGAATGGGTTTTGTTGGTAAGTGATTCGGATTTGCACGAGTGTCTTGAGATTATGGAGTTTGTTGGGAAACAAAGTGTCAAGTTCCTTGTACGTGATATGCCTTGTGGCGTTGGCAGCTCGGGCAGTAGCAACTGCTTCCTGACTGGAAGCTCATGAGTTATTTGGAAGGTTTCGACTTTCAGGGGGCTTCAGAGACCTGCTGCTTGAGCTCTCGGGAAACCCCTCGGAGAAGGGTTTCTGGGCAAGGCTTGTCAATCTGGTGAATGCAAATATGAAAATTATGGGAAAAGGCGGGTTGACAATGTAGGACCGGCGTGTACAGTAGAATAGCAATGCCATAAGCGTATTAGGCATTCCACAATTATGTGCTTGTTAGGGCTTTCTCTATTGTAGAGTTTTGTAAGAGGTTATAGTTCCACGTTTTGTATAGGAACTTTCATGGATCAAAAAATGCTGGTCTTATAGGAAGTTTGAGTTTTGAAGCTTTTCCATTATTGATTTCATGTTTTGTAAAACAGCGTTCAAGATGGTCGACATTCCCGTTTAAAACGTTGTTTGACGTACGAACGTGTTAAGGGAAAGGTTAACCACAAAAGTGGTTTTTTAATGAAATTTTACTAACCTTTTTCCCCTTAGGAACGTAAAATTGTAAAGTAGTTCCGGCTAGTAAGATTTGAGTTATTATATATGGTAATTTTTTTCTTTCAAATGCCCAGATCTCTTTATTTTCACCATTCCCACCAAACCATAAGCCACCTTCGCGCCCCCCCCCCCCCCCCCCAAAAAAAAAAACAAAACAAAACAAAAAAGATGCTACATACCCCACATACCCTAGATTCATAGACCTGGGCCTGTGTGTGATGTAAAGGCTACCTCAAGGAGATGGTTGGTTTAATGTCTGTTTGGTTTAACTAGTTTTATGCCCATGTGTTTGCACGGGATATCTCAACTAAGAAAATAATACAAGTAGTATTAGGACGCGTTAGATTTGTTTTTCTCTGTTGGATATATAGGTAAAGACTAAGTATAATCAAGATTCATAAATTACTGTCGTCATATTCATAGGTCTTGCAAAACAAGAAAAAAGGATGAAGGGTAATAATTCATTAAAGAAATGATGAAATAAAGTCTTCGTTGACATGGTTACACTTAGGCTCCATTTGGACCTTGGAAAATTTGATGGAAAGAAAAAAATTTGGAAAAGTTCCTTTTTTTTTTTGTGTTTGGTTTAGAGAAAATCGCAAAGAAAAAAATATGAAGGAAAGTTAGATGGAAAAATTGTTAGAAACAAGTGATGAAATTTTCCTCATAAAATTGTGAGGAAAGTTTGCGGAAAATTTCCAACCTTCTCTAATCTCACATTCCTTAGATGACATCAACATGATTCAAGTAGTTCATCAATATTCAAATTTCTCATCCAAATTCTTGTATTTTTTCCTCAATCCAAATAAGAGAAAAAAACTCATTTTCTCCCTATTTTTTTCCTTCACATTTTTTCCTTTAACTTTTCTTTCCACCAAATTTTCTAAGGACCAAACGGAGCCTTAGAGTTCTCATTCAATTTTATATAGTGCATAATTTTTATTTGTTAAGCGATCAATATTATAGAAATAAATAAAAATACAGATATATGAAATGAATTATTGAAACATATGGAAATTATATGTATTTTATTTTATTTTATTAACCATGAAATAAGATTCATTTTGTGGTACACCTTGACTGATATTTTTTTGTCGAGTTTCAACTTTTTGAAATAATTTTCACTCCTCACAATCATTAAAAAAAAAAGTCGATGCATCTTTTGTACTATGATAACAAAACGTAATCTCATTAAAATGATAAAAATCTCAATTTAACATTTTTTTTTAAAAAAAAATATTAAGTGCCTCTCCATTTCACTTGAGGTTTTTTTTACTATTGAGTTAAAGAAAGAGATTTTAGTCCAACAAATTAACTATCCAACATCCCCACATTAATGAATTTAGTCTAACAAATGATCCAAAAAATTATATTTTAGTCCAGAAATGAAATAAAAAATAAATTAAAAAGTAAGACAAGGAAATGAAAAATGCATTGGAGAAGATTATAATTACAAATTACATGATTATATAAATTTTTTTATGTAAGTAAAAGTTAGAAAAAAAGTAAAAGAAGAGAAGATCTAACATTATAGTACGGTACAAATTGTACATTAGATAATTTACTTGAACACTATTACTAGTGTGTAGCGAAAGTGATACCGCCCCCTCTCCCCTTCCCTTTTCCCAAAACAAAGACAAAATCGAGCTAAGAGAAATACATTTTCAATGTCACCCGAACCCTAGACCCCTTATAATTTTTATGCTCCACTCCACACCTGACCTACACATAAGGAAAACATATAAAAAATTTAGCAAAACCTAAAACATTGTTGTAAACTCACTGATTGGAGTCACCAACAAAACAATTTCATTGTTTTTTTTCCCCATTTTTTGATTAATTTGAGACATTCAAGCAACCTAACCTGGACAAATAAGAGATAATTAAAAAAAATAAGAATCAAGCATATATAAAATCAGAAGGGGCCCAATAAAAAAAATTCATAGAATCATATATCTTATCACGATATAAAATGTCACTACATATTGGACTACAAAGAAGCACAACCAAAAATGTACCTTTATAAAAGATATTAACCCATCCTCCCGAATACAATGAAATTTCCAAGCCTTCATATAGAGGCATTTATGTCCTCCTTTCCCTTTCATTTTTTTTAAAAAAGAAAATGATACTAAAGAAAAGGATTTCATGCATTGCAACCTATTTAAGTAAAGTAAAGGCATTTATGACTTGCTTTCCTACAACCCAGTACTACATTCTAGTTGCTACCACTTGGCAGGGAACATAAATAGAGGATTGAAGAGAGAGGTTGAAGCGGATGAATAGAGAGTAGTTACTTGTGTGAGAGAGAGCAAGAAGAATAGAAGGGTGAACATAGATTATTTATCACTCCAAGTTAAATTAAATTTTGTGACTACCTCTCTTATAACTTACCGATAATTGAAAACTACCCATTATTATTCTTGTAAAAAAATCTACTCATTATCTCATATTTCAAATTTAAATTACTTTTAATAAATTTAAGTAGGATTGCACGATATGTTAGGGATGGGGGAGGGAAAGTTTTTTAACCCCTCATTCATCTCTACACTAGATTCAACATTAAGCACGATACTTCTTGCATAACTTCTATAATAGATAGATCCGAAACACGCAAATAAAAAATTTTCATAAGGCTAATATAAAAAACGAAAAGAAAAAGAATTACACATGATGGATTGAAAATCTCAAAATGGAAATATAATAGATTATATTCAGCAGTCAACACTAAAGTTGATGTGGAGATGTAACCGTAGCAAAGAGAGTTGGGAGCTAGTTGTAAGGATTGTTGGAACATTGTTAAGAGTCGTTAGGATGAATCTTTTGTGAAATTGGCATGTATTAGTTATGGTTGTCATTCATTTGTTACCTTAGCATATGTCATCGATCATACCAAAACATCAATTGAAATGCATACCCTTGGTTCTCTCATAAATCGGTACCAATGTATTTCTTTGTTGCATCACCAACTCTCTGTCCCTAACTATGTCTCTGAAATTCTCTAAAAAGCTCTTTAGGAGCAGTGCATTAGTTCCTTAGGGGCCTTTTTCTCTAAATCTGAGTATTCTCATGTTAGGAATGATTAACCCAGGTTGGCAAAAACTAGATGTAGCAACTGCTCCTAGTGCTAGCTTCGAGGCTTGGTGAAACTGAGTAGATCCAGTGACTATACCTTAAATTATAATCCAAAATTATCTACCAATAAATTAAATTTACTTAATCAAATGCAATAGACTTTTCAGATAAGGACCACATAATAAACGATAATCTTGAATGAAGAATAAAACTTCACATTATAACTATTTACTGGTAACAATCTGACTGAGAAGCAATGGGATTTGTAATCGGGTTATGGTCAAGAAAATAATGTCATTGTTCAATAATCAAATAACAAGTTGTTAATTCTTGAGGACTTAATTCTAAATTACAAGCTCTAGAATTAGTAGTCCATGTTCCAATCTAATAGAAATGAAGAACTAAAATCTGATCCAAAAATTGTGGAGAAAAGGATGTTAGGGAAAAGATTAAATTTGGTATTGGTCATCACAAAAATTCGTGAACAGTATCACTTTCCTTAAGATTTATTTGGTGTACCACAAATAATCTTAAGGATACGATGTGTATTTGGTGTACCGTAAATAATATTAAGGATAAGATGCTGAGAATGCAAGTGCAAATGTTCAACATTTCTCAAAAGCTCAATGTATTAGGGTGCTGCAGTCACTCTTTTGGATTGTATCTTACTTTTGTGTGTGTGTGTGTGTGTGTGTGTTTTTTTTTTTTCCCATTCTTATATCAATGCTTCCACATTCTAAAAAGGCACCAGATAGAATAGACTTTGGTAGGTATATTTGGAAAGAGTTGATGTGTCATCCTTATCCATCAATGGGGATAAGAAAAACCAGAAAAATTATTAGCCATGGACACTCCGTGGTTCCTACTGCCAATTTTCTGCTAGGGAAAAACCAAGCCCAGGGGACCATGGTTCGTAGCGTTGACTATGGGCAGTCCATGATGGCCCCTGGTCTTGAAGATTCTCAATAATCCCCCGCCATTATGAAGACTTGTAATGCCCCACCATTTCAAGACTTATAATCTTCTACCATTTCAAGAATGAGGAAAAATACAAAGTAACATCAGAACATACCCGAAGATTCATGCATAATGAAAGTATCTTGCGATTTGAGCTTCCACTTATTGATATAATTTCAATTAATCTGAATGTAATAATAAATAACTCTTTAAACTATACATCCTTTTTTATCAATAGATACATTTCACACACAAATCTCAATTTATGCTTAAAATGTTAACATTACTAACCAGTCATGCATCCATATCCTTCATAAGTGCATCAAGTCAGGCCCCATAGCTCTTTGAAGCAACCACACATCATAGTCATATAGGTAAACCTTAAAAACATGCTCCTATAACATAAGTCATTCAATCAAGGTCTATAAGAGCATAACTTACCCTCTTATAACATTACAGTTTACAAGTACTCTTACCTTAGGGTGAATTATGTTAGTGTTATCAATCACTATATAATGGTGTCACTCATCAAACTTAAGACTTGAAGTCATATCAAGAATTAAGTTAAGGCTTCATTACTAGTTATTACAGATGAGGGCTTAAGTCCCATCCCCTTTGATGTTATCAATCCAAGTCCCTTGCTAAACTTTTTGTTAAAGAATTTGCAAGATTCTCAGTTGTTTGCTCATAATCAACAGTAATCACTCCATCCTTTATCAATTGGTGAACATAGGCATGTCTAAGTCAAATGTATCTTGATTTGCCATTATAAACAAGGCTATAAGCCATGGACAACTAGATTTGCTATCACAATGGAAAGAGGGTGGTGACAGTAGTGTTGGCCATATAGGCACTTCCAATCAGAGGTTTCAATCCATTATAGCTCTTTGCTTATCGTAACTAAGACTACACACTCAACAACCATGCTGTAATCTATTATGTAGTTTGCTTCTTGGATGCCCAAGATACCGAGCCACCACCAAGCAAGTATATCCAACCTGACGTCAATGCATATTCCTCTTCATCAGTCCCCCAATTTGCATATGAGTATCCTTCTAAGACCGAAGGATAACCTAAATAGAATAGGTCATATTCTTGAGTTTTCTTCAAGGAGTTCAAAACTTGACATATTTCATACCTATGAACTTTACTAGAATTACTTGTATACCAACTCAATTTTCCAATAGCAAATGCAATATTCGGCCTTGTGTTAGTCACATTATACATCAAGCACCCTATGACCTTTGCATGCTCAAGCTGTGCAATATGTCTCCCTCTATTCAAGTTAACTTATAAGTTAGATCGAAAGGAGTGGCTATTAGGGAGCAATCATGGTATTTGAGCCTCTCAAGTACTTTTTCAATGTTATGACATTGAGTCAAGCAAATCTCATCATTATCTTTAATAATCTTAAAGCCATGTATTACATCGGCATCCCCCATGTCTTTTATAGAGAATTGAAGATTGAAAATTTTTGATTTTCTCCACTTCTTCAAAATCAATCCCAAAAATCAGCATGTCATCGACATATAGACATATAATCACTCCTTTTCTATGCTCAAACGTAGAGTAAGCATATTCATTAGATTTAATGATACTAAATCAAATGAAAGTACTACTTCATCAATCTTTTGATGCCATTGCTTAGGTGTTTGTTTCAAGATACCCAAGGATCTTAAGAGTTTGCATACTTTCTTTGTTGCCCTAGAACTACAAAATCTTATGGTGGCTCATATATACCTCTTCTTCTAACTCACCATTCAAGAATGTGGTTTTTACGTCCATTTAGTAATCACTAACTTTTAGTTGCAGTAAGAGCAATGAGTGCTCTTATAGTTACAATCCTAGCTATCGATGCATAAGTGTCAAAGTAGTTGATATCATATTTTTGGTTAAAACCCCTTATCACTAACTGGGCTTTAAACCTTTCTATGGTACCATCTACTCTTCTTTCGTTTTTAAAAATCAACTTTGATGTAATAGTTTTACATGCATGGGGCAAATGCTAAAACCCAAATACTATTTTCCATTATTGAGTCTACTTCATCTTAGTTGCTTTTTTCTGGAGAAGAGCATCTTGGGATTTATAACCTCTTGAAAAGAGGCAGGATTCAAGTCCATGCTATAAATATAAGGAATTTCATTTTCAATGGAATCCCTAGCTCCTTCTACTAAGTACACAAAGGAATCCAATCCAAAGGATTTCTCCTTTCTAATTCACTTACTTCTTCTTGCTTGCACTATGTCTCCATGTTCTTGAACATTAGTTGGGGTTACAGTACTTGGAATAAGATCATTGGGCTTAGGGATTGAAGAAATCTATTTTCATCAAAAATTGTATCTTGTTATTCAACCATAGTGTTCAGTACAATTGAAGCATTTGGCTCAATGACCATAAACCTATAGGTTTTGCTATGTTCAATGTAGGCTATAAAGATCACTCAATTCCTCTCTCTTCCGATGTCCTTTTCTTGGGCTCCAAGATCTTACAATAGCAATACAACCCCGAACTCTAAAATACAAGTTTGGCTTCCTCTTATTCCATAACTCATATGGGATAATAGAACTCATCTTGTTAGGAACTCTATTTAGGATGTAGAATGCCTTGAGCAATAAGAAAGCATAGCATTTGCCATTTTAGTTAAAGTTTGATTTTTCCTTTCCGTCACACCATTATGTTATGATATGTATGGTTTTGTGACCTCATAAATTATACCGGTTGATTCGAAATAACTTGGATCGTAATATTCACCAACTTGATCATTCTTAGAGTTGTCTATTGCTTCATTTTTAGCATGCACAAGATACACTTGGCTATATCTTTAAAAATCATCAATGAATGTGACATAGTATTTCTTTCTTCCAAGAGAAGGAGTGTGATGGAAGTTACCTAAATCACTAAAAATTAATTCAAATATTTTGGTGATCCTTTCAACGTTAGGAAAAGAACTTCTAGTAATTTTGATTAGCATGCAAGTCTAGCACTTTTCTACGATTCCATCAAAATTTAGAATCGACTCAAGTGGAGACATCTCTTTTAATCTTTTATAATGCACATGTCCAAGATGATTATACCATAGAGAAGATATAGATGAACAAGCACGTAAGCAGAATAATTCACTTTATTAGAAATCGAAGTAGTGATTACATTAAGCTTAAACATGTCACCACATGGATAACCCTTCCCCACAAGGACATTACCCTATAGAATAAACTTATCAGTCTCATATACTTCTGTGAAGCCAAATCTATTGAGAAGGAAACCAGAAACAAGATTCTTCCTAACTTGAAACATAATATACATCATTCAAAGTAGGGGTTTTGTTAGAAGTAAAGACTAATTCCACTTGACATATCCGTTTAACATCAACAGTAGAGGTATTATCCATGTATAGCACTTTTCCATCTTCAACTGGTAGAAGAGACTTGAAGAAGGCGCAGTCTTTGCACACATGCTTGGAAACACCTAAGTCAACCCACCAAATATTGTCACATTAGATAGCATTGATTTGATCAAATATGATGACTACAAAGTTGTCTTTTGTCTTAGTCTTTTGGTTGTTCAACCACTTGCTTTCACTTCCAAATGATGCAATCTCTCTTCTTGTGGTCGGCTTTGTTACATTCCTAGGAAACCATTGTTTTCTTCTTGCTACCCTAGTTGTTGTTAACCTTGTTAGGCCTTTTTTCGTTTCCTTTCTATCCTTGACTTAATTTTTCATCTTCAATCACATGAATCTTGGGGAAATACTCCTTTAAATCATCTTGCATGCAGAACTCTTCTTCTATACAAAGATGGTTAGCCAAATCATTAAGAGATATATCCTTTTTCTTATACTTTAAGGTTCTTTTAGTGTATTTCTCAAAGGGGGGTCGTGTCTCTACTATGGAAGAAACTATAACATACTCATCCATATTCATCGTAGGTTGCTTAAAGTGGCTTAATATACATTGAATTTCAAGCAATTGGTTTAAAACGGAACGTTCTTCAACCAGCTTATAATTATTGAACTAACTTATAAGGAAATTCTTGCTAAAAGCGTCCTCTATCATGTACTTGTTCTCCAATGCCTCCTAAAGCTCCTTGGTGACCTCCACGCCTCCATAAAAATCAAACAAGGCATTTGACACGCTATTCAAGATGTGCCATCGGCAAATATAATCATCATTATTGAACTTTGATCTCCAACGGGTTGCTCCAAAGTCTCATTTTTGGTCTTAACGGGATAAGGAGTATTCGGCGCATACACTACTTTTAGAGAAGTAAGGAGGAAGTGGATCTTCTTTTGCCAACAATGAAACCAGACACCCTCAAACCCATCCAATTTCTAAAATTTGGAAGTCATCTCACAAACAGTTGTCATTGTTTAGAAATAAGTCTTAAGATCATTAGGAAAAAGATTGAATACAGAGCTAGATATCATAACAAATCATGAATAGTATTAGTTCCCTTAAGACCTGTCGTAACTCATCTCAGGGATAAGATGCTCAGAATGCGAGAGCAAATGTTCAAGGTTTCTCAAAAGTTCAATCCATAGAGATGTTGCAATCACTCTCATGGATTGTATCTTACATGTGTTTTTTTTTTTAATTCTTGTATCAATGGCTTCCATATTTTGAAAAGACACCAAACAGGATAGAGTTTGGTGGGTGTTCTTAGAGGGAGTTGATGTGTCATCTTTTTCCATCAATATGGATACAAAAAATAGAAAACTGTTGGCCCCTCGAATGTGGGCCCCATTATTGATTTTCTGTCAGGGAAAAACCAAGCCTTTGGGGCCACAGGCAGCCCATAATGGCCCCTAGCCTTAAAAATTCCCAATAAAGGATATAGCACCTAGCCTTAAGGTGGTAGGAATTGCATGCTTTCCTTATATTGTTGTCCACTAATTTGCAGGGTTTGTGCGTTGTAACTACTCGTACATTAACTCAAGACGAAAGGGTTTGCTTCTTGGTTCTCTAATCAATTCATGATGTTATTATTTACCCTATTTTTGGACTTATCATTGCCATTTAGAAACCATGGATCTTGGAAAACTTTTTGATATCCAACTCTAATTCAGAATGTTCACAGTGGAGTCATGACCTTCCTACATCGTTTTTCCTAGAGCTGGAAAAGCCTAACACGATACGATAACATGACATGAACCCAATCCAAAGTTATAGAGTGTAACATGAACCTGATCCGAACCAAACCGATTCAGCCTGAAATCAACACGATTTAACTGTTTAGCATGAAAACTTATTATTTTTCAATTTTAAGTAAATATAAGCTATTTTTCATATCGACACGAAATTGACCTCTTTATTAAATGGGTCTATCTAACCCGACCCATTTTCCAGCTCTAACTTTTCCCTTTGTGACTCTTTAATTTGTTGCTGTGAATAGTAAAATAACACACAATGAGATAGAAACGTATAGATTTGATGTAACTTATCTTTACTTGTCTTGTTGTTGCCCTAGATAGTGGTGTAAATCTTATATATTAAGCCCATAATGAACTAAAAGATCATTTGTTCACTGTAAAGTCTCTATACGTCCTTGACTGTTCAGCAATACAGAACACCTTTAGCAACATCCTAGTGCAAAGCATTGAAGAACCATAAAATGATTAAAAAAAAAAAAAAGATAGGATTTTATCAAAAAATTACATACAAAAAAAGTACAAGCTTAGAAGGTCAAGATAGGTCAACTTTGCCCGGGGGGGACTCTACCATACCTACTAACTTCTAGTGTTACCTCACCTAACTAAGTCCAGTCTGTCAACCCATCTATGCTATGTTCTTTCTCCCCAAAGATTCTGGCATATGCTATTCTTGGTGGCACCGTAAAACTCAGGATGGGTGAACTTCGTGACATAAATACCTTCTATGTACTCTAATGAGATCTTGTTTAGCCCAATTGTTTTTGGCTTTCGAAAGTCGAGTGAAAGGTTATGTAAAAAAAAAATCTTATGTCTCCGAATATCCTAAGAAGTTATGTCAAAAGGACCAACGAGCATAAATCTATGGGCAGCAAATTATCTTTATTCTTCCCGAGTCATTTCAGAATGGATGACGAATGAGAAGGTTATGGCCCAGTATACCTAGGCATATTCATAAACTATATCATTAAATTTTGTCAACAGAAATACATGAGATGATTAGCTTATTTCTTGACATGGGCCATTGCTAGAATCAACATTTTCTCTTAGCAAAGACAGCTATCATACATCTGTAAATGGTCTCGTTTAAGTCTTGAAGTTACACGGGTGCAAGTAATGAGGTCTGACTATCTAAGGGTTCACTAATATGTACTTTACTTGTTAGTTACATGTGTAGATATCAGAGGTAGAAGAAGCACAATGAATTAAGTGAAGACCTAATTGTAAAAACAAAGTTTGAGCCTAAAACAAATTACACAAGAAATCGAAAAACAAATTGCATTTTGTATTAACATTGTATGTGTGGGTACAATATCTGAATTGAATACAACTGAAGTTTTCTTCTGATTCGATCTTCTAGTGACTTGAGTGACTTGAGAATATTGCCGTTTCAATCAGCTAAAGAACTCTGAAATGGTTCTTGATCCACTACAAATGGTTGATTATTGTTTCTAAAGCTTGCAAGTTTCTAATACTTCTTGCTTGATAGCAGGATGTTGCTTGTAGTTTGAGCATCTGAATTCTGCAAATGCTAAATGTTAAATGTTAAATGTGGTTGGCTAGATTAATTGCTGCGATGGCGAAGTTGCTTACTCTCGATCGATGAACTAGATGAAGAACACTGAATTAGTCTTCAATCTAAAATTGCAGGAGATGCTGAACTATCTAACTCTGATCCTTGTTGCTTGATAGCTGGAGGTAGTCTTTAGTCCAAGCTTGTGAAGGATGCTGAATGTTGAGCCCTTCAGAACAAGGGGGAAAAACCCTTATTTATAGGCTCCCAGGCTAGGGTTTTGGGCCTAGGCCTATATTTTAGTAATTATTTTATTAATTTTAAAAGAGAAATAATTACTATTTTTAGCATCATCAATTACACATGGCAACTTTTAGGTGGTCGGAATTTGATTTCATTTAAATTCAATTTAATGGGTCCACCAAAAGTCAATTTTACATGTGGCAGTTCCTAATTTGCAAAATGGAAGTTATTTTATTTTACACAAGGCATCATATGATTTGTGGTTGAGTCAGATGTGCACGCGAATTTTGAGTGTTTGAAGTAGTTGAATCTTAAAAACTTGGAAGATGCTGATAATTGAAGCTTTTTTGTGGGCTTCCATTTTTTTCCCTCTTCTTTTTGGCAAATAACTTGGTGACTTGGTGGATAGTCCAAGTTAGTTTTTTTTTTTTTTTTAAATTGAAGGTAATTCTACTTCTAGATTGTTTGATAAAATATCATCAACAATTCTTGATAAAATTTATCAACAACTCAGAGATAAAAGATGTATTGGGCTAGAAGTACGAAACTTAAATCTACAACTATATGAATCCACCCAACAGTTGCTTTAAATTACTACCTCTTCATCCTTCTTTCTTTTTTTGATTCTTCATCTTCCTCACGCTGCATCATTATGGCATTGAGACTTTACGTAATGAACGCCAGAATGATCCGAACATTAGGTTTTTTAAATTTTTTGCTCTTCTTTTGACCGCCTCCGTTTTTGAAGCTGTAATTATTTACCCGATCCTTAATTCTTATTCATCTGCTGCTCTGGAGATCTTCAAGCATGTCATTGGATCCTTTAAGAGTCTTAAAGAAGCCTATGAAGCTCTACTATCCTTTTTAGATTCTTGAATTGGGAAAGATCTTGATATAAGCGCTTCTTCATGTGCATTTTTTTTTTTAACAAAGCTTCATTCACCCAATCCTTAACTCCCTCACTTAATCTAGCTGGGGTTAACTTGGATTTCTTCCTTCTTCTCGTGACTCATCCAATTAGATTGCCAACTGAGATAGACTTTTATGACAAAGAATCTTTTTTCCCCGTAGATTCGATTTCTCACAAGAGACTCCATCACGTAATCTTTTTGGTGTCAACTTGACTTTCTTCTTTCAGTTGTGACTTCTTCCATTAAATTTACGAAGGTGTAACTTCTCCACTCAAATAGCAAAGGCATAACCCTTCCGGTCAGACATTGAAGATGTGACTTATCCAATCAGATAGAAAGGTGACTGCTTCAATTAGATAGTGCAGACTTGACCATTTTGATCAAACTAAGGTTGGACTCCTCCGGTCAGACAACAAAGGCAAGACCCTTCCAAGCAAATAACAATAGCTTGACCCTTTGATTGGACAACAAAGACATGACCCATTCTGATCAGACACCGAAGGCTTGACTTTTGCCATTGCTCCGATCATATAGCGAAGTAAGGTCAAATTTCAAGGTGAGGGATTGACTTGAAATAGGAGGTCACCGACTTGAAGGAAGATACCTATATTGCTAGTGCCTAAGTTGAAAAAAAAGCCTGCCAATTTGAAGGAAGATGCCTATATCACTAATGTGAAGGAGGATGCGATCTTGTTGTTTCCCCCAACTTGAAGGCATTCTAAGAGTTTGCAATAACTTTGTGACAGTTTAAAGTCTATTATGTGATTTGAAAATGTGTTTAGTGACTTACGAGTCAACACCTTTGATAAAATAACTTGATAGTCTTTTATTTTGATAGCTGAGAGTTTTGAATTTGATGACTTGAGAGTCTATTTAGTGCTTGGGAGTCAATAATTTTAATGACTTCAGAAAAACTTTGAAGGTTTGAGTGTCTTTAAGTTTGATAATGTGAAGCTTAGAACTTGATTTTGGAGTCTAGAATTTTAACAACTTGGTAGTCTTTTAATTTTGATATCTTTAGATACTTAAACGTTGATGACTTAAGAGTATACTTAGTGACTTGGGACTCAGAGACTTTGATGATTTAGGTTTTTGTAAGGGCTGACTTGGAAGTCCATTAGTTTGACAACTTAGAAGTTTGCAAGGGTTGACTTGGAAGTATGAAAGTTTAGTAACTTGGGAGTCTGTAGTAACTGACTTACAAGTTTGAGAATTTGATGACTTAGAAGTCTACAGTATTTTATGACTCAAGAGTCTTGGTTTAACGGCTTGAGAGTTATGAGTGCGACGTGAAGGTCTCACTTTGATAGGTTCGCCATCCGTGATAGTGACTTATAAGTCTAGGATTTTGGTGGCTTGAGAGTCTTTCACTTTTATGACTTAGGGGAATTTGCAATGGTGACTTGGAAGTCTATCCCCTAAATGCCAATTTTGAATGTTCTTTTGCTGAAATATTTTTAAGATGACTTTAATAGACGATTAATCAGAACCTTCATTGTCTTCTTCATGTAATATGATCTTTTCTTCTTTTACAAGTTGCAGGACTTGTCCCTTGAATGTCTTGCACTTCTCTATAGTGTGACTGATGATACTATGACACTCGTAATATTCAAGATCATTAATTCTTCCAATTTCTTCAGGACGCCTTGTGTTTGGGAGTTCTATAAGTCCTTTCTCAATAAGTTTATCAAGAATTTCTAGCACATCAAAGCCAGAATAAGGGCATTCCTTCTCTTTAGAGCCTCCAAGCATGGAGCTTTTATTTCTTGATGATGTTAATAATTCTCATAATCGAGTCGTGTTCTATAGGCAATTGTAAGCTACCTATCATAAGCTCTTGTTGCCAGTTCTTGGAATGTTTTGGGCTTGTTCACTTATAAAGTATAAAGTACATCCAAATCCATCCCTTGGACACACATCTCAACAGCTGAAGATTCAGATAAATGACCTTTACACTTTAGAGAGAGAGCATGCCAACGGCTAATGTAATCAATGACCGGCTCGTCATTCCATTCTCTTGTGTTAGTCAACTCTGTTATGTTGACTACGCAACACGTACTATAGAAGCGATTCAAGAATTCACTTTTCATTTGCTCCCAGCTATCAATGGACTCAGAGGAACAGCATGTGTACCAGTCAAATGCACTTTTTCTAAGGGATCGCACGAACTATTTCATCAATCAATCTCCTTCAATGCTAGCATCACTGCAGGTTTCAATGAAGTGAGTGTTGTGCTGTTTAGGGTTACCATTGCCTTTAAATTGCTGGAATGTAAGTGGCTGATATCCGTGAGGCATGCAAAGTTCATCAATCCTCTTGTATAAGGTTTTGCAGGCAAGTGAGTTTTATGAGAATCTCCTCCCAACTGACTCTTCACTACCTCAGCTACTAAGTTTGGATTTGCTCAGATGACATTGAGCTCAAGGATGATTTCTTCTTTGGTTTGCATTCATCGTCAGACAGTTCATTGTGATTACAATTTTTGTTAGAATCTTCACTACCTAATCCTTTGCTGGAGGCTTCAGACGACTGTTTCCCTAACTTCTCTGTCAAATTAGCAATCCAATTATTTTGACGCTTGATTTGAGCATTCTTTTATGTGTTTTCCTTTAAGAGTCCATCTGGCATGGCCTTCATGCCTGCTAGTTGTTCCTTCAAGGTGGCAGCCCCTGTCAACATGACTGGCATGATGACAGTGCTAGAGGATTAGCCTTCAGCTTCGAATTCAGCTTGTGAGAACACTGAATCCCTTGGAGATGTCGATAAAGAATCGCTACTACCATAGTCATCATCCTCCTCGCCAAAAGGCTAGAACATAGGATTGGTGTAGGCATGGAATTCATCCAATCTACATGGTAGAATCTTACTCATATTGAACACATCAAGAGATTTTAGCTTCAAATTAGCGATACAAGCAATTTGATTAACTCTGTCAGCATGCAAGTTAGAGTTAAATTTTTGATTTTTGTGTGACTGAAAAGTTGGAGCCATGACTTGTTGCTTTAGGGTGATGGAGGAAGCATCTATGGTCATGCTTTTAATCATAACATCGCCAGATGCTAGCCCTAGCAGTTGTTGATCCTTGAGATGTGAATCGGATAGTTGTTCTTGAAGATTGAGAGACAACATTTTTAAGGGCCATGTCATTTCAAGGAAATATATTATTAATACTTTGGAGAAAGAGATGACAGGAAAAGAGGTCCCACCAGGCATACCAAAAATATGCAAACATAAATTTTGAGCTTAACATAAATTAGACAAGAAATTGAGAAATAAATTGAATTTTCTATTAATGTTATGTATGTGAGTACAATCTCTTAATTGAATACAACTGAAGTGTTCATCTTATTCAATCTTTTAGTGACTTGAGTGATTCGAGGGCTCGACCGTTTGATCCCGAGTGATGCAAATTAGTTGAAGAACTTTGAATTGGTTCTTGCTCTTGATATGCAAATGTTTGATTATTGTTTTTGAAGCTTGCAAGTTTTTGATCCTTCTCGCTTGATAGCTAGATGCTGCTTGCTATTTGAGCCTCTGAATCCTACAAATGTTGAATGTTAAATGTAGTTGGCCAGACTAATCAATACGAGGATGAAGTTGCTTGATCATGATCAATGAACTAGATGAAGAATGCTGAATTAGTCTTTAATGTGAAATTATAGGAGATGCTGAACGATCTGACTTTGATCCTTTTTACTTGATAGCTGGAAGTAGTCTGTAGTCCGAGCTCTAAAACTCATAGAGGATGTTGAATGCTGAGCCCTTCAGAATGAGGGGGCCCTAGGATTTTGGGTTGCGCTTTGGGCGTAGGCCCATATTTTAGTAATTAGTTTTAGAAGACAAATAATTACTATGTTCTACATCATCAATGACACATAGAGCTTTTAAATGGCTGGAATTTGATTTCATTTAAATTCAATTTAATGGGTCCATCAGAGTCAATTTTACATATGTCAGTTCCTAATTTTCGAAATAAAAGTTATTTTATTTTACACAAGGCACCGTATGACTTGTTAGCAAATTTTCACCTCCTACACTAATGTTGTTATGATTCCATTTGTGAGAACTGGGGTGGAAAAAAAAGGAGAAAATTAGCAAAATTAGGGAGAGATGAGTGAGTTTAGGTAGAAGAACCAGGAGGAGACATTCTATTATGTTGCATGATAGTACAATACAAACAAATCAAAGATGAACAAAGGATTGAGTATAATAATAGTAGAGTTGAAATATACTTATACAGCTGTCCCAACTATGGCGGAATTCACACATTGAGTTAAATTTAGTCATTGAATTTCAAGAAATGGAGTTAGGAGTTTATATATGAGACAGGCCAAAAATCGCATAACCTTTGAATTATGACTCTCTAACTTCTCCAAATAGTTTCCAATTATGAGAGTCGTAAATACAAAAAGGTCTTCTACTAATGATCACAATAGTAAATCAAGACAGACGGTTTAATGGTTTATTGCACAAAAGCCAAATGACGAAACCTCAATGAGATGGATCAAAGGCCTCATTAAGACGATGCCTTATTATATTAATTATGAAAGGATTCACTGATATTTGTTTCCCAGTGATACTTACAAGCGAGTGAATTGCCACGTGAGAGCAATACGTATATCATACTTCCAGGAGTATATATAGGGGCGATCAAAATCGGTTAACCAGAAATTTGGTTAATCGAAAATCGGTTAACTAAAAAGTCGGTTCGCAAATATTGTGAACCAAAAACTAAACTGAAACTTTTGGTTAACCAAATTTTTCGGTTCGAAAAAATTGTTAACTGTAACCAAACTGAAAAACTTGGTTAACCAGATTTTCGGTTCGGTTTTTGGGTTCGGTTTTTCAATTCCAGATTTTTGGTTTTTTTGCTCACCCCTAAGTGTATGCTCATATGAGTTATGTTAGTAAATATAAATTAAAAAATTAAAAAATGATAAATATATGCATGAAAAATATATACACGTGGACAATGAGAACATATGCTTTTAAGAGCACATAAGAAATTGCCATGTGAGGGAGACATTTTTGTAGAAATCACATATAAGTTGAAGTCCTACATTGAAGTTGAGTGTGTACTCGAGAGGCATATATATGAGACAAATCAAAACCCACTCGTTGTGGTCCTCTAAACCAAGTTATGCTCAACTCATACACAACACAAGCAAGTAGTGAATCTAATGCCAATGTTTTAGGTTCTATTCTTTTCTGCGATTATCTTCTTACATTTTCTTACATCACTTTATATATTCTTTTCATGACATTCAACTTATCATCTATTTTATTCCCATATTTACTTAGAAAAATGTATATATTTTTTATACACTATCAATATGAAAAATCTTACAGCTTTTTTATGAGTATAAAAATATTTGTATAAACATAGAAATATAATTTAACGATGTGAATTAATATTTGAGCTTCAAGATGAAGCATATTTACTATTATAGAGAAAATAAGTCAACATGTTTGAATATTATAATACAAAAATTGCATTTATGTTTGAGTTTCAATGTGAATTATGCGTGAAAATAGTCAAACTGTAGGTGACGAAAGCATTTGAGCTATTTCATTCATAAGTTTATCATGATAACTTGATTACTATCATTGTACAGTTGAGCACTAGATTGAATTTAATTCCAAAATATTTAATTCAAATAGGATTTTATTTTTAGGGTTCTATTCAATTATGTTGAGAAAAATTGTTATTTTTTTAATTTGCTTATAGAAAGGTGAAACTAATGTTTATACCCAAAAATCACCTCAAGCGCGGAACATATTTGGTTCTACATATTTATAGGCTTCAATTTATCTTATTGATATTTAATTGAGTTGTTTGTAGGTTTATTTTCATCAATTATGTTATCTCAATATTATTTTTTATTATCCAAAATGATAATTGTAGAAAAATAATTTTTTGTGTAATGTTAAAATATAATTTGTTTAGTGAATTTATAAAATTTATTTCATAAATATCAGTGATATGTAATTTATTTTTATGAAATAACGTTTTTCATAATTCATACATTAAATGCCAAAATTATGCATATATATCTAAAAATTTATTGTACAACTTTTTAATAATTCAACAACTCCTTACATGTATTCCTACAACTTTTTGTAGTTACTTATATCTTCTTACAGTTTCTTCCATCTCCTTGCAGCTCCTTACATTTCTTTACAACTTACAGTTGCATCTTATCATGAAACAGAACAGACCTTTAATATCCCAGCACATGTTGACAAAAAATTAAAAAAATATGTGTTCAAATTTTTATATTAAATTTCTAAAAATTTGTGACATACACACCCATAAAAATTGATTGGCACTTATAAATTTTGAGAATCTCATAAAGAAGGCAACCATTACATAAAATTTATAAACCCGCCACTGTTAACACAAGTGACTCACCGTTACGTATCCCTTGAGATGATATAAGGGTGCCATTATCTCCAACAATCTTTCTTTAGTTCAAAGTTAGAGAAGGAAAAAATATCAACCCAACATGAAATCATTTGATAAGGACGCAGAAGTCAGTTATACATTGGCCTATACTTGACATATCAGCAAATTGTATGAACAAATTGTCAGGCTATTTATTCCCAATGACATTTTCTTCAAGTCCTTTGCACGATTACAATTATTTTACATATATTTTCATGGCCAATATGCTATGCCTACATATTTCTAGACACATTCCTACACCCAAAAAGTAAGAAAAAAATATTTTTAAAAAGAAGACTTTTCACAATAATGAGAAGACTAGGAAATTGAACTAGATTTCTGGACAAATTTTTCAAAAACCTCTGAAGGCACAAATATAATAACAATAGGGTGTTATACGACAAGATCATCCCGAGCTTGAACACACTGTTTATCCTTTTTATTACTATTAGTATTTGGTTTTGATTTAAGGGGTAAAGAAGACGAGGGTGGTTGGTATCCCATTGCGTGGTATGGGTATTCAGACAACATTTGCACCACTTCTCTCATGGTTGGCCGTTCCACGCTATTCTCTTCTGTGCATAGCAGGGCGATGAAGAACAAGTGCATGGCTTCGTCTTGAGGCACAGCCGCTAGTCTAGAATCGATAATAATGGCAACATTCTCTTTCCCACAATTGGTGGTTTGTTTTGACCATTGGACGATGTCCACTCCTTCTCCAAAGTCCCCTACTGGACGCCGTCCTGTTAACAACTCTAATAGAACCACCCCGAAACTGTACACATCGCTCTTCTCATCGACTCTCAATGTGTATGCATACTCTGCAAAAAAAATTAAGAAACACTTAATCAGATTATGTTAAATAATCATGAATTGATGCAATTGATTTCTAATGTACGTGTGATTGATTGGTACTTGACTATTTGTTTGTGATAATCTTATTTTGTACTTCTTTTTCTTCTCTATTTTTTGAAAGATACAATAGTTTCGTATTCCATTATTCCATCCCTATTATTATGCTGCGTTAGCCTTCAACACTTTAAAGGAGGTATTAAATTTTCATATAAATTGGATCATTAATAAGGAGTCATGCGTGCATATAAGTTTGCATAAAGTTTCAATCCAAAATCAATTAGAAATAGGTGGAATAACTCACAAACTTATATGCATGATCAAATCGTTTAGTTTTATCAATGTGGAACAACATCCATTTTTATACTTTGACGGGGGAATATAGCAACTAACAGATGGTTGTAATTGTCAATTTACGATTATATATATATATATATATATATATATATATATATATATATATGTGTGTATACATATACGTATGTATATAACCGAGGCCATTTTCAAAATATAATTCCATATTATATGCTATCAGTTGCTTTAGCCTTTATGATCTGTCCATAACATGACCTCTCTGTTTTCTAAAAAGTTGTGTCGTTCCTCCCTTTGGAGCCTTCATGCAATTTCTTTAGCAGGGCAAATACGCTAAGACCAATCCACGCTCAAACAACTCTGTTATCTTATTGGAAGAATGGAGTACGATTTAGCGACAATTCTTGAGCACTACAGCAAAGTATTATGTCTTAGTCCAATCACCATTAATGATTTAGCTTTAATTATCTAGGAATTGTTTTCTCGCCACTTTGGACTCGCCAATGAAATTGGAGTGTTCTAATTTTGATTTTCCCCTTAAATTATAGCAAAAATTGTGTCTCCATTCACCTCCTGTAATCTTTTTAAATTTTCCATAATAAAAAAATAAATGAGGTATTTGATTAACCCCTTGATTTTGGTAAATATTTTTTCCATACTAAACTTTTTGAATTATTATTTACGCCATTCATCTTTGCATCAAAGTATTATAAATTTTCAAGATTATAAAAATGTCCTTCATGTTTATAATTTATTTTATCCCTACCCTCTTTCATATGCCAGTTCAAATCTTAATTTAGTCTTAACTCGATTCTTTTAACGCTCAACTTGAACAATGCGGCGATCAGGCCATGACAATGATATCGAGACTACCATCAAGGGCGCCATAGTTCAGCGAACCTCCTAACACGACCGTCGGCTATATTTGAAGTTTGAACCTGTCTCTACCTTACAAAATGAAAGTTTCTCTCTTATCTGCCTTTTTTTTAATTGCCTAATATCGTGTCACGTTTGATAGTGGGAACTGACATCTTTACTGTTAAAGGTTGCCAATTAGTCTTCTCAAACCATGACTTGGTCAGACCATTAATTAATCAAGCCAATTCAAAGGAGCGTGAAAGGCATTTTTGTAATTTTAGAGATTTATAATATTTTGATGTAAAGTTGAATAGGGGTAACTCGAAATGGTAAGGGGTGTAATTGTTAAAAAAAAAGGGTAGAGGGTATAAAAAATATTTAGTAAACCTCAAGGGGTAAATGAAAAAACTTCCAAAAAAAAAAACTATTTAAATATCACAAATGTCTGTAGATGCGATCTTATGTTTTATTTTAGTGTACACTAAAATCTTTAGGTGAACACTATGCTTTTTAGACGGAGCCTAAAAATTCTTAATTGGTTTAGCTTGTAACTGAAAAACGAACATTTTCACATCAGTGAAAGTTTGGCATTTTGGGGGCAGTCTAATATTTGAATCTATTTTTTAAAAAAATTATCGGCGAATTTAGAAATTTTAGATGAGGTATTTCATTAAGTTTTCACTAAATTTGACGAGTGTTAGTCAATTTTTTTAATAAATTCCTTCAAAAAATTAAAAATTTTCAAAAGACTATGGCCACTGCTGCCCTGCACGACCAGGAGGATACATTGTATTCGGCCTTGTTTGAAACAAGTTGTTTTAGACCCCTGCCTGCAGCCCCAAAGATAATTGGATCCATCTGTCTTGGGTCGTATATAAAAGTCAGAACACGCAATGGCTTTAAGAGAAAAGGATACAAAGATTCGGCCCAAATTCATAAGGAAATCATGGATCTACACCCGATCACCCTCTATAATTACCACAAGGAATCATAGGTTTGTCACTCATTACATTTGGAACTTTAGAGCTGTTCTCGGACAATTGAAGTGATATTTTTTTGGAAATCAAAGCAAACCCCTGAAAGAAACCTCACACTGACTGCAAGGACAAAAAAGAGAGGAGGTTTGGAGGGACACTGGAGGGAAATTTCAAGTGGGTGGGGAGCACAACTACACAAAGTAGGAGTGGGAAATTCAGGGAGATAGTCTTATGTGAATTTGGTTTAGCTTTCACGGTAGACGATGAGGAGAGGACACCAAAAAGACAGAGAAAGAGAAGAGGCAAACGTGTCCTGGCACTCCCCCACCTTCCCTTCTCTCTTGTTCCTTTTTTAGATCGTTTTTGCGGCCAAATTGATGCACTACATCTACATATACATTATACACACACAAATGCTCTTCATTTGCATCAACATATATAATGCATGCCACTTAGCTGTTTTCCATAAAATTCCTTCTCTGTAAAATTTTGACTCTGACTGTCACTGTAATGTCTGACCGACCGACACCCAAACATTCACCCAGTCACACCCCGGTCACTTTACTTAGCCTAGAGACAAGAGAGCCGAATTATTCAGTGGCTCGGCAGCCCACCAGAGAAGTCGACCGGGGAGAGCTAGCACGGATCTAGGGATGCGAGCTTAGTAGTGAAATTAAGATGTAAGGTGTCAATCATGATGGTAATGATCAAGAATGTTGGGTCACATTCATTGGACGTTTGAAAATGAGACTACAATACCTTACGTACATCCAGTGTCACAGTTAACTTTTTCGTTGCCTTCAAGACTGATACTATTAATACAGCCAAACCCTCCCTCGCCTCAACCCCCCCCCCAAAAAAAAACAAAAAAAAAGTGGTTTTGTTCTGAATTACAACTTCTGGGTGCCCATTAAAATAGGGAAGATTTTATTGTTTCAAAATTTTCTAGGTTCAGACCTGTGTAGAGCACAACTCAAACTCCAATCAACTGATGAAACGACAGTCAACAGTAGTAAATTTTTTTTTGAAAAAAAAATATTCAATAATAAATTTTATATTCATATTCATATTTAGAAGGGCCGTCTAAACAAGGGTTGGAATAGAGCAATTAATTTGGGCCTTCTTTTCTAAATTACACTGATGTCGTTTTCGTAGGTACCTTAGCTGGAATAAAATTCAATTTTAATATTGAGGGATATTTTTGTCTTTTAAGTCCTGTTCTTTTTGTAGTTTAATGGATCTAATCAACTCCTTCTCACTTCCACCTACTTCTTTTCCTTCTTTTCCACATCTTCTCACACTTTAAAAAAATTCTACTCCTTTCCACTCATTTCCACTTTCACCCACTCATTTCCACTCATTCCCACTTCTTCCCACTCCTACATATAGCTCTCATTTTTCATATTTTGAAAAATTTTATAATTTATATAATTGTATGACGAATACTCTGATACTAATTATGAAAAGTTTTATTTATTTTTCGGATGTTATAAAAATATTTGTTAGTCGTGCCGGAAATTATAGATGATGTAATTCTTGTTATATGTATTGAAGAAATAATAATTTTTTTCTGTTTTGTTAAGTAAATGTTAGTTTTTGTGACTGGTAGATATTTTGGGTTTGATTCTGTATGTGGAAGGGATGCTTAATTTTTTTTTTTGGCATTGGTTACGATATATTTGTTATAGGTCACCAAAGTGTAGATGGTTGTTGCAGTATGTATAACAAATTTATTTTTCGTTCATCGCAATTTGGAGCCAAGTTTGCAGATTTTTTTCTCTCATAATGAAGGAATGTGTAAATTTTGTTGACGTTTGTAATTCGTGAGAAGAAGTGCAGATGTATTGTCCGTGTATTTTGATTTCCGTATGAGCTAGTAACAAAATATTGAAAGTTTTTCACATAAATTGCAGATGATTGTTTTAAGTGTACTGAGGGCCTGTTCTTTTCGTTGGAACATATGAGTTGGTAAATGGGTAAAGTTGGTTGAGATTGATAGAAGTAGGTTAAGTTAGATTGTAGTGGGTATTTTTTTTTTATTGATGTAGGTTGACGTAGGTTGAAGTTAATATTTTTGTTGAACTGGATTGAAGTGGGTTAAATTTTTTTCGAATAATAGATAGAAGTTGGTTAAAATAATAAAAAATTGATTGAAGTTAAATGAATTAGGCTGAAGTGGGTTGAAGTTGGCTGAAGTGGGTTGAAGTTGGTATTTTTTATTGAAATTCATGAAGTGGGTTGATATAGATTGAAGTTTATTGAGGTTGATAAATTTAGATTTACCAAAAAAAGAACAAGACCTGAACATATGTGTATTTTTTTCGTTGTTCATATTTGGTTAATATATGAAAAAATATATCTGTAATTTGTTTTATGAATAACGAAAATTACAATTTTTTGGGGGCGAACAACGGTCACGAAATAATATTTCGTACCTAAGTCAACATAGAAAAATATTTTTTTTAGTCTAAAAAATTTCTTTATCATCGATAATTACTATCACAAATAAAATTTTACATTAAAAAAACAAAATACGTAACTCACATCAACTGTCCTACTTCCTTCAACTCCTTCCCACTTTTTCCCACTCCTTCCCCCACTTTCCCACACTTAAAAAAAAAAAAAAAAAAAAAAAAAAAAACACCCCTCCTACCCACTCCCACCCACTCCTTTCCTTCCTTTCCCACTCCCACCGATCCCACACCTGCAATTTCCTAATGAAAAGAACAGGCCTTAGTTCATATTTACTTTGAACTATGTGTCATCTTTTTAGACGAGTTATTTTGTTTCTTTAACAGATTATATGGACGTATAGGAAATTTATTGTTCATCTCTACGGTTTTACGTAATTTCAATCTTTAGGAACTTCTTCGTTTGGGGTTAAGATGGAACTATAAAGTTGGACAATAATAAGTGCACATAAAAATTTTACGAACACTTATGTCGTAACTGCTCAGTTCTTCAGACTCAGTGACGTGGTGCAATTTGGATCAACCAAGCAATTTTTTTCTTTCTAGAAAGGCGATATAGAGATAGAGTGTGAGTTTTAGAAAAAATAAAAAACGACCATACATGATAACTAAACCTGATCAAATTGAGGATCGGCTCATGAAGGTCGACAAATATGATTTTCTCAACTCTAACCTTATCCTACCCTCATGTGGGTCCACATACCCTCTACTTGACCCAAACCCTGTGCGAGTATCATTGGGTCAGCGGGTCACATCCGGCCCTCAAACCTTCCCTATATAAAAAATGAGCTTTTTCACTAAGTTTCATTCTTATTATATAGTTCAACATTAAACATCCAACTGCACAAAAGGCTAAACGATAATATAATATTTCAATGAAATGTATATTAATTACTTACATTCTAATGCGTAGTGTAGTGACTAAAACGATTAGTTCACTAAAACGACTACTTTAAATATTAGAAAGGGAGCTCTAAAAGGTTAAGAGCTAGTGAGATTTAGAGAGGTGAATTGGGGGTTTAAGAAGAGACGAGAATATAGAAAGCGAAAAAGACTTTGAATAAATGAAACTAAAATATCTTGTTTTGATTTTAAATTTTATTTTTTTAAAAAACGTCAGGCTCAATGAGTCGGGTTAGAGGGTCAAAACCTCTATCCGAGTCCGACCCTCATCACAGTCGGATATCCTCAATTTGAGGGTCGGGACGGATCGGAGACGAAAAAGGCTAACTCTAACCCTATTTTTTAAGGTCGGGGTGCGGCCCCAATCCGTTGATCAACCCATGTTTATAACCCAAGAATATTATATAATTTGTGTATATTTCTTATACTACGTACTTGGAAATACTGCACTATCAGTTGGCAACTCGTGTTAACCCTAATTTTTTTTTTTAAGAAAAGGGAAAATTACCGAAATTAAAATTTGTTTGGCTAATATCAACTTTTTGATTCAATTGCATTCACAATATACCTGGTATGATGCAGGATTTTCTATCTTTGAACTCGTCATCTACAGCCTGTTCTCTAACAGCAGACAATTAAAATTTAACTACATGAAGCGTCCTGGGCCCACCTAGTCTATTAAGCAAACTGTTGACCGCAAGACTCATCAGATTTGTCGAATTGAACAGATTAACTAATTAACTTAACTAATTTGCTTCACCAACTGCATTAAGGAGTTGTTTATATCCTTTTGGCCACTATAATCTATTTTACCTAGTAAAATCTGTGAATCTTAAAGGTTAATTATTAAAAGCTATATTTCTTCTTTTTTTTTTTTTGGAAAGGGCAAAAAATACAATTATATGAATAAAAGTGAAAGGAAGGATTAAAAAATCACACACCTGGAGCAATGTAGCCATATGATCCAGCGATTGCAGACATGCACTGAGATGCCCCTCCATCGTTCAAGTACTTAGCGAGGCCAAAATCCGCCACATGTGCCTCAAAATTTGAGTTGAGCAGAATGTTATTAGACTTGACATCGCGGTGAACAATCAAGGGGGAGCAATCATGGTGAAGGTAACTAAGGCCTTTAGCTGCCTCAATTGCAATCTTGTACCTCATATTCCACCCTAAGAATCCTCCCAATTTTTTACCGTGAAGTGCTTCCCCTAGACTCCCGTTACGCATGTACTCATATACCAAAAGATTCGTATGTTTATTAGAGCAAAATGCCAACAATCGAACAATGTATCTATGCCTAATGTTGCCTAGGGTCTCAATCTCAGCTCGAAACCCATGATCGTGCCGGTTGGGTCCAAATCCCAAGAGTTTTTTTACTGCAATCTCGGACCCACTTGGCATTTTACCATGGTAAACGATTCCGGCTCCCCCTCTTCCGATGACGTTCCCATCCTTCATGCACTCGAGAATATCCGAAACAGTGAAATCAACCTACATACGCAAGAATATGGAATAATTATTAGGGGGAAAAAATTGAAATCACTAAATCTTAACTAGGAATCTGGACAAAATTCTTCACCAAGTCTATTTCTTCTTAAATACGAGAATTTAGAGAAGAGTACATACAAGAAAATTCGAATCAAACAAAGGGAACAAAGCTAGTAGATCTTAACTAACCCACCTTTTGGAACGCAGTCATTTTCCAAGAATCCGAGCTCCTTTTGAAGGATTTAGCCTTGATAACGGCCGCCGCGGCAAAAATGAGAGAGCAAGCCAACAGGACAAGGGCGAAAATCAGCTTGAACTCCCCTGTAGATTTATGGGGTGAGACCTGAACCATTGTGAAGTTACATGGGTTGTTCAAGACCGACCCGCAAAGCAATGGGTTGCCCGCAAACGAGGAGGCATTCAAAACGGAGAATTGACCCGATTTGGGTAGCTCACCAGAGAAATTGTTGAAGGAAAAGTCGGCATTGGTAAGACTCCTCATGGAGGCCATGGACATGGGTAAGGACCCATTTAAGTGGTTATGAGACAAGTTCAAGTAATTCATGATTCGAATGCTTGAAATCTCAGGGGGGATTAACCCAGATAGTTTGTTCTGGCTAAGATCAAGATACGTAAGATGAGTACAATTGCCTATCTGGGGTGGAATGGTTCCTGAAAGGTTGTTCGCGCTGAGGTCGAGCTTGATCACCTGTTGTAGTTGGCCTATTGAGGAGGGGATTTGGCCGGAAAATTCGTTTCCACCTAGGAGGAGGAATTGGACTGAACTGAAATTCCACATGGAAGCCGGGAGGGGGCCGGAGAATTGGTTGTTGGAGAGATCAAGCTGGTCCAGTTTAACTGGCTTCAAAGAAGTATCCCCTTCATTTTCAGGCAAATTTCCTGACAAATAGTTGTTGTGGAGCTCCAATAAGTTGAGCTGGGGCAAGTAAATGAAGCCACTTGGGACACTTCCATTGAGGTAGTTGTGCCCTAATCTCACCCTTGTGAGGCTAAGGCATGCGCCTAAGCTATCTGGGATTGGACCAAAGAGGAAGTTGTTCAACAAAATGAGGACCTTAAGTTGGTTGGAGGGACACAAGTTTGGAGGGATAGTGCCAGTGAGCTTGTTGGAGGACAAGTCTAGGTCTTGAAGCTTCCCATTCTGCCCCAAATTTGCAGGGATAGTGCCCGTAAAGTTGTTCCTCCAAAGGCGAAGAGTTTGCAAGTTGGGGAAATCAGCAACACAATCTGGGACTGAGCCATGCAGCTTGTTCATGAAGAGATTAAGAAGCTCCAGCCTCTTGAGGTTCACAAACTCCTGCGGTATCTCCCCGGTGAGGGCATTAAGGGAGAGATCTAGCTTCACCATATTGGTAAGATTGCCCAGTTCTCTTGGAATCGAACCCGAAAGTTGGTTCATATCCAAATACAGAGTATCAAGTTGGGTCAAATGCCCCAATTCTTTAGGGATAGGACCCTTCAATTCACAATTTGTAAGATCCAAATGGACAAGATTAACCAACTTTCCAAACTCCTTAGGTATGCCACCTTCATACACATTGTAGTACCCCAAATAAACCTCCCTTAAATTTGTAAGGTTGCCCAACTCCTCAGGGATAGTCCCATGTAAATCATTTCCGGCAAGCGACAAGTACTCCAGGTTGATCAAATCGCCATAACCAGGTGGGATTTTTCCGAAGAAGTAATTGCCCCCGAAATCCAAGTACCTTAGCTTGGGCAAGCTGAGCACCCCAAGCGGAAGTTCCCAAGTGAAGTTATTGTTGTAGGCATCTAGGACCTCCAAATTCGGCAAACTCGAGAATTTCCAATCCAATAAGCCACCACTGAGCTGGTTGTTGGAAATATTAAGAAATCGAAGATTGATGAGGTCAGCCAGTACGACAGAGCCAGTGAAGTTGTTCCCTGCCAACGAGAGGTGTATAAGCCCATCAAGGCTGGTCAGAGCAGGGGAAACAGAGCCACCCAGGTTGAAGTCAGTCAAGTCGAGCGAGATGACTCGGCCATGGAGACACTTGACTCCTGTCCAGAAGCACAACGAGCTCGAATTCGCAGCGTCCCAGTTGGTTAGCTGAGGGTTAGGAAGCTCGAAACTTGACTTGAGAGCCACTAATGCCTGGAAATCAGAGGAAGAGGCAGCAGCAGAAGAAAAACAAAGGAGTGTCAAAATTAGAAAACAGGGGAAATGGTTGAGCATCTTGATTGATTGTTTGAGAGGGAATTAAGGGGATTTGAATTGGGTCACTGGGTTTTTGACAAACTCAGGGTAGCAGGGAGAAGATTATGGAATTTTATGTGAGTAAAGGGAGTGAAAGTGAAAGGAATCTGGGAAACTTCCGCTTGAGGTGTGTTTAGTTTTGTGGAATCAAACATCTTCAAAAAGGAAAAAAGAGAGAGAACTGGAGAGTCTTCAAAGTCAAGCAAGGCCTTAACCCTCCCCTCCTTTTTCTCTCTCTGTCCCTCCTCTTTGAATGATGCTGAGGTGAAAATGCAAGGAAAAGAGAAAGTGGAAGAGTGTACAACAGCAATGCGATTATCAATCCTATATTGGTTCGATTCGTTTTTAACAAAATTGTGTTATTAAAAAACAGAAAGCAAGGTGGGTGTTGCTTTCACAGCAAACGATGAGAGATTGAAATCAGTCAACTGACCCCACATCAGACTCAAAGCACTCCTCTTTGCTATGCCTTGGTTCTTCTTTTCATTGTTTTCATTTAGGAGAGAGAAAAGGAAAGGATGGAAATGGAGTGGAGGGGAGGGTTGTTATACGATGCTCCTGCTGTTCACCAGAAGGACAGTAGACCGTCCGTGTATCTAGGGATGCGAGTTGAATTAAGATCTAATCATCACCCTAATGATCATGCATGTCTGGTCGCATTCCTTGGACATTGAGAATGCGAGTACACAGTCACGCTGCCATCCTTTTCTCATACTCTTAACAGTAACCATGTCATGAATGTTTTGCTCATTTGAGTTGAGTTGAATCGGTCTAGGTCGAGTCGAGCTGAATTATTTTGGTTATATAAGTTGATGTATTCTAGTTTGATCAAAAGATGACTTAAAATCATTTTGATTATTTGTTATTTGGTTTGTTTGAGTTTAAAAGCTTTTGTTGATAGAATTATACATTGCTCTCTTCATCTCATAATTTTGTTCTGTCTAAACAATATAAGTTTTTAAGGAGACATTATTTAAAGTTATACTTTCTATCTTTTTTAGAAGAGAGAAAAATTTTAATACTAATAATAGTTAAAAAAAAGACTTTATTGCTGGACTTTCACAAAAAGAAACAGGGACAAAAAATATAGGAGAGATGAAATATACGGAGAAAAAAATGATAGAATATCATGCTTCAAGAGTGAATGACGACTAGTGTAAGACTACAATTTCACGTGAAATTTTCATTTACTCTATAACAATTTGTATAGTCATCCTGCATAAGTGGCTGACATCTTAATAATAATGTTGTAACTCAAATCTTGGAAGTCATTCAGGTCAAGTCAATATGTATAACTTGACTTTTTAGAATATATATGGTTGTGTTAATTTAGGGTAATTGAGCGGAAAAAATGTTTACGTTTACATTTGGGAACTTTAGCATTACTAATTAAGTTATTCCATTATATTTAACACATGTAGACTTCAAATAATACTCAGCCTTGAAAACTAACAAGATTAGGGAAAAAATTTTGTGTGGTACAAAATTCACAAAAGTTATACAATCTCATGAATATGATATAATGGCATCGTCCAAATTTTGGATCATGTAATAATTTTCAATTTCCTTTTGCTAGTTCAGTATATTTTGATATACTTGTGATTGAAAACAAGGAACACTTCCATACATTTTAGAAATGCATGTAAGAAAATGACTGTAGTTGGAACGATGAATCACCTAATTGTATGAACAGCGGTGAAAATACATAAAGAGCTCTGATTTATGCAAAGGGGGACCGAAAGAGAGAAAGCAAAAGGGAAAGAAGAGATATATATAAATATGTAGATCAATAAAGTCATTTGGATAACTGAAATCTAAAGCCAAACATACGAGCAGAAAGAAAAAGAGGGAGAGAATTAAAGTTGGATTCCTTCCCTAGACTCCACCTAACAGTACAACACTGTTACTGTATAATTCAATATGACAAAAATGCCCTTTAGCTTTAATCAAATTAAAGGCTCGATCATTTATTTATTTACTGATTTTCTTTCGTCAAGAGATGATGAGATTGCACTTTCCGTCATGTAAATCAAGGAAACAAGTAAAAAGTTGGCCGTAAGAATAATAATTGCAACAACTAGTACACCATGATTTTCATCATATGACAAATCAAAATATTCAAATGAAATAATGTCTTAAATCAAATTTAGCTTAATTTAAATTTAAGTTCAAAGTTATATTTCAAGAGTCTCATTTTGGGGTTGATGAATAGTTTCATATAATTGCTTTGTCGCTGGATTGCATATACTTATAGAGAGATTGGTCTTTCTTGAAAGTTTAAACCTTAATTTGGAAATTCGTAAATGAATAGTTTTGTGTAATTTTATAGAAGAAAAAAAGTGAAAGACAGTTTAAAACATTTAAGAACCAACTCAACCAAAAATTAAATTTCAAACTCGAACATGATACATCTTCCTCAAAATGACTCTAATACAATGTTCAAAAATCAATTCAACTAAAAGTCTAAGTTGATGGTTGAAAATCTAAATTAAATTATTCACTTTAACAAAAAGAAACAATTTATTATAGTTTATATTTATTTAAATGCAAAAATTACTAGAATTATAGTTTATATAAAAAAACAATGAATCAATAAGAATAACAATTCTGACAAGAAATAAAAATAACAACATATTATCTAATTAATTAATAGCAAACTTAATCTAGTTATAAGATATAAACTAAATAAAGTTGAGAATGCGGAAGGCAACCATGATTGCATTTGATCGTCAGTGGCACTATTTTGAAATAGTTAAGTAATCTTTTTTGTTTAATGATGAAAAGCTTTAGAGTGACTTGTAGCTGAGGCTGATAGGCAATATGGTTTGTTCAATCAATCAATTACATTATACATCATAAAAGTAAAAGTGGATGGATCGAAATTGAGTGCATCCGAATATATGGATTCATTATTACAATTTTTGTAAAAGACTTTCCAGAGTGCTACACGCCTATTATTTGTGTCCCCTACATGTTTGTAGAGAGATCATAGATTTGAAATGATCGCCTCATGTTTGTCTCAAAGACGTGCCTACGTTTGTCGTATGGATGCTAAAATAATACAATCAACCATTTGCCTGTCTAATAGAATTAGGCCTATTCTTTTTGTTAGAAAATATAAACTGATAAATAAATAAAGTTGGTTAAAATTGATAGAAGTGGATTAAAGTAAATTGAAGTGAGTATTTTTTTTATTGAAATAGATTGAAATTGATTGAAACTAGTTAAAGTGAGTTGAAGTGGGTTGATTTTTTTTGTACGATAGGTAGAAGTTGATTAAAATAGTGAGAAGTTGGTTGAAATCAATATTTTTTATTGAAATTCGTGAAGTGGATTGAAGTGTGCTAATGTGCATTGAAGTTGGTTGATGTTGATAAATTTGGATTTACCAACGAAAAGAACAGGGCCTTAGTTTTACAAAGGGAAAAGTAGAACAAAAATTATTACATGCTTAATGCGGTGCAATATAATAAAATTAATTCTGCACCAAAAAATATAATAAAATTAATTATCTAATTAAAGAAAATTGACAAAATCTATATTGGCTACATTGCACTGCCCTTTTGAATATGAGACATTAATCAATACTTAAAACAATAAACTATTAAAAACCTTATGGAGTTTATAGGATAAACTAAACATGAAACTACAAATTTAGGGTGTGTTTGGTAATAGAAATTGAAGTAGAGGTTAGTAGTTGGTAGCTTCCTTAAACTTACAATATATTTTATTAATATGTTTTGTTGAAAGACAAAAATGACTTGATCTATTGATATATTTATTATGTTATATTTGGACCTACCGTGGTGTTTCTATTATTTAAATATGTTATGATTATAAGTAGATTTTGACATGATTGATTTTATCTTGGAGATAGTTTAGTATCCAAATTTAAATATATGATCTTTATGTTCAAATTTGAATACTAAATCTTGAGATAATATTATTATTCTTTATATATCGATATCTTTGAAATGTCAAGATTTGCCTAATTATGAATTTATGATAATATCTTTTGAGCTTATATTGTAAAAGATTATGCTGTTAAAATTAGCTTCTAGATAATCTACTTCGTAAGATTTTCAACTCAAAATAACACAAGTAGCCATTGGAAATTAAGGGGTAAATATTGAGCAAAGTTGCATATTTCAAACGCTTGAAATGCAGATTTCAAGGCCTTGAATGATATTGAATATCAACCTTCCTTTTTCAATGCAACAGTCACCATCCTCATAATCTTTCAACATCTCCAACATCATTCTCAATAAATAGGGAGACATTTGCGACTGAGCATGATATATAGGAAAAAGAGAGCTACACTAGTAAATTAAGAAGAAGATGTTGAGAGATACATTGAGCTTATATTGGTATATCTATTACGTTTATTTACTCCTTCTTATAAAGTGTATCTTATTATCTTTTTTTATGTTGGGTCGGGCTGATCAGTCGCAGTACCCACTACCCAAATACGGTTGAGGAGCAACGCATACATTGGGACATCTAGAGTTGTAGGGTCAACTCGTAGGTTGTACGATTACTGAATCGTGTGTAATCAACCGACCTAATTAAAAAAAGGTTCAAAATTTCATCGGCGAGGGGCACCCGTCGGTAAAGGATTAGACATGGACGAATCTCTATAAATTGTGTGTTTTATCCACATTTACATTTTTCACATTTCTATTTTGATTATTTTGTGACTTTGATCATCAACCTATTCACCTTTCTCTAGGGTGATTAAACTGGCTAAATCGGGCCAATAGTAGTTTGTAGTGGTCAAAATATTATGGACCACTATTTAAAAGTGTTCAGTAAAGTAGTTGATAAAATAGTAATTAGAGGTTTATGTAGTATTTTTCAAAGCTAATAAAAGTACTTTTTAAGTACCTCTACCTAATAGTTGCATCGCAAATTACAAAATTCTTCTTTTTATTGACTAAAAATCTTTATTTATTGTGCTCTTTCTTAGTCATTTTACATAAATCTACTATTTTAACAGTGATATTTATTAAACGCATTTATTTTAAATTGTTAGTTGAACAGCTAACCACTAACCATTAGTAGGTCACAGCTAATCGCTATTAAAACAGCTAACCATTCTAAAGTAACTAATTTTACCAAACATGCCGTTAATTGGTAATGTGGTTTAAGAACTCTATTTCACCTACCTTAGATTTCAAAAGAAATATGAAAGGGAAAAATAGCTTAACATCCCAATGATGTTTGAAAAAGTTGTTGGTTTTGATGAAATATATAACTGAGTAATTAATATTGTACATTATTTGATTTAACACAATGTGACGTTAGTCCAATGAATATGTATAGAGAGAAAGTAGCAAAACGGCCCATTATTTAACAATGTTAAGTCTTAACAATCACAACTTATGCAGGATGTTGCAAGCGTTTGAAATGTTTTCTAATGTAGTGATTTTGATCGTCTCTTTGGATTATAATTATAAGTTTACGAAAGGGGCGTAATATATATTTTTACTATTCAAGAAAAAGGACATTTCAAAACACAAATGTGGTTCTATATTTCGGCAGTTGAATGTTAGCTGTTGGGCCCACTAAAACACACTAAGCCACTTTTCCGCGGGTTAGTCGAGGGCCATATGAAATTTGAGACACTTGCGGCACTTGCACGTCTATGGATAGATACCCGTATACATAGGGACGCTGTTGATCAACACTATTTGACATCAAACGCATGCATGGTGAGCCCCATGCATCCAGTCATATTCAAGTATTAAACACCCCCCCAAAAAAAGAATTCTAAAGCTTATCAAAGAAATGTGTCATAAATGTAAGCACCCAACCTAATCACATCTTATAAGTCATATCATGAATAAAATCATCTTTAACTATTTTCGATGGGAATTTTAAAGTTAAAAAGGTAGCATCGAAAATTAAGTTTTGGACAAAATGAACACATTCATGGATTAATTGTGTTATGTTAAGATTTTTTTTTTAAACATATATAGATGAGGAGATATTTAAATTTTAAGCATTTGTATTATAACTTTTTTCCTTAAACTTGCAAAAGTTTAGTGTGCATATATTCGATCCACTGAAAGTTTTTAAGAGCAGTACTAAAAACTTTAATTTGAATTTCATATAATAAAGTATTTTTCACTGAAAATTTTTAAGAGCATACTAAAAACTTTAATTTGAATTTCATATAATAAAGCTTTTCTACTTAAATTCATACCGAAAATAGTATAATAAAAATTATAATACTTCATATTCATGGAGTAAAGCAATTTTTATTTTTCATAGTCACATAAATCTACTACCCACAATTAAAATTTCACTCTTAATATGTATCTTAATAGACAAACACAATGTCATCCTTATAAGCGTTTTTTTTTTTTTTAATAATAATATGCAAATTAGAATTTTATTATTCTTACTTCTTTTGTGCCTTTTTTCTTTGAAAAAATAAATTTTCATAGAAGGCAATAGCTCAGCAAATCCGGGACCTAAAGCTAGTCTTCATCTAAATTACTTAATCTATTAATTTACCACTGTTGCTGCGATTTCTTTAGCATTCGTATCAATAGCAAGCACTCATAAATTAAAGAATGTTGTGTATGAGGTTATCTAAGCTAAGATATGAGACCATATATCATTGTTTACCCTTTAATAAAAGTATAGAATACCGAAGGCAAAACTAAATGCTTTCAAAATCTGTTGTATTCCATCAATATAAGTGCCCAAGCCATTCATTATTCATACTTCACTCATTTTTATGTCATTCGTATACGCGAAGATTTAACCAAATATAGTTGTTTACATTGCATGCATTAGAAGACAAGAACCACATCTTAGTTGAAGCTTTTTTGGGACTTTCGAAAAATCTTCCAAATGGATATATATAGATTCATGTTAAGTTGGAAACATGTGCCTGCCATGACAGTGGAGATGTAAGAAGGTTGAAAAGGATGATGATTATTAATTTATCATTACTCCATTTTTTTAACAATCAAAATAAATATAGTAATCACTATTATGCACCCTGAAGCTTTACATGTTTTGCTTTGCTTGGGAATAAGGAGCCAGCAGAAGACCAAAAAGCTTCAAGTTTTGCCCTCCTTTAATTATTCTCTCTCTCTAAATTTGTGTGGAAAAAAATCAATAGTTTTGAGGCTTTGGGAGCTTCTTTACTCATTATAAGATGGGAATAGTCATAAAGGGAGAGCCGAGAAAGTAAAAGTAAAGTTTTTTTATATATGTTTGTTTTTTTTGTTTTTTTTGGGGGGCGGGGGCAGATGTTTGGGTTCTTTGCTTTTGATTTTCCACTTCAAAAGAGCAAAGCTAAAGCTAAGGCAAAGAAAGCAAAAGAAAAGCGATAAATCTATGCGCGCCCCCCCCCCCCCCCCCCCTTGGCCCTTTTCCTCACATGGAAAAGAGTGCCCCTGTCTCTCGGTTGCAACTCTCGTTAAAGAGGAACAACATGTTAAAATTAAAGGAAAAAAATTTTGTAAGGAAGAATCTTTAATCCTACTTTGCATGGAGAAGGGTGCACTAATTAGTTGTGTTCTCTTCAAATTCTAGCAGAATTATTTTGAATTGAATGATGTAGAACTTGTATTTTTGTATTTGCTTGGTCTAAATTAATGTAAAGACTAGTTGAATCATTAATTATATTTATATATATATATATATATATATATATATATATATTTATATTTATTTATTTATTTATTTATTTATTTATTTGATAGACACATCATGCTCTTTTATATTTACGTCAATATTTTTAGCTGCAAAAATTTAAATGGCATTAGAGTAAGTTAAGATATACAATTTATATAGAATTTCATGAGCACTCCCTTACATGCATACAATTATTTATAAATTAGGCTGGACCTTTAAGCCAATTGAAGTAGCCTTGCTTAGATTCATCCTCATTTCAAACTTCAAGACGAAATGCATAGACAATCTAAGATCCTACCAAGCTTAAACGGATGAAGGTTTTCAATAAAGACCATATGTTTTTCTTCATTAGACATAAACTAAAGTTTTGGATTGGACCAGCTGATTAAAATCTCATAGCTATCACTTATTATCCACTTATGAGTCAGAGAATTCATCTACAAAGTGGCAAATTAAAAAGGCATAAATGAAGTTGATGTTATTTACGGAAGTATGTTACATATGTGTCATCTAGTTAGCGTGAGAATTACTAATGATATAATTTTTAACTTAAAATACAAATACTTCCATTATAATACTACTTATTCCACCACTTTTCCTTCATAGGGCATGTATGATCAATAATTAAACTAATTGAAGACCAAAAAAGGGGAAAAAATAATCTTCATTGAAGACGTTTGTCTTCTGACTCAACAATTTCACCATCAATATTTAGTATGGAAATAGACTTAGTAGAATTTAAGAAGATATATATGCAAAGTGTCATGTTGACTCCTACTCTGAACCATGTGAGAAAACTTTTGGCCAAATAAAAGCAATAATCTTGATGAAAACAATCCAAGCAAATGATGAAGATCAAACTTTCACAAGAAAACCTAAGAGAGAGAAAAAAAAAAACCCCACAATTCTATCTTTTGATTTGATTCAAACATGCACAATGATAAAAACCAAATAAATAAAATCAACCCACTATTCAACGTGCTAAAGCTAAAGCACCAAATGTTGAATTAAAGGGACAACTCAATTTCACCACTCTCCTAGAGAGATAAGCAATATGGGATTTTGAGGAGATACTAAGCGTTAATCCAAGTTTGAAACTATTTTAAGGATCAAGCTAATAAATAGTAGAGTACCCCCTTTCTCAAGCCAAGTACTAACCAATATAATTACCAAAAAATTAACCAATGTAATTCTACATATTGGTATAATTAGAAGGAAACCACAAGAAATTAAATGGAGCTGAAATTGGCTGCAAATGCGTTAGATTAGTGGCATCATCCACCATCTTGAATGGATGAGTTTGGGTGATATTTTTATGTGAGAGCCTTATAGAAGAGTTTACAAACTTCTCAAGAAATCTTAGCCTCTAAATCATTCATTTGCTAACTCAATTAATTAGACTCCTTCAAGGGTTCCAAGTCAATATTAATTTTGGAATACCAAGTCCTTGACCCTCACCTCCAAAAGTCAATGTTGTTCCCACTTGATTCATATCCCTTTTTTGGAGGAGTAGATCAATCCTTGATATTTGCTCTGCATTATACTCCATATTTTTTTTTTTTAAAAAAAAACACGAACTTCAAGAGTGAGAGTAGCGTAGCCCCACCACTCGCTCACCATTCATCTCGATCAGTTGTAACGTAATTAACACACAACCTAAGAATTAGTATGTGAGAGTTCGTGCAGAGGTGACAATTTTCACTTATCATGACCAATTATTGAGAGTATGATGAGTCCAGTGGTCCTACTAAATAAACGAGCATCAGCTGATGTCATTAATTTTAGTCACATAAACTCTTTATGTGAGCTGCTTGGGGCACACGAGGTACGTATATTCCTGCACCCTAAAGACCAGACTGAGTACCAGTGATTGGGCCATTAATTAATCCGCATTTCCTATAATTACAGCAGTAACAACAGCCACCATCACACGTATGTGGTATACTTAGCCTCGTCCATTTGGTTTCGTGTTGATGCCTTCTTTTTTTTGGGGGGGGGGGGGGGAATGGCGGGGCTAAGTGTATAGTGTATGTTCTGATGTTCGTTTTGATCATAAACAATCTGGAGGAATGTTACGGGCCTGCTTATATTGCAGCCATTTTTACGGTTAAATTTCTCTGTGGACTCAATTTAAGGAGGCATTTCAGATGCTTAGGGTTAGCGGTATGCCACCTTAATTTTGCAACTAATTAAAAAGAATGATTAGGGAGATGCACAAAAATCTTTTCGCAAATTTGTTTGGTTGAATTAAAGGATTTTGTTAGATGACAGAGTAAAAATAAACCATACTAATAGGGGTTTTTACACTTAGCATTCCTCAGGTTTTGGGCATTAAGTTTTTCAATCTTGTTGACTTAATTTTCATCACCTTTAAATTATCAGTATTGTATTAGTTAATTTAAAAGAAATTCCTATCAAAACCTTGAAAAAAAATGATATGGGATGACCAACTTGCTCTCATATAAAGCGCTCATCTGAGAATCTACTTTCCCTCTCTTTTGGTGCGATAAAATGATGGGATTAAACCCCTCTTTTACTCTCTCCTAAAACATTCCTCTCATTAAAGCACCTTTCTCATTAAAACACTTCTCTCTCATGGTCGCCCTCTCTCTTTGCCACTTGAAAAATCTAGAAATTGAACAAACTCAAGGTGCCATTGTAAATCTTCAAAAGAACTTAAGAGAACAAACTTGTTCCAAGTCTGATTGCAACAATTGTAGGGAGAATTTGACAGAGTTGGCAAGAGTATGTAGAGAGTGAAACTGAGATTTTAAGATCAAAGTTTGCAATTCAAATTAAAAAGGTAACTTTTTTGCCCTTTCATCGAATGTTGATGTTGACGGTGAAAGCAACAATTAAGGTTATTATGGGGGACAATGTTTGGGAGACGACATGAGAGGAGAAGGCTAAAGGGGTTTGTTTTTTGGGAATTTTGTTTAAGTTACTCCAGCAATTTCAAAGTAAAAGGCCAAAGGAGGGGTATTGAGGTAATTAAAGGGTGCTTTGCTTGCCATGTTAGCAACTCACCGGCAAACAGTCCTATATGAAACGTTCATCAATGGTGGACGGTGAAAATTAAGTTAAAAATGATACGGTTAGAGAAATTAATGTTCAAAATTTGGAGGGTGTCAAGTACCCAAAAAAAAACCCATGCTAATGACTACGTACTAGAAAGTGTGCAAGGCAAATAAATATTGGTTATTCAATACCATACCAACTGAACAATAATTCAAGTTGAATAGTGGAGACACAAAGTCTAAGTATCAAATTCATTGCCCATCCTTTACTACATTAGTATATATATTATGATAATTAATGATGATGTTGTCAATGGGGTAATACATTGAAGAAAAACCAAGATGCGTATAATCTAATAAAAATGATGGGTCATCTCTGAAATTGTGGCTAAGGAATTAGGTTCAAATCCTACTTATTTTAATTTTTATAGCGATCTTTACATTAAAAATCTAAGACCTAACATGATAACACAACCCAAATCCAATTTGAAAGTACTTAGAAAAACACAAACCTCACACGAGTCTAACCGATTTCGAACCGAATCGACACGATTTGATAATTTAATATGAAAACATATTATTTCTCAATTTTAAGTAAATCTAAGTTATTTTCAATGCTAACTTAAAATTGACTTATTTATTAAATAAGAAAATCCAAACTGATATATTTTCGAACCCTTTGTGTAGTAGTGGCGATCACTGCTAAAAACTAATTCAAAGAAATCTTTAACCAAGGTTTTTTTTTTTTCTGAAATTTGTTTCCTGAATTCTAGCACTGTTAGGTTGTTACCTTTTCTTTAGGCATGATCTTTAAGAGTTGCAGATTTTTTGCTAGTTGTGGATCAACTTTCTGAATTTTCTGCTGTGTTAGTTTTTTTTCTTTTGTTAGCCTATAAATATAGACACTTATCAGTATTTTTTTATCACCTAAAGTCGAATTACTTCCACCAATAAAACATCAGCAACTTTTCTTTTCTGTTTATTGTATTTTGTGCCTGCTCATCTTGTTTCTCTCCTGTTTTTATTCTACAATCACAAATGCTATTGTAGAGGAAGAGACATTAACTTTACACATTTTCGTGCAATGCGATAATGGTGTACAAAGAAAGAAATATCTCTATTCAAAAAAAGGGAAGCCCATATCAAAGACTGTCTTCATCGGCATCTGCAGTCTTATACCTTACAACGTTATAATTTTTTTATATGCCTTGTAATAGGTAGGTACTAGGTAGGAAATGATATATGCCTTATGATAAGACTTTTTAAGGTAGGTACTAGCTAGGAAATGATATATGCCTTACAATAAAACTTTCTAAAGTCTCATGTTTAATTTTAGTACAACTTAATACATTATATATTATTTATAATCACTAAATTTTCAAGAACTATTATTAATTATCAATTGTAAAGCTTTAATTTTCATTGACTATGTTGATGGGTATAAAATAACACTCTAAAAGAATTGACTCTATTTGTGAATGGATATTAATATATTATACACTTTCTGAAAAATCATAGATAAAAACTTGATTTTAGACAATTTATAGGTAATATCCCTTCACCATTTGCTCAGGTCAATTTTTTTCAATTTAATAGTAGTAGTAGTATAAGTAGTAATAAATAATAATAATGATTATAATAATGATGATGTAATTTTTTAATCGAGACAAGATGCTTAAGAAGTGTCTTACAACAATATTATTTTGCTAGAGGGTTAGCACACTATATAACTAGCTAACAAACATGCATTCAAGTGGGTAGGTACCTGTTGACCGGAGAAGTAACAGTCACATTATTACAGTATAATGAACATTGATTTGTCAGCTACAAGAAGATTAATTTAGGAATTAATTCCCTGATTCTATACATGCTATTTGCTATTAATCATAAAATTGGGAAAACAGATCAGTAAAAGGTACAACTAAGATCAGAATCATTCCCCGTACAACTCAATCTCTCTGCCTTCTCCCTTATAACCTAGCCATCTATGAAATTTGAGTTTAGAGTTTGACATTCCTAGTGACTCTAGTAGCCACCTAATTCGTGGGTAGCATTTAATAGACAAGATCTGGGATTAACATCAAGGTGAGTTCCACTAATTCCAACAGTGGTATCAGAGCCTTGTTTGATTGTTGCTAGCCCGGGTAATTCATGTTGGCTTAAATATGAGATTAATTAGTTTAATCAACTAATCTATATGATAAACACGATTCCCAGTTCAGATGCTAAGGTCTATCTTTTAAAACTAGCATTTTGAAATACTATTCAGTGTGACTAAAATAATGCAAAATAGAGATTAATGTTTATATCCGATTAGTTCGCTTTGTTTTAAAATTATGCTAATTCTAATCTGCTAAAAGCATGGTTGTGTTTTTAATTACCCCAAATCCCTAAGGCCCAACCTCAATCTTCCCATGAACCCTAGCCATGGCCTAAGTGGCCAAAGATATAGAATCATGCTAGTCGCTCGCATCAAACTCCACCACTATTTCGCAATTTCGTGGTCGAGATGGCTGCGGTAACGACAACGCCTATGTGGCCCACCAAGCCGCAGAACTAGACACCCTCCTACCCAAATTACCATTAATATTTTTTAAAAAATTAGAGAAAGGGGT
>JAKOGI010000887.1:355000-377570 GCA_029747015.1 Carnegiea gigantea | reverse complement strand
TATGTATATGTATGTATGTATGTATATATGTATAACTCCCAAAACTCACACGTGCAAAAATAGAAAATCTTTTTGGGTTTTCAAAAATTTTTCAGATTTTTCTCTTATTAAAAAATTTGGAAGCATTTGTTCCCCTCCTCCTCACCAGAGTCAAGCGATGTCCACATTTTCGGAAAAGGAGCATTAGGATTACAGAAATAAAATAAAAGTGTAAAAAATAAAAGGCGTCGTGTGTGACACAAATAAGAGATGGAATAATTGTACTAGCTTAGATACTGAATGTACCCGAAATATCTCATTATCCATCCGAAGTTATTGGGTGGTATGCAGAGCAACGGACCACCTTATTCAAGATGCCACTCTCTTACTCAAATGTGGTTGGAGATCAAAAGTGCTTATCATAGGCCTGTGCATGCATCTCAAACAAGTGCAGGTAAGAGACCATACACATGAATGCAACAATAATGCCTAATGCCATCTTTATCTTATCAAATGCCTTAGAGCAGTAAAAAAGAATGAGAAGGCAAGCTTGACAGAACAATACTCCTAGGCATGTCCTCCAGGTGAAAGTAGTAAGGGCCAATTGAGGCATTATATCCTCTACAGTTACCCAGGGGCCTATCAAACTCATTAAGCCTCTTATTAAGTCATTTATCTCCGTATGCTCAAGGCACAAATTATCATTGGGGTCAGTTATTACATAATCATTCATGGGTATTACAAAGGAGTACTCAAGGGAAGGGGAGGGTAGTGATCAAGTAAAGGGAGTAGGGATTAACTCAAGTGAGGTGTGAGATGTAGTACCAATGAGTTCAAGACTAGTCAGTGACGCCTCTACTATAACCTCTACACATCACTCCCTTAAAGGAGTCACCTCTAACATATGTTTCTCCTCATCAAAATTGTCGTCATTTTGTTTCTGAACCAATTGTGAAACTAGTAAACATATTATCCATGATATACTCCACTGAGTTAAATGCAATTTCTATACTATTCTCAATTTCAGCTCTCAATCAAACATATTTGGGGTATGAGTTAGAGTTATGATCAAAAGCATAGCAAAAGTCACACATAGGAGGGACAGATTGAGGAGTGGGAGGAGAACAAGGAGTCATAGATTCTTGTTCATAAAATGATATAGCATGAAAGGCATATGGTTGGAAAAGGACATCCTAGAAGCACAAGTAATTCGTTCAAACTGGCATGCCTAGTCACCCATTCAAGGAAGTCTGCAGCCTCATCAATAGTTTTGGAAAGAAAACCAAAATACTCTAAAAGAGTACGAGTCTCACCGTTCACCCTGTCATGAACCACACTCAAAATTTCTCACTCCTTGACACAGTGAGTACATTGAGAAACAAAATTATTCGAGAGGTCAAAATACCTCTAGAATAATCCATGCTCATGTTGGGGAAGTGGAAAATAGTCATTATCTTTTTTAATTTCAACTTTTTAAAAATTTTTATGGGTTTTCAATTTTTTTCGATAAGAAAACAGGAAGCTAAGATGTTAATCTACTAATAAAATTTATAAAACTAATCTACTAATAGAAGTATCTGAAATAATCATGAAAAACAAACAAAAAGAAAAATAGTGAGCTAAATCCAAACCTCCGTCCCCGACAATTGTGCCAAAAACTTGTTGTGATCCTAAAAGGACGTATAGTTATACCGCAAGTGTACTGTTGTCAGCTGTAGTACTTGAGGGTCGATTCCATAAACACGGGGTCAAATTTAGACCACTACAACTAAGACTAATCCGCATTAATTGAACTAAAAGCAATAAATAAACATAATTAAGGACACATTATGATCAACAAACATCTTCCTATAGATCAACATAATTTTATCAATTGATTAACAAAAGAAACACTAATGACCACTAAAGCAACAAATATTGATCACCAACTATAATTTTTTTGGTAAGAAAGGTAAGAATAGATCACCAACTATAATTAAGGATACATTGATCGCCATGAAAAAATATAGTGATCACTAAACATAATTCTTATGATAAACATAGTTCTTATGATTAACATAACTGCACCTGTTGATCACCAATCGATGTCATTGAACGAACATATATTATCTTTTTTTCGTCTACGAAAATTATTCTTTTGATTTATTAATCACCAACTATAATTGAGGATATGTTGTGCACCTTGAAAAAAATCTAGTGACCACCAAACATAGTTCTTATGATCACCATAACTGCACTTATCGATCACCAAATGATATCATTTAATGAAAACATATATTATCATTTTTTAGGTGCTGAAATTATTCTTTGATTTATTTCTTAGATCTTAAAAAACCTTAATTTAAGATACAAAGGTAAATGTTCATTCTCCACATTTTTAAATCTTAATTTTCTAAAAAAGATATAATTTCATTTTTAATTAGTAAATGTTCGCCACTTAAAATTTAAAACTTCATTGTCTTCTATAAAATTCAAACATGCGTTTTCTTTATTCTAAATATTTCATCTTTTAATTCTCACCCAAAAAAAACCCACAATTCAGTTTGTAAAAACCAGATTTCCTGATTTATATCCGTATCCCAAGCTAAGATAACTTTTAGTTATGATAGCCAACCAACTCTACTAATGTCAACGTTCAAACCCAAAAAAAAAAAAAAATTGACAAAATGAATGTTTCATGTTTAAAGGCAAGGCCAGAGATTCTCATTTTTCTCGCATGCCTCTTGCTCTACGATTCTGAGTCTCTCTCTCTCTCTCTCTCTCTCTCTCTCTCTCTCTCTCTCACACACACATAGTTTGAATTTGCAATCTCATCAACTCATTCAGCTTTTCAGGACCTTTTCTGCATTTTAAAATGAGACTCTTGACTTTTGTGATGACATTGCTACGCTTATTGAGTTTTAGTACAATCATTTTGTTTTTTTAGTAATTTATCTTCGATGTTTAGATGATCTTTTGTTTTTTTCAATATTTTTGTTTGAAATTTGCTTTGAATTCTGCTTTTAAAAGCTTGTACTCGGCTTTTGCACTAAAAAAATATCGTTTGGTTCCTAGAAGTGTACCATGCCTAATCTTTCACTTATGAACCGCCTTTTTGGATTTTGTATGCGTTTTTCCACTAATATTCTACGTTTAGTAAAGTTTAGTGACATAGTGTGCTTTCGATTGAGTTATTTTGCTTAATCTTTCGATTTCACATGCATTTGCTTTTTGTCTAGGGTTTGCTACTGAGAAATTATGGCCACAAAGAAAGTTCAAGAAATAAGCCGGGGAAGTGGAGAAGAATCGCCTTCCAAGAGGCAAATAATGCATTTCAAACCTTAAGTGAAATTTTTTCATATTACATGTGTAGTTTGGATCATTGGTTAGATAACTAGTGATCATTAAGTGTAGTATTAGTGATCATTTTGCATATGTGTTTGTTTGTTGATGAATTGCAGTACATTCTTTTAAAAAAAAAAAATCAAATTCTAACACACCTTAAATGTTTCCTTCAAAAAGGTGAAATAAATGTGTAAAAATCCCCAAGGAACAGTTTTTGATGTTGCATGTCTAGTTTGTGATTGTTAGAAAAGTAATTACTGATCATTAGATATAATATTATTAATCATTTTGCATACGTGTTTATCTGGTGAGCAATTTTGGAGAACATTGTTTTAACCAAATCATTTTCTTAAAATGCTTGACTATTTCCCTCAAAAATTTTGGAGAACATCTGTAGTATGTGATCATTAGTTAGATAATTAGTGATCATTAGGTATAGCATTTGTGACCATTTTGCATGTGTTTGTGTGCTGATGAATTACAGTACATTCTTTTGAAATTGTTTAAATTCTCACACCTTAAATATTTCTTACAAATATTTCCTTCAAAGAGGTGAAAAAATGTGTAAAAACCCTTGAGGAATAGTTTATGATGCTGCATTTCCACTTTGTGATTGTTAGAAAGCTAATCAATTATCATTAGATATAACATTAGTGATCATTTCGGATATGGGTTTACCTATTTGTGATTGTTAGAAAGGTAATTACTGATCGTCAGATATAATATTAGTGATCATTTTAGATATGTGTTTATCTATTGAGTAATTTGGAGAAGCTTGTTTTAAAAATTATTTTCTTTAGCTGGTTAACTATTTCCTTCAAATATTGGTGAGTAGTGTTTAACTGTTATGTGTTTAGCGATTAGTAGATATTTAGTCGTAGTTTCAATTATTTATGATCCTTTTAGTCAATGCTTTTTTATCAAAAATTATGTTTGTATGATCATTGCTAACTAATCAGTGGTTTGTGTATTTTGTGATGCAGATGAATTTGATTAGTGATCTACTGATATGTCGTTATTGATCATTAGGATTTTCATTAGTCATCCACTTGTTTGTAGTTAGTTAATTGTGAACAAATGCTTGGTCAACAGTGTACTTTTGAACATTTCACAGAATTACTTTTGTTTGATCCCTAATGCAGATACATTCCTAATGTTTTGCTTTTTCAAGTTAGTGATCAATAGAATTGTGGTTGATGATCACTTGAAATATGATTAGTGATCACCTATTTAAATGATCTGTTTTCTCCCCTCTCCCCCAACAGCTAAAAATTGAATCTCTTGTCCTCTTGGTGGTCAATCCTTCCATAGTTGGTGACAAATATAGTTGTGATTGGTGATAATTTTGAATATGATTAGTGATCAGTTATGTAAATGATGCCTTTTTTGCATAATTTCTTACAATTGAATTTTTTTACCTAATTTGCGGTCAATAGGCATTAATTTAGTGATCAACAAACATTCTTTTACTTCTAAAGATTTGCTTACAAATTAGCCCTCCCTTGTTGGTGACTAATAGAGGTGTGATTGGTGACCAATAGTGTTATGATTGGTGATAATTTGAAATACAATTAGTGTTCAATTATTTTTATGAGGGCGTAGAAGAAAGCTATCTTGTTCTATCCTGCTATGCATAAATGTTTGCTTTCAAGTTATCCGTAATAGCCCTTTATAACCACCAGGACAAACACACTCACATACTACACATAATGAATAACTCCCTTACCCTTGCACTTTGTATTATATGCCAAGTATTTGTGATTGATGTAGTTGTGATTGGTGACCATTTGAAGTATGATTAGTGCTCCGTTATATTTTATGAGTTCATTGGAGCATGGTATTTTTTTTTCTATTCTTTATAAATAAATTTGTGCTTCCATTGTAGGTGCTAAAATGATCCTACTGATGAACAAATTTCTGAAACCATCAAAAATGTCATTGATAATCTTAATAGTGGGGGCCTATTCATCAAATAAGTGGAAATGTACTTATTATTCACATATTCTAATTACAGTCCAACTTGAAATTTTGTGTATTGACCTATCTTTTGTATTACGTAGTCCTAAAGTAACTTCGAATTCAAAACAAAGTGAAGAAGGCACTGATCAAAGAAGAGGATCTGCTGATAAAAGTAGCAGCAGTTCTGCCCAATAAAAAAAGCATTAATACAAAGCATTTGCCTGCAAGACAGACAGTGATGACAATGCTATAAATGAGTCTGATGATCAAGACAAGGCGAACAAGAGCAAGGGATCTAAAGATTAATCCATGGCCGAAGAACAGCCACGTAAGAAGGGGAAGAGTGACAAAGATGTTGAGAGCAAGGCATTGAAGGTGAAGATATCCGAAAAATTATCGAAAAAAGTTACAGAGGAAAAGAAGAGCAAAGAAGACCAACCCCCCTAAAAACATAAAGATAAGAAGACTGAGGATAAAGGGGAGACCAACAAGAAGCAGAGTGAACAAGAGTCTTCTCAAAAAGCTCAAAATAAGAAGGGTAAGTGTAACAAGTCACCGCATAAGGTTCCACAAAAAGAATGCATTTCTAAAAAACCCACTCAAATGCCCTGGAAGAAGAAGAGCGAAAAGAAGGGAAGACTGAGAAGAAGAGCAGTGAAGAGGTCCCCCCTAAAAAGATATAGATGACAAGGGAAAGAGTAATGAGTCACCCGAAAAAGCAAAAGTAAAAGAAGCAATTCCTGAGAAATCCGTTGAGAAATGTCCTGAGAAGAGGAAGGCTGGGAAAGGGTGACAAATCTGTACACAAAAGTACAGAGAAAGAGATGGTGAATGAGAGTTTACCAGGGAAAGGGGAGGAGAAAAAGAAGAGCAGCAAGCAAAATGCTACTGAAAAGGTTTTAAGTAAGGATAGAGGAGTGAGAAATCTCCAAAGAAACCCCAACAAGAAGAAGAAACTTTTACAAAATCCCTAACCAAACCCAAGAATAAGCAAAGAAGAGGGAAGTCGGAAGAAAGAAAGAAGGATAAGCCAAAGAAGAAGGCATTCCGTGTTATGTGATCACAGAGGATGCGAAAATTAGCAAAGCTTACAGTACCGAAGGCCACATCTCTAAGGTAGAAATTTTCGATGATTTGAATGAAGAAGAAAACGATCTGACTTATGAAGACGAGTAGGTTGTTCATGATGATGATCAGAGAGAGGAGGAAGAAGAAAGAACTATTTTTGACATTGCAAAAGTTATGTCAAAGAGCAACAAGCCTGTATTAAAATCATAAGGTGATCACAGGATCGGGTAAAAAGATGCTCATTCCCGGGGTGGTATTAATTTGGTAGTAGCAAAAACAACCAGCTCACCATAGTACCTTCAGATGGTCCAGCAAAAATGGCCTTTAAAATCTAAAGAGGAGGTTGAAAATGAAAAGAGAACATACCAAAAGGGGTTTATTACAAGTATGACTACGCGTTCATTTTCATCCATGGTGGCACATCGAAATACAGCCAATACTAAAGTAGTCAGATCGATGCGATTTGCTTCCTTCTTGAACTCTGATCTAAAGCAAATCCCAGGAAAGTTTTCTAAATCACTACTAGAGAGCTTTGATTTCTGTGCTATCTGCTTCAGCCTTCCGAATGGGTAGAAGTTTTCGATGATAGGATTTTATGTGTACCTGACCCTGGGTGTGCCTATTGGGGGAAAACAAACTAATGAAATCAATAAGTCTTCCATCAATGAAGAATATGAAGAGTTCCATGCTGTGTGGATGAAGGAATAGAACATTGTTTAGAACACCTCGGAATTCACTTGCATGTCGGATTTCATACTGGCTAAAATAGATGAGGGAAGTGCTTCAAGAGAAACTTCATCATATATTTGATGACGTACTTCTTTAGCAGATCGAAGAATCGCTATTATAGCAAGTCTATCCTGAAATATGTGAAGGATGTGAACCAAATCGCATCCCTAAACTAGTGTCAATTCATCTTGGAAAAGCTTATCAGTAGTGTTAGGCGTTGCAAGGAGAGTAAGCTGGATAAGGGGTGCATTTCGATGATCTACTATTCTTCTTGATGGTAAGTTCTCCTATTTAACACGCTATCCCTTCATAATATTGGTGATCAATATAAGGAAACACAGTGATCATTTAAAAAGGAATGGAAGAATGTCTTAGTGATCAACAATTAACCTACTAGTCATCAATAAGTTGTTCATTAGTGATCAACCGCTCATATGTGTGTAGGTTACCTAAATGTATGCACTAATTAAATATTTTTTAATCGTCCTGTATTTTTCAAATGCTTTATTTGGATAGAGTTGTGTTTCTAAAGCGAACAGTTAAGAGAGAAATCCCTACGACTTCCACATGGACCAATGAAGATGCCGAGAAAAGGATAGAAGGTGAATACCAAGGAGATGGTTTCAAGAGAGGTGTGGTTGAATCTCAGCTGGATGTTCCACAGCTAACACAGGCTGAGTAGAACTTTGCTAAAGACAACAGGAGGTCTAAAATTGAGGTAATAAACAAAGCATACTCATCTTTGTTGTACAAATGTGTGAGACACATTTATTGGTGATCAATATAGGTGTCATAAATGATCTATTTATTTAAGTTAGTCATCATTTGGATTAGTGTTCAGTCTTACTATTAACACTTAGAATACAGCCCTTTTGTGCATGGTGATCAATAGATATATTTTTAGTGATCAATAAAAGTAATATTAGTGATCAACAGTTGTGTAATTAGGGATCAATAGAAATGAGATTAGTAATGGCTTGAAATTAATTTTTCTTTTTTCCCCCATTACTTGTAATTCAATTTTTGTGTGGATGGTTGATGCATGGAGGTCTCATTGATGGTCAATTGCAACAACGTTAGTCCACCATCTGACCTATGTGCCCAGTAGTCATATGGTTGGTGATCATTATTAGTTGATCAATAGTAATGTTATCAGTGATCAAAATGCAAAGTTAGAATGAGCAGTTAGGTTATTGTTTAGTATCCAAATGCTTACAATTCAGAGTTTGTTTATTAAGTGAATAATAATGATGTAATTAGTGATCAAATGGCATAATATTACTAATAAAGTAGATAAATGTTTTCTTTTTTCCTCACATTGCTTAAAGTTTAATATGGTAACATATTTATTTTTTAAAGAATATACACAAGCATTATGGATATAGCCGTTGGTAGAGGGATGATAGAACCAGCATTGGATTTCCCACAACCACGAGAGGCTCAAATTGAAGTTGCTAAAGACACAAACGAGCAAAATTTGAGGTATTATGTCCAATCCTTAGAGTTCAGTCCTTGTGTGTAGATGGCGATCAGTATTTGTGCTATTGGTGATCAATACATATGTTATTGGTGATAAATACTTATGTGATGAGTGATCAATATAGATACAGATTAATGATTACCAAATTTAACTTGAATTTCTATCTTTGTGTGGATTATCTACCAAGCGATCAAGAGCTATGTTTTTTATCATCATTATCAATAATATTAGTGATCACTTAAATTAATGTTTACTTATTTTAGTTTTTGGTTCACACTTATTGCTTCTATGTATAGTGATCATTAGAGATGTTATTTATGATCAGTTGGCATAAGATTAGTCATCAGTTTACTTAATGTTTGATTTTTTGTCAACATTGCTTCTAATTCAATCCTTCTGTGGTGGTGATCAACAATGGTGCTATTAGTGATCAACACTGCTATTAGGGATAAGTTTTCTCTTCATCAGTTTACAATTCAGAGATTGTTTAGCAAGTGATCACTAGTCATGTTATTAGCGATCAACTAAGAGATCTATTTCAAAAAAAAAAAAAACAATTGTGGAAAGATGTTGACAAGACAGTTTATACTACAAAGCAATTGAGTTGGCTTACAGAAATTTCATCACCGCCATGGATTCTATGTACAACAAGTACCGAGAGAATGAAGATCTTCACAAGATATGAGACGAAGCAAAGGCAATGTTTATCTCATTCTGCAATGCTCCTACTACACATAACGAACCCCAAAAAGAGGGTAGTGTGGACGGAGTGCCTATAATTAGCGAACGTTAGGATTTCATCACTGCTGTTATGAATGAGGTTGTTTTAGAGTTTTGTAGTGCTCATATGGAGTTTGTAAAGTTTCAACCAATGCAACAACCAAAAAAGGACGACGATAGGCCTTAATTAAACCCCATACTTGCACTTGGTCAACTAGACAGTGAAGCTCTCATCCCTGCAAGCACATCTGTGCCTGATCCAAACACTACTAGTAAAAGGATGATGATAATAAAGATGACGATGATGATGATGGTGCTCCATTGAGACTCCTCTTGAGGAACACTAACCTGGGGAATTGCGACCTCAGCATTAAGAAGTCACCTAAGAACAAGTCCAAAGTAGGAGAGAAGTCTACCCCTCAAAAGGGTGAGGTAACGAAAACCACCATCAAGATTAAAAAATCTACTGTGCAACAGAGTAATGGCTTAAAAGAACAATTTCCTTAGACTAGTAAACAGCCACTACAACAGAGCAAGTAAGCAACGTCATTGGAGGCTCAGGATAAGCAACAACAGGGCAAAAACCTACGAGCACTCCTTTAACCAAAGATGAAGGTGCTAAACAGACAAAGCCTACTGTGCATGAAGAAGGTGCCAAGCAAATAGCTAAACCTACCAATACAAACCAGCCATAGCAGAAGCAGGTAGCCAGAGTAAAGGGGCCTTAAAAACAGACTGATAGAGAGAAACCAAAGTTGTCTGATAAGGTTAAGCATACTGTGCAAAGCAATTGCGAACAAAAAATGACGAGTGTCTCTGGTACCAAGCAAGCAGTCAAGCAAAGAAAAAAAGTGCAAGGGCTAAGGGTGAGCAAAAAGCAACTGATGGTAGTAGCCCAAAGTGCCACCAAAGATGAAGTCTGAACCTGAAGCAAAGAAAGAGGTTTAGGCTAAAAAAGATGATGAGAAGGTTGTGACTACTTCCATAACTCCTGGAAACATGGAGGAAGTAGGGTCATTAGCTAGGATAAGGAAGCAACAGCCTAAAATGCTCCCCCTAGCTTACTGCTTGTCGTATGTCATCCGGCTCACAAAGTTAGATGAGGAACTGTCTGAAGATGAGGTGCTTATCTCTAAGTATGCTTTTGGCAATGTTAAATATGTGGATGAGAGGTACTATCTCTAATCAATCCCTTTATGATAAGTGTATTAGGTGGTTAATGATCAAAAGACATATGCTTGGGGAATAATAGCTATGTGAATGATGATCAGTATATCATTACTTATGTAAACGTTTATTTCTTCCCTCATGTCTTGTAATTTAGTGTTTGGCTAATGAGTGATCAATAAGTATGTGATTGGTGATTAAATGTCATGTGGCTGGTGATCAATACGTGATTACTTTGTGTAAATGTTTACTTCTTCTCTCATGGCTTATAATTCAGTCATTGGGTGATAAGTGATTCATTGGTAAGTCAGTGTATTACATGGTTAGTGATTAATACGTATGTAGTTAGTGATCAATACCTATGTGTTTGGTGATCAGTTGTTATGTTGTGTGTGATCAATATGTGAGTACTTTGTGAAGATGTTTACGTCTTCTCTCATGGATTATAATTTGGTGCTTGATTAGTGATGTGTTAGCAAGTTAGTGTATTGTTTGGTTAGTGGTCAATAGGTATGTGATTGGAATGGTTATGTTATTGGTGATAATAGGTTTGGGAATGGGGATCAATGGTTTTGTGGTTAGTGATCAATAGTTTTCTGATTGGTGATAAGTAATTATGTGTTTGGTGATCAATTGTTATATTATTCGAGATCAACATGTTATTACTTTATGTGCATGTTTAGTTCTTCCCTCGTAGATTATAATTCAGTGCTTGGATAATAAGTGATGCATTAACAAGCCAGTATATTGTCTGGTTAGTGATCAATAAGTATGTACTTTGTGATCCATAGGTTTGTAAATGGTGATCAATGCTTATGTGGTTGGTGATCAATAATTTTTTGATTGGTGATCAATGGTTATATAATTGGTGATCAATAGTTATGTGATTGGTGATTAATACGTGATGACTTGCATAAAAGTTACATTTTTATATTCTTGATAAATGTGTAACAATTTTTTCATTTGGTAATGAACCTTTATTTGAATGTTGTGATAAGAAGCCAACCAGGTTTGTCATGTCCACTCTGAAGCCAGGACAAGAAGTAGAGAGATGTAATTAACATATGGGCTTTTATACTCAATGATTTGGAGAGAAAAAGGGACCTTGCTACTCCGAGTAGACTGTCCCTGACATGTGATCAAAGTGTGAGTCCATCATAGCAATTTGGTGGTCAATAATGAATGAATTAGTGATCATAAATATGTACTTTAATAAATTTCTCACCAAGTATAGTCTATGTTCAGCAGTAAATTTCATTGCATAGATATTCATTATTTTTCTTTGATGCAGTACTTCTTTAGCAAAGAACTATTAAAAGTAAAAACATTCAAGGAAAGATACGCAGAATTCAAGGAAGTAAGGGACAAAGAGTTAGCGAGATGTCCCTAGATTAAGATCAAATAAGTTGACTTGATAAGTCCTGACTTTCAGTAAATGTTCTTAATACACTTGGCTTCTTAAAAAGGTGCTCCTTGTTAGTGTTCGTATTTGCTAATGTGTACATAGTTTTTTCTTTTTCCTTTAAAAATCATAGGCTCTTCCCTATATGCCACAGGAGACATTTTTTTTTTATCTGCTTCAATCTGGGAGATGACAAGGTTGAGATCATTCATGATAGCATGATCACAAAAACAACGTTTAAGGTTGCATATGGACAATTTTTGGAAAAATTGGTGAGCTTTACAAACTATATTGTTTATTACTGTGCTGACATCATCACATTCTCATTCTAATAGTGTGCACTTTTTGAAACATTTTTTAGCAGGGCAAAGCACTCAGCCTTTACCTGGAGGGAGCAGAACATCTAAAACACGACATTGTCAAGAAATTAAAGCCTGTTGATAGGAAGAATTGAAGTTTTAATAATTATAGCCCCGAGTGCAAGGTTTATCATCGAGTACTTGGGATGTCGTCTACTAGGAGTTCGGTTTCAAGAATCGGGATTAGCTCAAGTGTTTCAAGCTAGGCCAAGTGAAAAGAAAAGAAAGACCAACTAAATTAAGCTGACAAACACCCAAAAAAAAAAAAAAAAAAGGTTTGGAGTTATGATTGGGCCAGTTGATGGACCAAGTAATCGAGGCGAGTCCTAACTTATCCAACTTACACTAAAAACTACATATGGTTGGTTGTACCATCGAAGACCACCTAAACCCTCTCTTAAGGGTCATGAGTTAGTCTAATTAGTCTAACCACCTATTTTTATGGAGCTAGCTTAATTAAACTACTATATTAGCAATCCTCGGACCTAGTTAGGATCGGAAATATTTTCATGTCCAAATCCCGGCTATCCTTTCTGCCACATATCTATTGACCTCACCTCTCGACATAAATTAATCATCCTAAAACATGGATGAAAGCTCTCTCAAGCATTTCATCTAACACTTGGAGGGCATCAGAGAAAACCCTAATTTTAAAGCATAAAGTGGGTGTGGTTAGGCCTACTCCAAAACTAATTAGTCATCAAGAGGCTAATCGTAATCCAAGCTAACAAAAACTGGCTACTAATCATCACACAATCACTGTCTAACCTAAAATAAACTAAGCTAACAACTAAACTAATCAAGAATAAAATAGAGAAATAGACCTAATCTGGATTAAAACAACTACTAAGCATAAAATCACAATAAAAATAAAAGTAGTTGTCTTTGTGTTTGGAGCTATGGGGTCGATGGCTGTTATCTTGAGTGGGTATTGTCTGGTCCATCAATTAACTCCTTAATTTGTGTTATATGGGAGCTATGAAGGTCCCTGGTTCACTAGGATGTTAATACATCGCAGTTTGTGATTTAAGAGCATCTACGTACTCTAGAGTATGGGGTCCCTAGTTGCTACCTTGAGAGGGCTTTGCTCTATCCACCAGGATGTGCTTTTTGCCCTTTTGTATTGTGATAGTTATTTATGCAGGTTATGTGTACATTTCCCTAGGTTAAAAAACTTTGTTAGTATATCAAATGCGTTATGAACTTGGATTCAAACTTGAATTTGGTATTGCCTTAATGTTATTTGTGAGATGGTGATTAGTTCTAAGTATATGCATAATTGATAAGTATGCTTAAAGAATTATATTATGTGTTTGTGGCAAGTATGTGAACCTTTGACCTTTATAAGATATATGCTTTTATGCATGTGGTAATTATGGCTATGGGCATGTCACTGGTTTGAGTTAGCACAATATGCTTTTCATTGGACTCCAATGAGGATTAGGAGCCCAAAACATATGTTTGGTATGGGTTAATCATGGTTAGTTTAGTGAGTATACTAGAACAACGTTCATTTAGAGGCTCAAATGGACACGAAGGTCATTAAATTATGCTTAGTATGGATAGGCATGGCTAAGTTAGTCTAAGTGCCCATCTTATGAGGTAGATGTATTTGTTTGTGAAGTCTAATTGCCCATCTCATGGCATAGCTGTGTTTGTTTGTGAAGTTTCAAGAGTATAATAGATATGAAACGCATGATCGTATATCTAAAGCATGTTCATGTTCATTTACACCTTTCATATGTTATATGCTATGTTCAGATTCTATGTGACATGTGTATTATGTGATTATGTGTCAATCGGCTAATGTGCAAAGTGGAATAAGATAGAAGGTAAGGGTTATCCACTGGGTTCGGAGAATTCATGGCCTCACCATTTGTCAGGTTTTTAGAAGCTAAAAGGGATCATAGGTGTATTAAGACGGTTAGCTAGTTGTTAAATACTTTGGGACAACGAAGATGGGAATGCAAGCCTTGTTATGCCTTTTTGTTATGGATTATGTATAGTGAATTCGATATGGCTGTACGTATATGTCATTTTGTACGACTTTAATGGATCTAGTGTAAGTATGTATGACAATGCATGTTTTAGAATCATCCCGTTGACTTTGACTAAATTATAGACAAGGCTTCTGATGCACTTATCTTCTAATGAGTTAATTAAGACTAAGGAGCTTAACGAGCCTTGAGGGTGTTCCCACTTGAATATCCACAGTAGTGACGCATCTGCCCCCTTCGGGCGGGGCATTATAAAAGTGGTATTAAAGCAAAAATCCTGTGACTTCTGACCTATAGGGCTTACATGCGCATGTGATTGACTATTTGTTTGATGATATGCATATATGTGATTATATGAGTTATCTGGGTCATGCGAGATTTTGATTCACAATGTGACTATGTGAGTTACTTGTGTCATGTGTGACTTTGATTTGCAATGTGATTTTGTTTAACATGAAATTTGATATTAGGAAATTGTGAACGATAAGTTTCAAGGGGGTTGTTTAAGAGGAGAAGGATGTAATGCCCCGAAATTATACATACTAATTTCAACCAAATGTGTGAATATGTGATCTATGTGAATATATTTTAACGCATTTTTATTTAAACATATGTGTATGTTTTAAGTTAACTTTATTATTTTAGGTAATAATTAGTTGAATTATTGGTACAAGTAAGCATTTTTTACAACAAAAAAAAGGTGAAAAGAGGAATCAAAGAAGAAGAGGAAAAAAAGGGGTTGCTGGTTGACTTGAAGCAGAAAAACAAAAAAGAAATGAAAGGGGGGTAGTTTATCATGTAAAAAAAAGGGATGGGGGTTCACTGTGCTTTTCCCAAATTCCACACAACACGCACGCACAATAGAGAGAGGAAGAGAAGGGAAGAAGAAGAAGAAATAGAAGAGGAAGAAGAAGAAGAAGAAGAAGAAGAAGAAGAAGAAGAAGAAGGTAAAGAAAAGAAGAAGGAAGAAGGAAGAAGGAAGACAATTGAGCTGTTAAAAGAAGATAGGTGAGTGATTCTTGCTTTTCTTCAACCTATAATTGATTAGGAAAAGGTTATTTTGATAGTTTACATTTGAATCTGAGAAATAAATTGAAGATTGAAGCTATGAATTTGATGTTTTAGAGTTTAGTATATTAGAATCCTGATTTCACTTCTTAGAAACTCACCCTAAAAGTTTGCTGTTCAATTGTGATTTTTGGATAAAGTGAATGTTATGAATTTATAATCACACTGTGTATTTGTTCATGTACATGCTAGTCTATGAATTTTTCGTTTGATTACTTGTATTGGAAGAACAAAATGGTAGAAAATAAGTTTAATATTTGGATTTTTGCTGAATTTGGATATTGTTTGATTTATTGGGAATCATTGGCCTCAGTAAAACCTCTTAAAATTGTATGCTGGATTCTCCATAATATATGGCAATTTTCTCTAAATTTTCATGAGTTATGGATGTGTAATGTATGAGTTATGAATTGTTGATTGGAACTGCCCTATTTTAATGCATCATTACTAGCACTGTTTTGATTTTTGTGGAGGATTGACTTGGAGGAAAATTGTGAAAGTTGTATGGTAGATTAGTTGGAAGATCTGGTATTTTCCTGCAAACTTTCGTAAATTTTGGATTTGTATTCTCTAAGTTATGAATTTTTGAGTGAAAAATCTCCTATTTGATGCAATTATGGGCTATCGGGTTCATGAATTGTATATTGATCATGTAGGGCATGATTTTTAGCATTAAAAGCATTAAGATATTTTTATGCTTTATTGGAAATTTTTTAAAATCATTTTGGATGGAATTATGCCTTGATTTGATGAGGTTTTTGTGTAAGTTATTTTGAGTTGGATTATGTCTTGGGTTGGTTAGATTTGGTATATGTTGTGAATAAAAGTTTCTTTAAAAATAATAAGTTATGGCAATCGATTATGGAAAAACTAAATTTTGTTTTTGGTGAAAGAAGTCATGTCATACCTAGCAGTATTAGAGTTGCGTTCTAAAGCTATAGCCACAAAAATAATTGTCTTTGTGTTTGGAGTTGTGCAAGTTGTTGGTTGGTACCTTAAGTCACAGTTGCCTGATCTGCCAATTTGACTCATCGATTTGTGTTATTTTGGAGTTGCATGGGTCCCTGGTCCTCTAGGATGTGATTGTTACTACACAGTTTGCGATTTAAGGGCATCTATAGACTCTAGAGCATACGGTCCCTGGTTGGCACATAGGGTGGGCTTTGCCCGGTCCACCAGGATGTGTTTTTGACCGTCATATTTTGTGATAATTATTCATGTAGATCATCGATGGATTTCCCCAGGTTAAAGAACTTTGCTAGTATAAGATGTTGTGATACATTATGAATTTCAATTTTGTATTGCCTTAATGGTATTTGTAAGATTGTGATTAATTTTAAGTATTTCCGTAGTTGATAAGTATGCTTAAAGAATTATATTATGTGTTTATAGTTGGTATGTGAACCTTTGTAAGAAATGTTCTTTTATGTATACGTTAATTATGGTTATGGGCAGACCACTAACTTAAGTTAGCAGACTTTGAGGACTAGCATCCCGAAAGACAAGGTTGGTGTAAGACAATAATGATTAGTTTAGTAAATAGACTAGCAACAATGTTTGCTTAGGGATTCAAATGGAAGCAAGGGTCGCTAAATCGTGCCTGGTATGGACAGGCACAGTTAAGTTAGTCTAATTACCAGTCTCATGACATATCTGTGTGTTTGTTTGCGAAGTTTCAAGAGTATAATAGATATGAAATGTACGATTGTATATTTGAAGTGAACGTATGCTCACGTTCATGTTCATTTGCACCTTTCATATGATATATGCTGCGTTCTGATTTGTGTGATATGTATATTATGTGATTATGTGTTAACCGGTTAAGGCGCAAAGTTGAACAAGAGGGAAGGTAAGGGTTATTCATTGGGCCCGAGGAACTCGTGATCTCACCATTTTTCAGGTTTTTAGAAGTTAAAGGAGACCATAGGAGCAATAAGAAGGCTAGCTAGTTGTTAAATACTTTTGGAGAGCCAAGCCGGGAATGCAAGCCTGGTTTTGTATATTTGTTATGGATTATGTTTAGTGAATATGATATGGATGTATTTTGTTTGTAATTATGTATGATTTTTACAGATCTGGTCTAAGTATATATGAAAATACATATTCTAGAATCATTCCGTTGACTTTGACCAAATTATAGACGAGGCTTCAATGCACTTGTCTTCTAATGTGTTAATTAAGGTTAAAGAGTTTGAAGAATCTTGTGGGTGTTTTCAGCTGAACATCCACGACAATGATGCGCCTATTCCTCTGGACGGGGTGTTACTATAAAAAAGCTTTAATTAGGAGATTAAATGCATTGAAAGGTCTAAAATAATTTAGTAAATTGAAGAAGCGAGAACATGGCTTGGTGCTAGTGAGTAACAGGTACAAGTTTGCCTTGTATTTTTACAATGTTTTTTAGTTGCTCATTTACCATAAAAATGTGTTCATTGGACAAACATCCTCATGGATGAATTTAAAAATAAGCATGTTGATTGTTTGGAGAGAAACATTTTGAATTATTTTGTGTATTCAACTTGCCGATGTTGATAGGAATTTATGAAGTGTATCAGTAAGCATATTAGTGGTTCAAAGATAAGGATTTTTTGGGTGCGTAGAAAAGTATTGGGAGAAGTTTAAATAAATAACTAGATATCTAATCAAAAAACAACCGACATAAAAAAGAAAATACCATAATTTTTCTATAAAAAAGCGTTTAAGTTGTTTGTAGAAAAGAATTTAGAGAAGCAAAAATGATAAGCTACTTACATAATTAAACAATTGCACCAAAAACAATATACAAAAAAAATAATAATAATAAAAGCCTTCTTTAGGGACAAGGGGACAGGAAGAGAAAAGCACTCTGCTACCAGAAAGTTAAAGTAATAGATAGTCTCGGTTGTTATATAAGGCCTGTTTTTTTCTATGAATGAGAAGATTTAGCTTATAATTTACAGTTCCTAACAGCTTCTTATATAATTATATCGCTTACATCTCCTTCCATCTTCTTATGTTTCCTTACATATGTGGACATCTTCTTACATTTTTTTAAATCTCCTTATATATTTTTATAACATTCAACTTATCATCTATTTTATTCTCATATTTATATAGAAATATGTATATATTTTTTATATACTACCAATATGAAAAATCTTACAACTTTTTAATGAATATAATATTTGTACAAACATAAAAACAGAATTTAACCATGTGAATTAATATTTGAGATTCAACATAAAGTATATATACTATTATAGAGAAAATAAGTCAATATATTTTAAAATTATAATACAAAAATCGCATTTATATTTGAGGTTCGACGTGAACTATGCATGAAAATAGTCAAACTGTTGGTGGCGAAAGCATTTCAACTATTTCACCCATAAGTTTATCCCTGACAACTTGATTGCTATCATCATACAATCGATCATTATATTGAATTTAATTCCAAAATATTTAATTCAAATAGGATTTCATTTTTAGAGTTCTGTTCAAATTTGTTGAGAATTTTTTTATTTTAGTTTGGTTTATAGAAGGTAAAACTAATGTTAATGCCAAAAAATCACCTCAAGTGGGAACATATTTGGTTCAACGTAGTTGTTAGCTTGTATTTATTTGATTGTTTTAAGATGATTTGTTTAAAGGTTTATTTTCATTAATTATGTTATTTTAATATTAATTTTTGTTATCCAAAACAATAATTGTGGAAAAATAAATTTTTTGTGTAATGTTAAAATATAATTTGTTTAATGATGTTATAAAATTTATTGCACAAATATCAATGATACACGTAATTATTTCTATGAAATAATTATTTTTAATATTCATACATTAAAGAATAATAATTATGCATACATATCTTAAAATTATACCACACAATCTTTTAATAATTCAACAACTCCTTACATCTATCTTTACAGCTTCTTACAACTTCTTATAGTTTCTCACATCATCTTACAACTTCTTACATCTTCTTATATTTCTTTATATCTTATAATTGCATCTTATCGTAATTTTAAAAAAAAATCCAAAGTACTAAAAAAATTAACTTCAAAAGAAAATCCCATATTTTTCTTTTTTTTAAAAAAAAAATCTAAGAGAGGGGCAAGTACTACACTCTCAAAATTCAACACGCAAACTTTGGCCCCGACCCACCCTTAACCATTGACACATACAAAACAATGTGATACACTAGCTCCGCTTGTAAACTTTAGTGGTCACCGGATGGGCCTATCTTACGAAGTAGGCCCAAACTTATGCTATAATTTTCCGCTAAATAGTGGACCACAGTAATACTTTACGTAAACGTAGAAAAGTCAACATCAGAATTCATTTATAAATTCGTAGATGCGATCGTGTCCAGAAAGCTATGTATGCCAGGTACTGACACGTAGTTGATGGATTAATTAAAGTCACTGTATGAAGTTAACGTATAAGAAAGCCAAAATTAGAGGTTATGACGCAAGGGAATTTGACTATCTTAATCATGGTATTATGAGAGCATATCCAACGATTGTCTCGTCAGGGAAAAAGTAAGAGAGAGAAATGGGGTGAGGTGTCTGAGTTTTTGTAGTAGGAGACTTGTGGTGCATCACTCGTAGGGAGTCTCAACATCAGAAGGCAGCTTGTGAGTATTTTTTTATTTTTTAAAATATTTTTTATTAGTTTTTTATTCAAAAAATAAAATTGTGTATTATGAAGTGGGTTTATAGGTATTATTTTATTTGATGAGACAAAATTGTGAGTTTTTTGCTGAAGATAGTGAGAATTGTGAGAAAAAAATTACAGAAAAGGCTAATATAACAGTGATAGAACCCACCAATAATCAAAAAAATTAGCTCATTACTGAATTTGCTCTAACTCCATTCAACAAGGGGATGCTGTCAAGTGTCAACATTGTTCAACAGGCTACTGCACGAGTTGTAGTCTTCAGTTCATATTTTGATAAACTCAATGAAAGTCCATTTGATTTGATAGATCTTCCTTTGCTAACTGCTTGAGGTGTACGTATTTTGATCTTTTGAGATTTCAGCATGTGGATTTCAACTAATTCAATAAATGGACCAACAGTTCATTGCCATGATGCTCCTTTACTATTGTAAATAAGGGTAATGTTTTGGTAAGTTATGTCGTCTAAGTCTTCTGTCGAGAGTTTGACCACTCGATTGATGATGGTTAGTAGAAGAGAGAGAGCACAACTAGACGTGGAGAATAGCTTGTGTCGGGTCAGATTTATGTTTATATCAAATTTAAACGGGTTAAAAATCCCTCGATCTGAACCTATGCCGTTTATTAAATTGATTGAAAAATCTAGATCTGTACCTATTTAATTTTTAAACGGGTTGGCCCGCTTAACCCGTTTAAGATAAACAAGTCAAGTTCAATCGCATAATTACTATTTACGCTTTTAATATTTTCAACTAATATGTAATTACAGTGTTAAAAATTAAGTTTAAATATCACATTAAATAATTACTCTTTAAAATTCCCCTGATATGTCATAATTCACAATTTTTAAAAAATTTTATATTCATAATTTTCTAATAATAAGTAAATGGATAAATGGAAAATGGAAAAATGAGTTGACTTATTTAACTTATTTAATTAAACGGGCTAAATAAGTACTTTTTTGTGTCGAGAATGTCGACCCGAACCTAACCCATTTAATTAAATGGGTTGAACGTGTCAACCTATTTAATTAAACGAGTCAAAAATTTATACCCAAACCCACTTAACTTCATGTCGGTTTCGAATCGATAATTGTATCAGGCCAATTTTTTTCAACTCTAAGCACAATCTATAGATCGGACTCGATGGAGGTCCGATCCTCAAGAAAACTAGGCAAATAATGAGTATGTTTACCACCCACAAATTCTTCTAAAACAAGGCAAGATATCTATACCAAGATTTGACTTGCATATGAAAGCTGCTGACAACTCATAGCTATTGTCGTTAATAATTGTACCAAAAACACTTTGTTTATTATAAATAAATGCATGAACATCACTATATCGTTGAAATATGGTGTAGGACTAAGTAATAGCACCAATGTTACATAAGTGTCAAAAAGTGGTGTTGAAGCTTTCAAATGTTGATTAGGTAATGACCCATTGCTGACATAAATGATGCTTCCTTTTGTTCTCTTGTTCGAGTAAGCTAAACCTAAAGCGTTGTCGATAGGCAGTAAAAGAAAGGACGCATAGACCAATGTATATACACAATGGAGGCCTTATTTGCAACGCGATGAGGCCATTAGGGCTCTATTCTTTTCATGAGTGTATGTGTGGTCTTTACTCCTTATCACTCCTTTTCACTACTTCTCATTCCTTAAAGATAATACCACTCCTCTCCACTATCTTCCATTCCATCTTCACACGTTCTCACTACCTCCCACTCTCTCCTACTCATTCTCACATCTTGATATTAATAATTTTATCTTTCTCTTATTTCATTCCTTCCCACTCCATTCCACCCCATCCCCCCTCTTTCTCACTCCCATGGGCGGATCCACTCATGGGGGAGGGGTATCCATGGACATCCCTCTCCAAAAAAAAATCAGCAGTTATTTTAAATGGGAGTATATTGGTATATGTCGAAACCCTTCAATTAGATCCAAAAAATGATAGATACACTTTAATATATTCGGCTCACATGTTGACATTTTTAATTTCTTTAAATATCAACAATACAGTCATAAAATTGGAATTTGGTAGAAAAGTAAAATTAAATTAAATGCAGCCAAACTTAAATTTTTCTCTCCCTCCCTCGCTTATCCGGAGCCAGACTTTTAATTTAATGTAACTCTAGTCTCTTTAATTTTCTTTTATTGTTATTAATTATTTTTTTCAGTTGTTTATTTTCTTGGTGCAAATTTTTCTTTAACTTGGCCCTAATGATTGATTTAAACTTGATACTTTTTTTTTTCCCTTTTGGTGTGATTAATTGGTGTACATTGCTTATTTGTAGTCGTATTTCATGTTTGGCATAGTCACTCTATGTCTCAATCTTTTTTGGTTTTATTACTTGGTGCTAATGATCTATCCTCTGTAACCAAAAATTTTAATAAATGCTACATAATCGTAAAATTTTCAATTTCAGCTGAATTTATGCATCAAACTCAAAATATGAAAAACAGTAAAGAATGAATATAGTAGCAGAGGTACCATAGTTTTTTTAAGGAGTAAAAAAATAGGGTGCATTATTATTGCTTGTTAGCTTCCGCTAGTACAAACATATAAGATGGAATGTTTGGAAAAAAAAAAAAAGAAACGGAATGTATGCATAAAATATACTACCATATATAATATGTATCATATAATTTCTTTTTTTTAAT
>JAKOGI010000887.1:300000-350000 GCA_029747015.1 Carnegiea gigantea | reverse complement strand
CTTCCGGCCCACCGCCCCTTGCATGTCCTACGGCAGCAATGACGTCACCAACATTTCCTTCTTTTCCTTCCTTCCCCCCCCCCCGGGAGGGCCCTCAAAGAATAATCGTAATCAAAATCGGAAACTAGGGTCATGTTTGCGGACCGCGTTTGTAAAGAACATCTGACAATATTAAACTTCGAACAAGAAATCAATGTGTCATACTTGAGTTTTTCAAGTCAGATAATTTGAATAATATTAAGTTCAGGTTTAGAAAATAAAAATATAAAAAATATTATATTTGAATTTAAAACTAGAACGAAAAATCTATGGTTGTTTCCATTTTTTGGGGTCAGACAAATTTCAGTATTTGTGTCAGATAAATTTTTGCCAAGGCTAATACAAATCAGTCAAATATTAAGGCTTGCTAAATTATGCCAGTGTCTTTAATAACATTTAGTATTTTAGGTAACATTTTGAGAAGTGGGCCCAAAATTAGCTTCCCAAAGTTTTTGGCTAAAAAACAGCCTCTGCTCATTTTATTTTTGGGAAATTATTTATAGTCTCATGTCAATTTGCATTAATCTGTGAACTCAACTTTTACATTTATCAAAGATATTTCCCTCAACCACTCATATAAAGAGTTATGAGTTAGCAAGTGAATTACAATAATCTCTGACACTTAACGAAATATCTATTGCCTAAATATTTATTTGCTATAAAAATATCTACTACCCAATTACGTACAAAGTATATATTATACATCTGAGAGCACATACTCTCAAAAGACACATTAGTAAATAAATATTAAAAAATAGAATATATGATCAATATACCCAGAAAATATATATAAATAAAATGTGAATACACATACTTTCAAGTGTACCTAATAATTTACCAATTATGTACGATCAAAAAATATTTATTTGCTATTGCTGTTGCAACAACAAATAAATATCTTTTGATAGTAAATAATATCTATTTGCTAATGCAACAACAATAGCAAATATTTATAAGTTGTCGAGTGGGCTTAGGTGACGAAATTTTAGATTATAATGCAACCTGAAATATTGCAAGTCTGACTATTTTCTCTGACAAAATAAGTTTAGTTAATCGAATAAAAACCATTTTTAATTTGTGTTTCAATCGATATCAATTACATTTTGACATTGATAAATCTCTTTTTTCATATATTTCTTGTTTGAAAAGTCTCTTAATAGGCAACCATTAGTTTCTTTGACTCAAAAACTTTTTTTTTTTATGGCGTAAACTAAAAAATTTATTTTCTATCCTAAGCGTAAATTGAAAATAGTCTCTTAATGGGCAACCACCAGCTTCTTTATTTTCGTGTCGTTCCTTTTTATCTTTTTGTTTTTTTTGTGGTCCACAGGCTTCTATAGAAGAAAATAGTTACTTTTCCTATGCTTTGTTGACCAGAGTCATCTTTCATATTTTGATTGAATTGAAAAGTCAGTTAATTGGAAAGCCTATCAATAAAAAATTTCAGTACACTCCTTCATAGGTTAATTCAGGTTTTTTACGAGTTGAGAATTCCGCTGATTGGAACGAAAATTGATTTTGGTTTAGTTTACTGGTTTTGCACACGCATAAATAAAGTGAAGGTATATATTTTTTACTTTTATTAGGAGAAAATGCCCGGTTTTAACGTGCCAATCGCGTTAATAGATGTAGCAAATGGGTCATTCTGTTAGAGTTTGAATTGGGTTAAGTTTGGTTCGGGTTATATCTGGATTGAGTAATTTTGGGTTTGTTTCAGGTTAAGTTCGGGTTTATCGAATTCGGTTTGGGTTAAGTTCGAGCTTATTGAATTTGATTTGGGTTTGGGTATGGTTCGGGCTAAGTTCGGCTCGGGTCAACCTTGAGTCAAGCTCGTTCGGGTCGATTTAGGTGCTGGCCAAGTCAAAGTTAGTTCAGGTAGGTTTCGGTTATGGGCTCGGATCAATTTTGGGTAGGGTAGAAATCGGATCGTGTTATTTTCAGGTTAGTTTGTATTTCAATTAGGTCAATTTATATGTGGCTTGAGTGTGATATCTTACACACCTACGTAAGCCATAAAATTTTGGAAGACTTAGGGCCTGTTCTTTTCGTAGTAAATTAGACTGGTTATAAGGGTGAAGTAGGTTGAAGTAGGTTGAAGTAGGTTGAGGCGGGTTTGAAATAGGTTGAAGTGGGTTGAAATGAGTTAAAGTGGGTTGAATTTTTTTATGTGATAAATTGAACTTTGTTAAAATAGTAGAAGTGGGTTAAAGTGGATTGAAGTAGGTTAAAATGAGTTGAAGTGGGTTGAGGTTGGTATATTAGAATTGACCCACGAAAAGAACAGGGCCTTAGAAGGAGGTTATATGACCTAGAATTTCAATTGGATTAGTTTCTAATTTCTTTTCAATTCATCCAAGATTATATTTTAATTGTAGTTTTTAATTTTGCAAACAAAAAAAAAAAAACACGTCAATTTGAATTTTGGGTCAGGTATAAATTCCTATTTCCAATTCGTACAAGATTTAGTTTCTATTGGCCTACTTCCAATGCATCACACAGGGACGTAATCAAGTAAATGAATAAATAGTGCTATAAATCCCCCTCTACCCAAACATCAAACCAAAGATTTAAAAAAAAAAAATTGAAGAGTCGTGCCTAATCAACATAAGCCATTGAATAACTTTAATTACTTGGTTCTGCGTTTGCATTTTTGTTAATCAAATGTGTCAAATCCTTATTAAGTCATTTCATTTTGCAAATTGCAAATGCATTGTTTCATTTTTCAAAGTAAGGTTCTGTCATTTGCTTTCGCCTTTCGCATGCTAAGTATCAAGTGAAGCTATGTAGCTAGGATCGGGTCAGGTCAAACTTAGATTCGGGTCGGTTTGGGTTCGTGTTGGATCAGTTCGGATATGAATCGGTTCAAGTCATTTCGGTTTTGGGTCTATGTCAGGTTATAAGATTTCGGGTCAGTTCAGGTTCAGTTCGAGTCATTTCGGTTTCGGGTAAAATCAGATCAATACGGTTTAACTTGTTTTGGTTTTGGATCAGTTCAATTTCAGGTTTCGGATTAAGATCGGTTCAACTCTTTTGAATTTTGGTTTGTGTCTGATTTCAGGTCCTTCTGTTCGGATCACTCGGATCGATTAATTTTGCCAGATCTACACGTTAATCCTCATTCTGTTATGCCTAGATAGGGCTACTTTACCTTAACAAATACCAACTATGGGATCACTAAGGATGATTGGACTAAACTTGGTAAAACACATAAAAAAGATTGAGACATGAAGAACCACAGTTCAATCAACCAATGTCGCACAAATTTTGGAAGAATTTTATGATCCATCTAGGTTTTGTTTGACATTTTGACCTCAAATATCTAAAATGATCCTTCTTATATATATTAGGTACAATCCATTCACCAAAATCGAAAGGTAGAAAATAAAGAATTTGATCTAATAACTTGAATGGGACTTTTTCTCAGCAACATAAGGCATATTTTTTTTGACTTATCATAAGTACTTATCATCAGTATTTAATGACTTTCAACATAATTTAACATCATTTAGCACAATTTAGCACAATTCAATATTGTTAAGTACTTATTAAAAATACGTAGTTATGAATACGTCAATCATTCAGCATGTCTCAATATGTTTTAGAATGATTCAGCATATGTTTTCAACAATAAGCACCAATTAGTATTTCTTATAAGTTAAAAAGAACATGCCTAAAATTATAAGGACATTTTTTGCAGGCATAAGAGCGTGTCACTTGAATTGGAGAAAAAAAAATTATAAAAGCAAGACTTTAGCATCTTGTATCATGCCCACATTGAAAATTTTAAGGATCTTTAAAGATTTTTAATTCCGAATTAAAATTTATACATTCATGCAAGTTAAGTCGGTAAGGATTAAGGTCACATTTGAATTTAAATGCAAGATTTTCACATCCGTGCCCCGTCCAAACTTGTTTCCAAACCTAATCATATACTTTTTTATTTATGAAATTTCAATGTCTAAAGTCCTAATTTTAAACTCTTTATAGCCCCGTGAACAACCTCACATAGAGACATACACTATGTCTTGCCCTTTCGGATCTCTTTCTACTCAATTTCTTTCTTTTCTTTGCACAACTACCAGTGTATATGGTTGCGCCCTAGTCACAGCAGTCAACTACCACTAGTTTATATTGTAAGAACTGGACCAGACTGGCCGGTTCGATCTGGAACCACTGGCTTGTTCAGTTTGGAAATTACTTAGGCTTGTCCATATTATTGGCACGCCAAAAACCGATCATAACCGATCGACCTAATCCACTTGGCTCACCCGGGTTAAAGACGACCCAATAGGATTTTCCTATTTAATATATATATGTAGCAATTTCAGCAAACCCTAAAGCTCGCCTTCTTGCCCTTATTCCTCGCTCCTCAAGTCCTCAGCCCTTACTGCTCCGCTAGTCGACTCCTGAACTCTCTCAATTATCTGGCGTCAGATTCCGACAAGGTGACTTCGGCTACCAGTGGTCAATCTTCTTTCCCTTTCTCTTTCCTCCTCTGTTTCATTAGATTCCCTTTTTAACTCTCTATTTCTCTTGCTCTCAAAGCAGCAATGCAACAACAAGCCAACGATGTGAGCTTCGGCTAGTGTGGGCTTGGTGTCTTTCATTTCAATGTGTGCTATTTGCTGTTTTCAGAGTTATTAGGTACTAACTACTGATCCCTTTTCCTAATTTCTTCATCTCCCTGCTTTTTATATATTGATAATGCTCCCTCTTTTTCTTTTTATTTGATATCTGTGCTCATTTGTGATTTCTGTGCTCATTTTGTTGTGCAAAACTACCGCAAGTGTATGGCATAGTTGTAGCTAGCAACCACTAAGTACGGATCGTATTCCACAGCAATTTGTGTTTTCAAGCATCAGAACCAACTCAAGCGTATCAATCCAGGCAAAATAGAGGGTGAAGGGAAGAAGAACTAAACTACTAAAGTGAGCAAACAAAAAGAGACTCGTGTTGTGATTAAACCTAAGACAAACCAATTAATTAAGTCAAAACCTAATATTCCCAAGTTATGCTAGTATTTAAAAATGATCGGTTGCATCATTAAAGACCACATAAGTCTTCTCTCAAGAGTCAATAGGTTAGTCTAATTATTGTAGCCACCTATTTTCATGGGATTCACTCAATTAAACTACAAGATTAACAACCCTTGACCTAGCTAAGATTAAACTATTTTCATGTACAAATGTTAGCTATCCTCTCTACCCATACTAGATAATTAACCTCACCTTTCAGTAAAAGTCAATTCCCCCAAAGCATGGATGAAAACTCTTTCAAGCATTTCATCAAACACTTAGTGGGCGTGAGAGAAAACTCTAAGTTCTAGTATAAACAAGGTGGGTAAAGACCTGAGCAAGATTAATTAGCCATCAAAAGGCTAATTACAATCCAAGCCAACACAATCTAACTGTGAAACATCATAAAAACACAATAAATCCTCATTACAGCTAACTGACAAACACGAACACAAACATGAACTAGAGAAAAAATTAAAGCAAGAACATAATCTAACAAACTAATAAGCATAGATTAACAATAAAAACTAAACATTTAACTAAATAAAATCAAGCCCAGCAACTAATCAACCATAATCAAAACAAGAACAAGAATATGAAATAAAGAAGAAAAGGGAAGAGAAAACTTATGCTTAATTGCTTGAATGATAATTCAATCTACAAGCTTGAATCCATATCCATCTCTAATGTAACCTAATTACCCTAATTTGTTTCTCCCCAAAAGGGGTGTGGGAGTGGGGGGAAGAAGCCTATATCACGCACACCCAAAATCTAGAAAAAACCGCCTCAAACAAAAGCCGCGTGGATAGCGACTTTTATCAAGAAAACTCGGAAGACGCACGACTGTGTTTCAACACACGGGTGCCCTTGCACCCCACGCACTGGCAGACGCAAGGTTATGCATTGCCAGTGCGCAGCTTTGAGAATCAGAATTGAAATTTACATGTTTTCGGCACGAGTGTGCCATTGTGCAAGGCCAACCATGCACTCTTTTTGGCCCTTTAGATTTGCTTTTCTGCCTCTCGAAACTTCATAGGATCTCTTTTCCTACTTGAAATACGTCACCATGGCCTTTTATTCCATCAAAACTAGTGATTTTTTCATCTTCTTGGAAAGAACTCCTGAAAATAAGAAACACCACTTGTAAAACATAATATGGGCTGAAGACAAATGTGACCCTTTCTCATCAAGATCTAACACAAAACTAGTAAGAAAAGAGAATCAAGTAGGGGCTAAAATGAGGTCAAAATAGAGGTTCATCACATTTCTTAATTACTAATTTCTGTGCTCATTTGTTTAAGTTAGTGCTCTAGTGTTCATTGTTGAGGCATAAAAGAAATTGATGTTATATATTTTGCATTTGTGTAAAGAAATCAAGGAAATAATGATTGAAAGGAAATATAAGGAAATAGGTCTATGATTGACTGGGTCATGTCAGTTCAATCCGGTTTAACCAGTCTCCAGTCCAAATAGTTTAACCGGTTAAACTATTGACTCACTTTCCCCAACCGGATCATTTGTTGGGTTGATTCTTACAGCATAGCTGCTGGCTAGTCTCTTTCACACAGGCATATATCACTGCCTCTAGAGTTCAATGACAACCATCTCGTTGGTGAAGAATGCAAAGTTGAGAAAGAAAAAACAGCAAAAATAATTATACCTATTTAGGGCCTCTTAGATTTGTTAGATGTATAAGATTGGAATCTACATTCAAGTTTTCTAGAATTGAAAATTTAGGCAGGATATGGATCAAAGTTGAAAAGATTTATATGAATTTGGGTATAAGTAGTATCGGCTTAAATTAGATACATTGTCATTCCTAAATGATAAGAATAAGGGAAGGATAATAACTTGATATTGACATGGGACCACGAGTGGCATAAGATCACGTTCATAATTTCATTGCACTGCTGCATATTATTGTTGCTATTAATTACATGGTGCAATGCATTAATAAAGAAATAGCCAAAAAAACAATTAACTAATTAGTCATTTTCATATATCAAAATTTCATTTGTTTTTATAATCAGGAATTTAATGGGGAGCATCTGCTTCTAGAGAGCGAGAGAGAGAAAATTAATAAATCAACACTAACTAATGACTTTTTTCAACTAAAAATCAACCAAAACAAAAGTCAAGTCAAACACATTTGCCATCCGATTGGCCTATATATACGTCTTCCATTTCTCTTATCTAATCAAATAAATGCACCCATTTTTTTAAGGAAAAAAAAAAGAGAGAGATTATAATGGAGATAACTATTGGCTTAACCTCCATTACGACGTCGTTGGCCTGTATATTGGTGGTGGGATGGTTATGGAACGTAGTAGATTGGGTCTGGTTGAGGCCAAAGAAGATGGAGAAAAAGCTGAGAAAGCAGGGACTCAAAGGAAACTCTTACAGGCTTTTGTTTGGCGACAAGAAACAAAGTGTTGAGATGGTTAGACAGACCACCTCCAAACCCATGGATCATTTCTCCAATGATTATGGCCCACGTATCCTTCCTTTCCTCCATCAAACCATCTCCAACTATGGTGCGTATGTGTGTGTGCATGTATTCATTGGTTTCCTATTTTGATTGATTATAGAGATTCTATATGATAAGATCGTATATTCTATACACTTATGAGAAATAAATAATAAAATTAGAAAGATATAGTGAATGAAAAACGACCCGTATCAATTTTATTTGATTTGAATAAGTAGATGTAGATGAGTTTAAATGAATAATAGATAGGTATAAATTAGCTGTTAACATGAATATGAGTTTATTATTCATTCTTAAAATAGAAGAGCTCTTGTATTACATTTTAACCTCATAATAAGTCAATGCATGATTACCAATGGATAATTTTTGAAACCAAATCCAATTTGCTATTGACTGCAGAGTAATAAGTACATAATCAGCCTTTTATTTTATTTTTTTAAAAAAAATTCTAAAAGGATTACTTGCGTCTTACTTTCAAATTTATTTTCAAGTTTAAGTTTTGCATATCTGATGTGTATGCTTGCCTTAAAAGAAAAATAAAGAACTGAAAAATTAGAGAAGCTTAGATGGCTGTGACCTTATAATTATCATTTTACTTTTCTTTTTTTTTTGGGTTCTCCATCGTTTTCTTTCTTAAATTTAAACGTACGAATTTTTAAATCTGAGAGATGAAGAAAGTCCTCGAACATCTATTTTTTCTTCTCTGCTGGTTTTGAAAAAGTCACGAGCTATAAATAAACTTCTTTGCCTGTCTGATTGATAACAACATGTGCGATGGTTAGGATTTGTTAGTCAAGCATTTATTAATTAATTAAGCGCGGTTGAAGCGTGCATGGTGAAAAGTCAAGCAACGTGCACAATTATTCTGGATTTTCAAATTCGAAGAAATTTCAATGTTATGATCGAAGAGGAAGAGTAAAAAACGAATCCTAATCTGCATGATTTAACGTGTAAACTTCTGCTAATATCTACTATTATGTTATAATTTCTAAGATTCGATAATATCTACTATTATTATAATTTTTGGGAATTTTTATGTAGAAGTATGAATAATTTTTTGTACTGATGGTGTCCTATAATACCGTTAGCATACAACTGCGTTGGCTCCTGCTGAACATATTTACTTAATGTAGGTGAGAAGTCATTCATATGGGAGGGACCAAAACCAGCAGTTATTATAACACAACCAGAACTTATAAGGGAAGTTCTGATGAAGATGAGGGATTTTACAAAGCAAGATTCGCATGCACTCATCAAGAAACTTACGAATGGCTTGACAAGGCTTGAAGGCGAGAAATGGGCTCAAGAAAGGAAGCTGATCAACCCTGCTTTCCACATGGACAAGTTAAAGGTACCGTTTGTCTTGTTAAACCTCCTTCGATATATAGTCCAATGCATCTCAATGATATTATTGTTATCGTCGTGAAAATATCATGCATTTTTAATGAAATTGTGTTATCATATATACATTTAGATAGTGTTTAGTTGGAAGAAAAATGATTTTCGGGGAAAATTATTTTCTGGGAAAAATGTTTCTTTCAAGGAAAATTGATTTTCATGTCATCTTTTTCATTAGTATGAGATAAATCATTTTTCATAAAAAAACAAAAAACGTCAATTGAATTGTTTACATAATATCGACTGAATAACCATTGCAGAGATAAGTGTTGACCAAATGAAGGAATTTTGAGTTTAAAATTTATATTTAAGTTTTTTTTTAATACTTTCTCTCAGATGATCAAGTTTTGATTGAAAACATTGAAATTATTTTAGTGATGAAAACATCAACTGAGCGGCGAAGAACATCAACTGAATTGTCGTGGTGGAGAAATATTGACCAAATGAAGGAATGTCGTGCTCAAAGTTTGGATTTGAGCCTATTTTAATATTTCATATCTGATGATCAAGTTTTGATCTAAACTGTTGAAATTTTTCTAGTGGTGAAAAATATTTACTGTATTGCTTAAGAGGTGGAAAAATATTAATTGAATGGTTGTTGTGGAAAAAGTTGTTAATCGAATGAAAGAATATTGAGCTCAAAATATGAATTTGAGTCCATTTTAATATTTTCTATATAATGATCAAGTTTTGATCTAAAGCATTGAAATTATTTTAGTGGCAAGTCAATTGAACTATTTTAGTGGCAAAAAATGTTAATCAAATTGTCCTAATGGAGATAAATGTCGTTCAAATGAAAGAAATTTGAGTTCAAAATTTTAATTTGGGTCTATTTTAATATTTCTCATTGGATAGTTAAGTTTCAATCTAAACTATTGAAATCAAATTTTACACGTAAATTTCAGATGACCATATCAGCAAAAGAGTTGAAGGAAGAAAATCAACTTCCTATCTTCTCAAAATTAAAAGGAAATCATTTTCCTCCCTTAGGAGAAAATCATTTTCCTTAGAGAATAGTTTTCCAATATCCCTTATTGTACCCAACAATAGAAAATTAGAAAATCATTTTTCTTCCAACCAAACACTTCCATAATTTCACTGATAATGAATAACACGTGCTCATCTTGACAGTTCCACTCATATTTGTTTTTGTTCTTAAGAACTGCTCCTGTACTATATATATATATATATATATATATATATATATATATATATATATATATATATATATATATACATTATATATATATATATATATATATATATATATATATATATATATATATATATAATGTGTGTATATATATATATATATATATATATATATATATATATATATATATATATATATATATATATATCTATTATATATATATATATATATATATATATATATATATATATATATATATATATCTTGACCACATTTTGATTATTTTTTGCCAATTAATATGGACTTGAACTGTTGATGGTGCAGCATATGTTACCAGCATTTTACACAAGTGCACAAGAAACGATAGACGAATGGGAGAAGAAGACGTCAAAGACAGGCTCACATGAGGTAGAAATGTGGTCGTTCTTACATGATATGTCTGCAGATGCGATCTCTAGAGCTGCCTTTGGTAGTAGCTTTCAAGAAGGGAGGAGGGTTTTTGAGCTCATTCGAGAACAAATTACTATTACCTTACGTGCCTTGCAATCAGTATATATCCCTGGATCGAGGTAATTTTTATTCTATATATGATAAAATATACAAATCTGAAATCTTCCGGCTTGGCTTTTAGGTTATCTCAACTAACTTCAATGGTAGAATTTAAAAGGTTGGTATCAAATATGCATGCTTGAATACTACAATATTCAATATTTGTACCTCCTCATGGCCAAGGGGGCCCAACCCTACAATCTTGGTTTGTAAAAGGACGGGATTCCCATCGAAGTCAACTGGGCTTATCTATCTAAAATGGGGTTTATAAAAGATTTGGCTAATAATGGACGAGACTGTGTAAGTATATTAAAGATACAATCCAGTAAGTTATTAATGACCCATTTGATGACATGATATTATTATTAACTGGTCACACTTGTTTACATGGTACACTTGGTTAAGTTTATTACCAACTCTTTATATGTAATAATAACTATTATAAAGAGGATTTTTTTGTGCAAATTCGCTTTACTTTAAAATACGCTGAAAAAAGGTTGTCGATGGGTTATCCAACCCACCTCATTTATTTGCATAAATGCCCAACCAAGCCCACTTTATTAATGGGTCGGTTATGACTGGAACAACCTCAACTCGACCATATCTGGCCTATTGTCGACCCCTACTATAGACAACAACATTTATGTCTAATGATACTCTTCAAAAATCATATTCCATCATAAGTTCTCTTTTCTTTGTCCTAATTATGATTTCTTAATCTCATATTCTAGATTTCTTCCAACACAAACAAATAGAAGGATGGATAAGATCAGCAAGGAAATAGGGGCATTAGTGAAGGACATGATCTATAGAAGGAAGAAGGCAATGGAGGCTGGAGAAGCAGCTAAGGATGATTTATTGGGTGTGCTGCTTAAATCTAGCTTCCAAGGCATACAAGATAATCAACATGGTAATACCAAGAAAATACAAAACATCAAATTGAGTTTGAAAGAAGTGATCGAAGAGTGCAAGCTTTTCTACCTGGCTGGACAAGATACCACATCATCTTTGTTGGTGTGGACTCTTATTCTTCTGAGCAAGCACCAAGAGTGGCAACAGCAGGCGAGAGAAGAGATTCTTAACACTTTTGGTAGCAATAGACCGGATTACGAAGGCTTAAACCAGCTAAAAAAGGTATCATCTCATTAACCGTATTAGTGTATAGTTTTTGTATAAAAAAGTCTACAATGGGATTAACACAATACAATGGTACTATAGCTTGCATGTTGTAGGCAAATCCAGTTTGAAAGTGCCCATTTTGATATGATTTATTTGCACCTTAAACCAACATTGTTTGGATTGACTTGTGGTCAAATTACCTCAGGCTTAGATAGAATATAAAATACCTTAATCCAGCCACCACTTATCAATGCAAATTAATTTACAGCAGTTTCCTATAGGCAAGTATGGATCTAGGTAATCTATAGTATCATGTGATGCTCGTCAATGATTTATGATTTTTGGCTGTTTGGACAGATGAATATGATACTGTATGAGGTTCTCCGGTTGTATCCACCTGCAAATCAACTATCCCGACAAGTTTCCCATGACATTACATTAGGGGACATGCAACTACCAGATGGAGCGATACTCAACTTGCCAATGGTTTATGTTCACCACAACGAGAAGCTATGGGGTCCTGACGCCAAGGAGTTTCAGCCGGAGAGATTTTCCAATGGAGTCTTGAAGGCGACTGGAGGGAATATGTCATTCTTCTCCTTCGGATGGGGACCACGCATTTGCATCGGATCCAACTTTGCAATGATGGAGGCTAAGGTCACATTGGCTTTGATTTTGCAACGCTTCTCCTTGGAGTTATCTCCATCCTATGCTCATGCTCCTACTGTAGGAAATGGAACACTTCGCCCTCAATTTGGTGCTCAAATAATACTTCATCGTCTTCAAATTCAAAATTGATTGTTATCTATGTAGACTATAGAAAAAAAAAAAAAAAGATAGAAAAGCGGCAGGGTCACACAAAAATATGTTCATTGTACAAATTATTGTTTCGTAATAGCACTGGTAGCCAACATTGTGTTCTCTAGAGTGTGTGTGTTCGTGTTTTAAATTATGTACAATAATAAACAACTAAGCTTCTTTCTACTTGCTGTTGAATTTTAATGGCCACTTTCAACTCATATAATTCATCTTTTGAGAAGGTCTCTAGTTTCAAATAAGAAAATTAAGGAAACGCTAATGAAATTACTTATTTTGGTTTTGATACAGCTAATCTGAATTGCTATAGTTATTTTTAAACACTAAGATTTGTAAAATTCAACGCCAAATATATGAGTTTTTAGCTAAAAATGCACTACAATTTCAAATTTATTGAAAAATCCCATCGAAAATTTGTGTTTCCCTCAGTGGTAGTTAGCTTGGAAATTAGGCATTAAAATGCCACTTGCTGTAAAATTAACTTGCGGCAATCAATTTTAATATATTTTTGAACTATTTTTGGAGTTGCGATTTGAAAGCAAACCTAATTAAAAGAAAAACAAAAATAAAATGCTCCAAAGGAGTGGATAAAAGAAGGAAAATGAGGCAAAACCTTCAACCTTACTCCCCATGTCTTTAAATTAGTGCCTTCAATCGGAAGCCCTAGAGTCAAAATTAACACATAATATGTCATCACCTCGTAAAATTGACACGTGCAATTTGTTATTCCGCTAAATTCAGTCCGAAATAAGCCTAAAAATATCGTTTTCAGTTGTTCAAAACCCTATATACATCTGCTGATCATGTCGTTGCCTTTCTCACTATGAACGGTATCGCTAATATGGCAGGAAGTGCATGATTATGCCTAGTATGATGACGACAAACAACAATGCAAGAATTTTTTTTTTTGTTAAAAGAAAGGTAAAAATGCAATCTTGGTAGCCCTTCTCTCAAGGGTTCTCCCTAGATTATCCTCATAGAAGATACAAAGAATGTCCCTATGTGGAGCCTCATTCTACACTACTGTGGAATGTAATGACAGACCATGCTTTACTAGCTAGTCGGCTGCACAATTTCCTTGCCTAAAAATATGAGTAATAAAAATATTGTTACAAAGTTGATTGTACGATACAAAGAAGGTCCCTATGTAGAACCTCATTCCACACTACTATGAAATGTAATGACAGACAATACAAGATGTTTAGAGCACCAGGTGGTTATAACTATTATGAGTGGATTGATAACTTGCTTTGTGATAATGTAAGGTCAATGGTTGTATAGCTCTGATGTTCAACTCCAATAAATGGAAGACTTGCTGAAAATAAAGAAGCAAAAAGAGGGCGACAGAGAAGAAATGAAAAGGTTTGAAGGATAAGAATTCAATGCTCAAGATTGAAGGTCATGCTTTCCTAATGAGGGAGGCTGTTGATGTGGGAAAGGAAGTTGAAATTCATGCTTATCTGCTGGGGAAGAGGCTGATGAAGAGGTTGATGGGCAAAAGATGTTGAAAATTGAAGTTCATGCTCCAAGAAATTTGTAGAGATTGTCATAGAAAGGGAAAGGCAATTTCTGGAGGATTCTGGATCAGTTAACCAATAATGATAAGTGAAAATGGCATTTTAATGCCTAATTTCCAAGTTATGTGGCATGGAAGGGAACATAAAATTTTTTGTGGCATTTTTCAATAAATTTGAAAGCTTATTGGCGTGTTCGGCTGAGAACTCCCAAATCGGTTTGAAACACCATTGCTAACAATATTTCTCAAACTGAATAAAACATATAACCAACGCCGGAGAATCAAAATCGAATAACACAAAAATAAAAGAAAGACATTAGCAACCTCTTATACTTGAGAAGAAGCGTCTCAACTTTGGCGAAGGCATGGCAAGGTATGCCATGAAAGCTCATCCCGCAAATACAAATTCATATTCTGCAATATGACTGTGACTAGTAATGGAAGTGGGGATTGTCAATGATTTCTCCTACTGGAAGAAAGTTATTGATGGATAGAAGTTTTAACTTTTTTAGAAACATAAGCAACACTCCTCAATAGCCTGCACAGTATTTTTCTTGTTATTTCAAGCCCTTTCAAGACAGCAAAATGATAAGTGTCTTACTCTAAGACACTTCATAAGTGTCTTGTTTTGACTAAAAAATCATACTATTATATTTTTAAATTGAAAAGATGGAACGATCTAGTCGTTGAAGCATATTACAACTTATAAATTATAAAAAATCATCTTTTTATCCATAATTTATCATGTTTCTAAAAGCACATATCATATGTACTCGCGGATAAGTTAATGCGATTAGGGTATCATTTAATACTTTGTCGGCATAGCCAATGAATATTTAAGGTTAGCAATTCATAATTAAATATAATCATTGAAAAATTTGTGATTTTAAATCATAAAATATGTTAATCTATGACAAGGCAAGACAATTAATTAAGAGTATCTTGCAACAAGATACATATCACTACCTTTCAAGATATTACATAGGGCAACAGAAAAGGGGTGTTGTTAGATGAAATTGTGGAAGTAGGAGTAGGAAAACCACATATTTTAAGTGCAGGTTCTAGCAAGCTGGTAATTGTAGGACACCCACAAGGAATTGCGTCTAAAGTACTTGAGCTATCCATGCTCTTAAGCTAGGTAAATGGATTATTTTAAAGTGCAAAAGCTAAATGAAGCTAAGAAACACCAAAAAAGGGCTTGGGATGTGATCCATCATCATTAATGGATGAACTAATCATATTAAACCCTACCCTTCCTAAGTCCATGCTCCATGTTAGTATTTAGGCACGGTCGCTTGCACTTTACATCGAAGCTCACAATTAGCTCTCTTTCAAGAGTTAAGTGTTATTATAATTGTTTTAACCACACATTTTCATGGAATTGGCTCAATTAGATTGCAAGAACAACAATCAAGTGGCCTAACAAAGATTTGAACAATTTGAACGTGAAAATGTCAGCCATGCCCTCTACCCACACTAGCAAATTCGTCTGAGGTTCTAATCCCAGCCAAATGCCCAAAAAGCACGATGACTGGTCTTTCCAGCTGTAACAAATTGGGTTAAACGCATGCTCAACTGGCTGGGAGCCCCTAAGTTAATGTTAATATTAAAGTGAACACGAGTATCCCTAATGGGGCAGATACATTAACATATTAGATTTCAAAAATGAAAACTGAGTTACGGAAGAGATTTGTAAAAATATCTTCTAGCTTAAGCAATGTCGAAATATATGGAACAACTAAGTCGTCATGTTTAACGAGTTCCCAAACAGCATGGTAATCAACCTTGATGCGTTTGTTGTGAACATGAAAAACTAGATTGGCATCCATGTGTGTGGCATAGATATCATCGCACAGGACCTTAATAGGCTTACAAATGGTAATGCCTGTAGTCTAGTATTAGATAACGAATCCAAAGAGTCTTTGTAACTATATATGCAACTACTCTGTACTCGGCTTCTATAGAGGACTTGGACATTGTGGGCTATTGATGAGTGACAAGATACTAAGTTAAGGCCCAAGAAGACTGCAGAACCATTCGTGGATCAAAAGGTTTTAAGCCAACATGTCCACTCTGCACAAGATTAAGCCACCACCATTAAAATTTTTTTAGCCTATTTCAGAACTCGCCCATGATCTCCTATTCATTGCAAATAGCCAAAAATGCGTCGCATAGTAGGCTGATAAGTGGTATGAAGATGATGTAAGAGTTGAGAAACCAAATTAACTGTATAAGAAGTATCTAGCCTAGACATTGTCAAGTACTGCAATGCCTACACCATACTAGGATATTCAATAGCATCAGATAGTTATTCCCCATCTACTAATGATGACATGGTCCTAGAGGGAAGCGGTGTGGAAATGGGTTTGAACTTATGGAGATCAATCTAGACTAACAGGTCTTGAACATATTTGTAATGAGATAGGAGAAGACTATTAGGAGTTAGCAGAATCCATAATCGCTAGAAAATAGCGAAGATCCTGAAGATCCTTCATGGAAAATTATGTAAAGAGAAGCAAATAAGATGATGAACAAAAGTAGGGAGGTACCTAAGATGATAATATCATCTCCATATAAAAGAAGAACACACAAGGAAGTGGGTGCGTGTAACATCAACATACGTGAGCCAGTCCAACTATAAGTGAAGCCCTAAGAGAGCCAAAAATGCTAGACAAGCTCGTAGGCCTTTTTGCAGACCACAAAGATATTTATTAAGGTCACAAACACATGATAGGAATACTCGGAATGAACAAAACCCTGAGGTTGGGTTATGTTAACATCCTAGGTGAGATCGATCACCATGCTCACCATGCAAAAATGCTTTTTAACATTGAGCGACTAGATGACAAAATCATGAGTGATAGCCAAGGAAAGTATAAAACGAACATAAGTAGGCTTCACATATGGGGATAAAGAATCATGCTAATCCAGACATGCAAGTTAATTAAAAGCCATGACAACCAATTGAGCTTTACAATGTTTTCCCATTCGAATGATATTTGTTACGATAAACCCACTGATCAGGAATAAACATTTTGTAATATCTTTTTGTGATAAGATGTGATATTAATGGTAATCTTGTAATTGTCATTTTCCTTATTTTATGGCTTGAAGGATATGTTAGGGCAAGCTATGTTTGTATGTATATAAAGACCACATGATGTAATTGGAAAAGCAAGGGAATACACGGCTGATTGGCCCTATTGTTCAGTTCCCTTCATTACCGATTTTCATGGAATCAGAGCCGGCACGAGCAAGACAGCCATAACCAATCATCACCATGGGCAACGGAGGCAAGAAAAGGTTAATAGTTGAACCACACTCGCCCTACTTCTTGCACCCCTCAGAAGGGCCCGGGGCCATGATCACAGTACTGATATTCGATGGCAAGAATTGAGTTATGGGAACGGGCTGTAACAACATCTTTGAAGGCAAAAAACAAACTTGCCTTCATAAATGGAACTCTAATGAGACCCGAGGCAAAGGACGATGGGGAATTTTTTGAGTGTCATGCGTGGGACACGGGAAAATCGATGTTGTGTTCCTGGATTCTCAACATCATCGACCCAAAACTTCAAACGAGAATAGCCTACTGTGATACAGCATTGGGTATGTGTGAGAAAGTGATACGAAATGGCAAATACACCCAAAATACATCAACTAAAGGCGAATATTGCAAATTGCAAACAAGGAGATATGGACATAGGAGAGTTTTATTCAAAGCTAGTGAATCCGTGGATTGAATTGAGTAATCTCATAAAGGTTCCAGTTTGTACTTGCAAAGGGTGCAAATGCGAAGTGGCGAGCAAACTCGTGGCCATGTATGAAGATGATAAGGCACATCAATTTCTCATGGGATTAAACGATGATGCCTACTCAACCATCCGAAGCCAAATACTTGCAAGGGACCCTCTCCCATCTCTTGACAGAATTTACAATATAACCCAACAGGAGGAAAACCATAAGCAAATCGTGATAAATAGAGACCAACAAGGAGAGTCAGCTATGGCGTTTGCAATCAAGGAACAACCAAAGATGGTGGAGAAGGGAGCTTGCAAGATATGTGGGAGGTATGGTCATGAGGAATCAGTTTGCTACGAGGTGATTAGGTACCACCCAGCTGGGGTAACCGTAGCCAAAACAACAAAGGAGGCCGAGGTGCGTCTCAAGGAAGGGGGCGTGAGACTGCAGCTGCTGTTTAAGAGAACAGGCTACATCAGCTGTCATCAGGCCCAACAGTTTTGGGCCAGCCTGGCATCTCAGGCCCAACTGCAGGAGGAAGTGCCCAGACTGCGGCCTAGGTCAGCATACCGAGCCTGACCCAGGATCAGGTCCAATGCTTTCTCAGTTTAATCGATGCCCCAAATTCAGGTTCTAAAAAATTATTAGGTGTGCAATCTTGGATGCTAGATAGTGGCGCCTTATGTCATATGGTGGGAAATCTCTCCATGATGAACAATGTCGAAAAAATTGTACCTATTACGATTGGACTTCTGAATGGAACATACACCATAGCACGTGAGAAAGGATCAGTGTTTTTGGGAGAAGGAATTAAATTAGATAATGTTTTATACGTGCCTAAATTAAACTGCAATTTTGTTTCCATCTCTAAATTGTGTAAACAGTTAAATTGTGTGGTGATATATTCTGATGATTCTTGTGTGATAGAGGACCGCACTTCGAGGATTCCGATTGGATCGGATGAGCAACGAGACGGAGTTTATTATTACAAGGACTCGTTACCAAGGCAAGTAAACGTGGTTGATGCAAGATGCTTGTGGCATAGGTGCCTTGGGCACACCTCCAATGAAGTCCTATCCCTTCTTCCTCATAGTTTAGGAGTGACATGCAATAGAGGTGAACTTAAAGATGAAATTTGTGATATTTGTTTTCTAGCAAAGCAGACTCATAATTCATTTCCTGTTAGCAAGCAATACAACAAATGTTTTCGACTTGATTCTTTGTGATATCTGGGGCCCTCATAGAACCGTTTCTTTGTATGGGGCACATTATTTTCTCAGTATCATTGATGATGATAGTAGAGCCACCTAGGTGTATTTAATGAAGAATCGAACAGAAGCAAGTAAATTGTTAAAAGGAGTCATAACAATGATACAAACTCAGTTTGATAAAAAGGTGAAAGTGGTTAGAAGTGACAATGGTTCGGAATTCACCTTAGGACATATGCAAGAATTTTATTTTGAACATGGCATTTTATGAGAAAGCAGTTGTGCTGATATACCCCAACAAAATGAAAGGGTGGAACGTAAGCATCGTCACATTTAAATGTGGCAAGGGCTCTTAGGTTCCAAGCATCCCTACCTATATGATTTTGGGGGGATTGTGTACATACCGCAACCTATTTAATAAACTGAACTCCAACAAAGTTGCTAAAAGGAAAATCCCCTTATGAGGTACTTTATAGATGTGCGCCATCATATAATGAGATATGAATCTTTGGTAGTTTGTGCTTTGCTCGAAATAATCCAAGAACGAAGGACAAGTTTGCATCCAAAAGCCAAAATGCATCTTTCTTGGACACCCATTTGGCAAAAAGGGGTGAAGAGTGTGTGATTTGGAGACAAATGAGACATTCATAAGTCGGGATGTGATATTTTGTGAAAAACAATTCCCATTGGCTCAGGCAGAACGATAAGATGCATTCAACCCGGGTGCACTTTAGCAGCCGAATGTGCCCAGCAGCAAAGAATGGTGTTGCAAGAAAAACAGAGTTTTAATATTTGTAAACCCCAAGTGCAAGGTATATCGTTGAGTACTTGGGGTGTCGTCCGCAGGGAATTATGTTTCCAACTACCAGGGCTAGCTAAAGCGTCTCAAGCTAGGCAGGATCGAAGGGTGAGAATGGGAAACTAAACTACGCTATAAATACAGAAACAAGCAACTTGGAATTGTGATTTTACTAATGAGTGAACCAACTAACCAATACGAGTTCTAACCTACCCAAACTACACTATGAACAAGAGATGGTCGGTTGCACCATCAAAGACTACCCAAGCCCTCTCTCAAGGGTCATGAGCTAGTATAATTCGAGTAACCACCTACTTTCATGGGGTTAGTCGAATTAGACCACAAAACAAGCAACCCCGGGCCTAGCTCGATTCGGATACTAATTTCGTGTCCCGAACTCGGCCTTTCCCTCTCCCACACTAGTAAATTGACCTCACCTCTCAGCATAAGTCAATCGCCCAAAAAAATGGATGAAAGCCCTCTCAGGCATTTCATCGAACACTTGACAGGCGTGAAGGAAAACTCTAGGTTCTAGGCATAGATTGGGTATGGTTAGGCCAAATACAAGATTAATTAGCCATCAAGAGGCTAATCACAATCCAAGCCAACACAATCTACCAACAAAACATGAAAAGCGCATGAAAATCTAAACTAACCGACAAGAACATAAACTTGACGAACAAAACGAAGGGAGTGAAATAAAACAAATTTAAACAACTAAACAACATAAATTAACAATGAAATTAAACAAATAAATCAAACAAAACAAATACAAGAATTTAAACCAACAAAACATAAATAACAAGAACATAAAAACTAGAGAGATAAAAGAGGAGAAAACTTAGTCTTGAATTGATGAAGGAACTTGAAATCCAAAGATTGAATCCAAGAATACAATCTTCAATCCTAAACTAATCTCCCTTAATGGAGTTTTTATTCACTAAAACCTAAACTAAACTACTCTAAAAATCGCTTGGAAGAACCCCCGTGCGACTCCTTGAACAAACGCCCGAACGAAACTTAAATAGAAATCGCAAGACCGACGAAACTGGGGGACGGCACGGGCGTGCCATGTGGCTGCCACATTGCTGGCACGGTGGCCGTTCCCTGGTTTGTTGTGTTTTGCCGGTTTTCGTCGGTTTTTGCTGTTTTTCTTCGTTTTGTCCCGTCTTCATCCCTTTTCGCGATGTTTGCTTGATTTGGAGTTATTTCCTACAAAACATAAATAAAACAAGGTAAAATCCTAAAAATTAAGTTATTATGTGAGCAAAAAGTTTGTGAAAGAGGCACGTAAAATGGGTAAATTTGCCGTTCAACACACCCCACACTTATCTTTTACTCGTCCCCGAGCAAAATAAAAGAAAAACTAAAGTAAACAACTAACTCACTTTTATAGGAATCACGGTTGCATTTAGCGTATGCAACCAGCCCTTTAAACCCCTTGGTCACCCCAAGTGGACGAGTAAGGTCTCGTGAGGGTTTGCAGAAGATATACCCACAAAATCTCGAAAAGGAAAAACAAAGAAAAGAGAAACAAAAATCGAAAAAAATGGAAATGACAAAATATAATATATACATCCGGGTGAACTGTACACGTTCGGATCAACCGAAACCCCCTAGTAACTCAAGTATCAATCTATACACAAGTATTATATGCATTTCAGGACACATCACCCCAAAGAATGACATCTAGACATCAGTTTTTCACCCCACGATGTATGAAACTATTGAATCCATCCTGGTGCATGTGTGCAAGTGTATCATCACCTTAAGACTTGGCCTACCAAAATCAAACTCAATCTCACGCAACTGACACAAGCTACCTTTTTGAATGGCTAGCATGGAAAGCAAGCTTCCCCAATAGCAGTATTGCCTCAAAGGGTAATACCCAGTAGCGCATGCCTCAAAGGGATACTTGTCATTTCCAACTCTTTTCTTCCGCACTTTTTTTTTTTCTTTCCATTATTTTTTTCAATACAAACTCATGCCACGCCTCAAAGGGATACACCCAGTAGCGCTTGAATTTGTTTGTTTTTGCTTTTGTTTTGGAAAATGGAGGTGCCAGCACATATAAAGGGAGCTGTGCAATAAACAAGTGGGGGAGTTAATCATGGAAGATTAAGAATGTAGGATGATGATAATACATAAATCAGGACTGGATTGCAAAATTACAATGGACTGTTGGGGTTAGAACTGAGACCTAAAACGACAGACTGGGAATGAACATCTATCATGCACATTATACTTATATACGAGCTAATAGTCAAGGTACCGGAGATTAAGACTGATCTAAATAGTATAAAACTCCCCTAAATTCAAAAGGAAAAGAAAAAATTTATACAAAAAGGAGAAAATTGAAAAATTTACACAAAAATTGAAAATTTTTCATAAAAATAAAAAGAAAAGGGGAGATGACTCCACCCCCACACCTAAATCTCACAATGTCCTCATTGGGAGCCGTGAGTCATCACCAACATACAAAAATAAAGAAAACAAAATCAAACACAAGAAAAACAAAAATCGACAAAAATATGCACAAGGTAACACACTCTCCCAAAAATACAATCTCACCCAAAACAACAACACGATCACACATAAATACAAGCTAACAGCACCAAAAATAAATATAGACCAATCCAACAACACCACCAATCACAACACAATAAAAATCTACAAAAACACAAAAATGGTGATCATAGCCAATAACGGCTCAACAACATCCAAATTTCACCACAAGATGATCACCAACAAAAGCACAATCCTAATATTCACAACTAAACAAAAACAAAAAGGAAAGAAAAGAAAAATAAAAAGAAGGGGGGGAGAGAAGAGTGAGAACGATTATACCAGGTCGGGTACTGAATGTACCCGAACAATGCCATGACGACTTAAGGAGCATCAGCCACTCCTTGCCGCTCAAGATGCAAGTCGTCAGCTCGGATGCAGTTAAAGCTCGTAAGAGCTTATCATGCATCGCTGCATGCAGCTCAGAATAATGTGAGTAAGAGAACACTGGTAAAGATGGAGCAAACAAAGTTAGTGCCCTCTTAAACTCACCAAATACCTATGAGAAATTAGCAGAATAATCAAATGCAATAGTCAACGTGATTTCTCCAGGCATGCCCTCTAGGTACAGACGATAAGGATCAAGGAGGGGGTCATACCCTCTAAAAGTACCTAGAGGCTCAGAACAGTCAACCACATTCCCCTTGAGCACCGCAAAAGAATCGATCAGTGAGAGGCCACAATACTGAGGGGAAGGGGAGGGTAGTGAACATGAAGAAGCATGAAAAATATCAAGGGGGTTGAGGGATACATGGTCAGTAAGATCAGGACTAGATGAAACTACAGCCACAGCATCCACATAGGACTCCCCCTCGAGAATCTCGGCAAGATCCTGCACCTCACTAAAAGTATCATCTGACTCAAGACATAAATAATCCCCATCGATACTAGCACCAACACAAAATGTCTCACCTACCTCGAACTCCGTCGACTGAGCTAAAGGGAAAGGTGGATCAGGATAGGTCATATTGTTGTTCTTAAAGGTGCTAGGTAGGGATGGAGCAAAAAGAGGTAAAGCAGGCAAGGGAGGGTCGAGCACGTCCTCTAGTCCGGACTCTAGAGGAGGGAAAGACTTACCATCATCACACAGATTGACATAAAGTCTAGGAGCACTAGAACTAGGGTCAGTCTCGGGTGATAGGGCATACTCCCGTAGTTTATTAACAAATTCAGCAAACTCAACTTGTTGCTTGTTCATGGCCTCTATCATATTAGAAATTCTAGCAAAACCATCAGCAGAAATATGATAGGGACAAGAAACACTGTCATGGTCAGAACAATGGCAGATCTCACATGCAAGAGGTGTGTAATTAGGAATGCAGGGGGATAGGGTGGATGAAGTAAATTGACTAGTCTCAAATTCATAAGTATCCCTAGCCAACCACTCAACCAATTCCCAAGCTTCGTCAACATTTCGAGCACAGAAATCCCAATGCTTCAAAAGAGCACGGGTCTCACAAGTCACACCCTCATAGACCATGTTCAAAATTTCCCACTTTTCTAGGCAATAACCACAATGAGCAAGAAAAGCATGTAATCTATCATAGTATCGCCAAAACAATTCGTGCTCATGTTGAGGGAAGTGGGAAGGAGACATTTTTTTTTTAAATTTTTGATTTTTTGATTTTTTTTTTTGGATTTTCTAAAGGCCTAACCTCGAATGCTGAAGCAAGCTCTAATATTGAAAAACGCCAATTCCCCGGCAACGGCGCCAAAAACTTGTTGCAGAAAAAGTTTTAATATTTATAAACTCCAGGTGCAAGGTATATCGTTGAGTACTTGGGGTGTCGTCCACAGGGAATTATGTTTCCAACTACCAGGGCTAGCTAAAGCGTCTCAAGCTAGGCAGGATCGAAGGGTGAGAAGGGAAAACTAAACTACGCTACAAATACAGAAACAAGCGACTTGGAATTGTGATTTTACTAATGAGTGAACCAACTAACCAATACGAGTCCTAACCCACCCAAGCTACACTATGAACAAGAGATGGTCTGTTGCACCATCAAAGACCACCCAAGCCCTCTCTAAAGGGTCATGAGCTAGTCTAATTCGAGTAACCACCTACTTTCGTGGGGTTAGTCGAATTAGACCATAAAACTAGCAACCCCGGACCTAGCTCGATTCGGATACTACTTTCGTGTCCCGAACTCGGCCATTCCCTCTCCCACACTAGCAAATTGACCTCACCTCTCAGCATAAGTCAATCGCCCAAAAAATATGGATGAAAGCTCTCTCAAGCATTTCATCGAACACTTGGCAGGCGTGAAGGAAAACTCTAAGTTCTAGGCATAGATTGGGTATGGTTAGGCCTAGTACAAGATTAATTAGCCATCAAGAGGCTAATCACAACCCAAGCCAACACAATCTACCAACTAAACATCAAAAACGAATCAAAACCTAAACTACCAAACAAGTGCAAGAACACGAAGAACAAAGCACAGAAAATGAAATAAAATGAATTCAAACAAGTAAATGACATAAATTAACAATGAAATTAAACATATAAATCAAACAAAACAAATACAAGAATCAAAATCAACAAAACATAAATAACAAGAACATAAAAACTAGAGAGATAAAAGAGGAGAAAACTTAGTCTTGAATTGATGAAGGAACTTGAAATCCAAAGATTGAATCCAAGAATACAATCTTCAATCCTAAACTAATCTCCCTTAATGGAGTTTTTATTCACTAAAACCTAAATTAAACTACTCTAAAAATCGCTTGGAAGAACCCCCGTGCGGCTCCTTGAACAAACGCCCGAACAAAGCTTAAATAGAAATCGCGAGACCGACGAAACTGGGGGACGGCACGGGCGTGCCATGTGGCACGGCCACACCGTGCCACATTGCTGGCACGGTGGCCGTTTCCCGGCTTGTTGTGTTTTGCCGGTTTTCGTCGGTTTTTGCTGTTTTTCTTCGTTTTGTCCCCTCTTCGTCCCTTTTCACGACGTTTGCTTGATTTGGAGTTATTTCCTGCAAAACATAAATAAAACAAGGTAAAATCCTAAAAATTAAGTTATTATATGAGTAAAAAGTTGCTGAAAGAGGCACGTAAAATGGGTAAATTTGCCGTTCAACACACCCCCACACTTATCTTTTACTCGTCCCCGAGCAAAATAAAAGAAAAACTAAAGTAAACAACTAACTCACTTTTATAGGAATCACGGTTGCATTTAGCGTATGCAACCAGCCCTTTAAACCCCTTGGTCACCCCAAGTGGACGAGTAAGGTCTCGTGAGGGTTTGCAGAAGATATACCCACAAAATCTCGAAAAGGAAAAACAAAGAAAAGAGAAACAAAAATCGAAAAAAATGGAAATGACAAAATATAATATATACATCCAGGTGAACTGTACACGTTTTGATCAACCGAAACCCCCTAGTAACTCAAGTATCAATCTGTACACAAGTATTATATGCATTTCAGGACACATCACCCCAAAGAATGATATCTAGACATCAGTTTTTCACCCCACGACGTATGAAGCTATTAAATTCATCCTGGTGCATGTATGCAAGTGTATCATCATCTTAAGACTTGGCCTACCAAAATCAAACTCAATCTCATGCAACTGACACAAGCTACCTTTTTGAATGGCTAGCATGGAAAGCAAGCTTTCCCAGTAGCAGTATTACCTCAAAGGGTAATACCCTGTAGCGCATGCCTCAAAGGGATACTTGTCATTTCCAACTCTTTTCTTCCGCACTTTTTTTTTTCTTTCCATTATTTTTTTCAATACAAACTCATGCCACGCCTCAAAGGGATACACCCAGTAGCGCTTGAATTTGTTTGTTTTTGCTTTTGTTTTAGAAAATGGGGGTGCCAGCACATATAAAGGGAGCTGTGCAATAAACAAGTGGGGGAGTTAATCATGGAAGATTAAGAATGTAGGATGATGATAATACATAAATCAGGACTGGATTGCAAAATTACAATGGACTGTTGGGGTTAGAACTGAGACCTAAAACGACAGACTGGAAATGAACATCTATCATGCACATTATACTTATATACGAGCTAATAGTCAAGGTACCGGAGATTAAGACTGATCTAAATAGTATAAAACTCCCCTAAATTCAAAAGGAAAAGAAAAAATTTATACAAAAAGCAGAAAATTGAAAAATTTACACAAAAATTGAAAATTTTTCATAAAAATAAAAAGAAAAGGGGAGATGACTCCACCCCCACACCTAAATCTCACAATGTCCTCATTGGGAGCCGTGAGTCATCACCAACATACAAAAATAAAGAAAACAAAATCAAACACAAGAAAAACAAAAATCGACAAAAATATGCACAAGGTAACACACTCTCCTAAAAATACAATCTCACCCAAAACAACAACACGATCACACATAAATATAAGCTAACAGCACCAAAAATAAATATAGACCAATCCAACAACACCACCAATCACAACACAATAAAAATCTACAAAAACACAAAAATGGTGATCATAGCCAATAACGGCTCAACAACATCCAAATTTCACCACAAGATGATCACCAACAAAAACACAATCCTAATATTCACAACTAAACAAAAACAAAAAGGAAAGAAAAGAAAAATAAAAAGAAGGGGGGGAGAGAAGAGTGAGAACGATTATACCAGGTCGGGTACTGAATGTACCCGAACTATGCCATGACGACTTGAGGAGCATCAGCCACTCCTTGCCGCTCAAGATGCAAGTCGTCAGCTCGGATGCAGTCAAAGCTCGTAAGAGCTTATCATACATCGCTGCATGCAGCTCAGAATAATGTGAGTAAGAGAACACTGGTAAAGATGGAGCAAACAAAGTTAGTGCCCTCTTAAACTCACCAAATACCTGTGAGAAATCAGCAGAATAATCAAATGCAATAGTCAACGCGATTTCTCCAGGCATGCCCTCTAGATACAGGCGATAAGGATCAAGGAGGGGGTCATACCCTCTAAAAGTACCTAGAGGCTCAGAACAGTCAACCACATTCCCCTTGAGCACCGCAAAAGAATCGATCAGTGAGAAGTCACAATACTGAGGGGAAGGGGAGGGTAGTGAACATGAAGAAGCATGGAAATATCAAGGGGGTTGAGGGATACATGGTCAGTAAGATCAGGACTAGATGAAACTACAGCCACAGCATCCACATAGGACTCCCCCTCGAGAATCTCGGCAAGATCCTGCACCTCACTAAAAGTATCATCTAACTCAAGACATAAATCATCCCTATCGATACTAGCACCAACACAAAATGTCTCACCTACCTTGAGCTCCGTCGACTGAGCTAAAGGGAAAGGTGGATCAGGATAGGTCATATTGTTGTTCTTAAAGGTGCTAGGTAGGGATGGAGCAACAAGAGGTAAAGCAGGCAAGGGAGGGTCGAGCACGTCCTCTAGTCCGGACTCTAGAGGAGGGAAAGACGCACCATCATCACACAGATTGACATAAAGTCTAGGAGCACTAGAACTAGGGTCAGTCTCGGGTGATAGGTCATACTCCCGTAGTTTATTAACAAATTCAACAAACTCAACTTGTTGCTTGTTCATGGCCTCTATCATATTAGAAATTCTAGCAAAACCATCAGCAGAAATATGATAGGGACAAGAAACACTATCATGGTCAGAACAATGGCAGATCTCACATGCAAGAGGTGTGTAATTAGGAACGCAGGGGGATAGGGTGGATGAAGTAAATTGACTAGTCTCAAATTCATAAGTATCCCTAGCCAACCACTCAAGCAATTCCCAAGCTTTGTCAACATTTCGAGCACAGAAATCCCAATGCTTCAAAAGAGCACGGGTCTCACAAGTCACACCCTCATAGACCATGTTCAAAATTTCCCACTTTTCTAGGCAATAACCACAATGAGCAAGAAAAGCATGTAATCTATCATAGTATCGCCAAAACAATTCGTGCTCATGTTGAGGGAAGTGGGAAGGAGACATTTTTTTTTTTTTAAATTTTTGATTTTTTGATGTTTTTTTGGATTTTCTAAAGGCCTAACCTCGAATGCTGCAGTAAGCTCTAATATTGAAAAACGCCAATTCCCCGGCAACGGCGCCAAAAAGTTGTTGCCGAAAAAGTTTTAATATTTATAAACCCCAAGTGCACGGTATATCGTTGAGTACTTGGGGTGTCGTCCACAGGGAATTATGTTTGCAACTATCAGGGCTAACTAAAGCGTCTCAAGCTAGGCAGGATCGAAGGGTGAGAAGGGGAAACTAAACTACGCTACAAATACAGAAACAAGCGACTTGGAATTATGATTTTACTAATGAGTGAACCAACTAACCAATACGAGTCCTAACCTACCCAAACTATACTATGAACAAGAGATGGTCGGTTGCACCATCAAAGACCACCCAAGCCCTCTCTCAAGGGTCATGAGCTAGTATAATTTGAGTAACCACCTACTTTCGTGGGGTTAGTCGAATTAGACCACAAAACTAGTAACCCCGGGCCTATCTCGATTCGGATACTACTTTCGTGTCCCGAACTCAGCCTTTCCCTCTCCCACACTAGCAAATTGACCTCACCTCTCAGCATAAGTCAATCGCCCAAAAAATATGGATGAAAGCCCTCTCAGGCATTTCATCGAACACTTGGCAGGCGTGAAGGAAAACTCTAGGTTCTAGGCATAGATTGGGTATGGTTAGGCCAAATACAAGATCAATTAGCCATCAAGAGGCTAATCACAACCCAAGCCAACACAATCTACCAACTAAACATCAAAAACGAATCAAAACCTAAACTACCAAACAAGTGCAAGAACACGAAGAACAAAGCAAAGGGAATGAAATAAAATGAATTCAAACAAGTAAATGACATAAATTAACAATGAAATTAAACATATAAATCAAACAAAACAAATACAAGAATCAAAATCAACAAAACATAAATAACAAGAACATAAAAACTAGAGAGATAAAAGAGGAGAAAACTTAGTCTTGAATTGATGAAGGAACTTGAAATCCAAAAGTTGAATCCAAGAATACAATCTTCAATTCTAAACTAATCTCCCTTAATGGAGTTTTTATTCACTAAAACCTAAACTAAACTACTCTAAAAATCGCCTGGAAGAACCCCCGAGCGACTCCTTGAACAAACGCCCGAACGAAGCTTAAATAGAAATCGCGAGACCGACGAAACTGGGGGACGGCACGGGCGTGCCATGTGGCACGGCCACACCGTGCCACATTGCTGGCACGGTGGCCGTTCCCCGGTTTGTTGTGTTTTGCCGGTTTTCGTCAGTTTTTGCTGTTTTTCTTCGTTTTGTCCCGTCTTCGTCCCTTTTCACGACGTTTGCTTGATTTGGAGTTATTTCCTACAAAACATAAATAAAACAAGGTGAAATCCTAAAAATTAAGTTATTATACGAGCAAAAAGTCGGTGAAAGAGGCACGTAAAATGGATAAATTTGCCGTTCAACAAATGGATGAAGCAAGAGGCAGCCTTGATGAATCCTTGGGCCTAGTGGAAGCACAAGCCCAGCATCCCTTACCACCGAGAGAACATGAGGACAGGGGGAGCCCAAATCGAAGCCCAGCAGAGTATGTTGACAGGGGGAGCCCAGTGGCCCAGCAATGCCAACCAGACCTGAATGAAGGAGGAACAGCCGCAACCCAGAAGGGGGAAGAGCCCAGCGCGTCTAACGCCACAACAGGACCAATCAACCCAAGAGAAACACGGGCCCAAAGCCACCATCCCGCCTAGATGACTGCATTTGCTATCACCCACGAACCCGTCTCACTTGCTCACCTACTCCAAAAGGAATCCTTAGGTACGCCTTATCCAATTGCGAATTATGTCACTTGTACAAATTTTTCTGTTTCTCACAACAATTTTCTAGCTGCTTTCAGTAAAGTCACAGAGCCAAGAAATTATCGTGAAGCAGTCAGGGACCCTCAATGGCGTGTAGCTATGGCCGACGAAATCCAAGCTTTAGAGAAAGACGAGACTTGGGTCTTGGAAGATTTGCCACCTGAGAAGAAACCTATCAGCTGCAAGTGGGTCTATCGAGTTAAATACAACTTAGATGGGACTGTGCAAAGTTTCAAGGCATGCTTAGTGATCCGCGGTGACCACCACGTTGAGGGGTTTGATTACAACGAGACTTTTGCGGCGGTAGCAAAAATGGCCAGCATTCGATATTTTCTGTCTGTGGCAGTTTCGAAGGGATGGGAGTTACACCAATTGGATGTCCATAATGCCTTCTTACATGGAGATCTAGATGAAGAAGTTTACGAGACATTGTCCACAGGGTTAACATTTGTTACTCCTGGGAAGGTATGCAGGCTTCAAAAATTCCTTTATGGGCTCCACCAGGCACCGCAATAGTGGTTTGCCAAGTAATCTTCTAAGCTACGCGTCCATGGTTTTACTCACTCTTATGCCGACTATTCCCTTTTCACGTACAGAAAAGGAGATACCTTCATGGCATTGTTAGTGTATGTGGATGATATTGTTCTGGACAACAATAATTCCCAGGCCAGTATTGATTTCAAGACTTACCTTCACTCATGTTTTAGCATCAAGGATCTTGGAGCACTAAAATATTTTCTTGGCGAAGAGGTGGCCCGTGGACCCAAAAGACTATTTCTCAATCAATAGAAATATACCCCGGAAATAGTTGATGAGTGCGGGCTTTTGGGTGCAAAGCCAAATGACACTCCCATCAAAGAAAATCATAAATTAGCACTTGCCACTGGTTCCCCTCTGGATGATGCAGGACAATATAGACGTCTTATTGGAAGGTTGATTTATCTAACTATCACTCGTCCTGACCTATGTTATGTAGTACATATTCTATCTTAATTCATGCAAGCACAATGGAAGGAACACCTAGAGGTAGCATCAAAGGTGCTGCACTATATCAAGGGCTCACCAGATTACGGGATACTACTTTATGCTAATGTGAATCTGTAACTCACAGCGTTATGTGATTCAGACTGGGGTGCTTGTCTGTTAACTAGACGTTCCTTAACTAGGTATTTAGTCACTCTCGGGGGCTCTCCCATCTCGTGGAAGACTAAGAAACAAGTGACAGTTTCAAGATCATCCGCTGAAGCAGAATATCGTTCTATGGCAGCAGCAACTAGTGAGTTGGTATGGATCAAAACACTACTTGCAGCATTGGGTGTATTTCGTACATGAGCTATGCATTTATTTTGTTATAGTCCAGCTGCACTTCTTATAGCCAAGAACCTGGTTTTTCATGAACGTATGAAACATATCGAAATGGATTGTCACTTCATTTGTGAGAGATATCATTCTAGTGATTTAGATCTCTTTCATGTTCCTTCAAAATCACAAACGGCGGATGTATTTACAAAGAATTTCAGCACCTATGTAGCAAGTTAGGCATGCCCAACTTGCATGCACCAACTTGCGGGGGAGTGATAAGGAATAAATATTTTGTAGTATCTTTTGTGACAAGATGTGATATTATTGGTAATCTTGTAATTATTCTTTTCCTTATTTTATGGCTTGAAGGATACATTAGGGTAAGCTATGTTTGTATGTATATAAACACCATATGATGTAATTGGAAAAGCAAGGTGTTAGATTTACTCACACAAGGACACAAGAGGGGGGTGAATTGTGTTTACCAATTTTTTCGGTTTTCTCAAAACACTCGTCAGAACTGTTTGGAACGCGTGTTTGCAGTAAAGCAGAAACAAGTATAATTTTCGGAAACAGTAAATAAGACACAATATTTTTACGTGAAAAACCACCTCTAGCACAATTGAGGTGAAAAAACCACGACCTACCTCAGTAGGATTTCAACAACACTTTTACTAACACGGGCCGAATTCGTTACACATGTAACTCATACGTGACTACGTCACACACGTAACTTGGTCTCCCCCGAGACCCTTGTTACAAACACGTAACTAGCCTCCACTCCAGAACTAGCCTCACACCACGTCCAAAGTCTCCCAAGACTTGGACACACTCTAGTCTCACTGATGAGAGAGGAGAATAGAAAAACACCTTACTTTGAATGCTTCTAAATAAGCTGAATATAAGGTACAATACAATCCCTATTATGCCAATATAGATGACTCAATTTAGCACATTTCTTGAAGGTTTTCCACTCAGAAAATTTTCTCACAGAAAACTCGATTTTGCTCCTTGAAAAACCATAAATGAAAACGTTGAGAGGTAAGAGATTATATACCCACCGAATACTTATGCCGCAAGTATATCGGAGGTTTTGGATTTTAAAAATAATCAGTATTCCAAATGGAATTGAATCTCTCAACATTATCGTTTTTGGAAATCATATCTTAAAGGCTAAGATCAAATCTTTTGATAGTATCTTCTTAGGAAAACAATATTATTCAGTGAAGGACTATTTGTAAGACAAAATATTATCAGAAAGTCAATCCCAAATATGTTAGGAATTTTGACAGTAGAAAAACACTTGAAAATCTTTGGGATAAGAATTTTATACGTTGCTCTCAGAACACTGCAGACCTGATTGCTCAAACTGTTCTGAGCAGTGTTTTGAGTTAGTGCAAGAAATTCCTTCAAGGTGAGTGTTAAGTCAAGATCTTCTAACTGGCATATTAATAAGAATCTAGATGAATACAACCAGTAATTAACTTTAAGACTCTTGTAATCCTTTGACCTCCTTGATGTCGTGCATACATATTCACTTTGATGTTCCATGGTTCTTCGAACTGTTCTCCAGGGTGTTTGTAACTTATCTCAACACACAATTCTAGTGATAGCATATTGACTGGTACAATTGGGTTATTACCATCAAAACCTTACACATGATTGTTTCAACAAATTCTCCCTTTTTGATGATGACAAACCAAGTGACTATCAAAGTGTGACAAAGTAAAGGGCAAAAACATTGGCGCCAAAATAGTAATTTAAGGAGTCCAATGCACACACGAGAGAAAGCAAGAGTAAGAATCAGCTTAAAACAGACAGACCAATCAAAGCGTCGTACTTATCTTCCCCCTTTTGACATCATCGAAAAGGTCGAGGGAACTATCTGTATAAATTTAGTAGGGATGCACCCACCACCATGGGTAATGATGGAAAATAACAGTGGTACAAGTCAAGTATATGGTACATGATGATATTGGCCATCCGAGTCACGCACAAACAAATAACACATGCAACAAGCAAAGTTAAAGTATAAATGCATAAATCGTCTAAGAACAGCCATATACCATTAGTAGTCACATACATAACTAAGTCTTTTAAAAAATAGTGTTGGAAACAAGGAAAGGAACATGTTCAGGTAGAGGAAGGTGGAGGAGGGAATTTGGCTGTGAGGGCAAGAAGGGCACTCAGCAAATCCTCATGACGTTTGGCATTGAGAGTCTTTTCCTCTGTAAGCACCTGCTTTGCTTCAGCTATTTCCCCCTTCAATGTAATCTGGTCCTACAACAGTGTATCAATTGTGGGAGCGCTAGATGTGGAGGCTTCACTGGGAATAGGTCCAAGTGGTGTTTGGAGCCCCTGTTCTGAAGATGCACTGCAGCCTTTTGTCACTTTGAAACCATACCCAATCAACGTGCTGTTGCCAATCTCATCACTGATCTAAAAGCCTATTCTCTTCTGCAAGGGAATCTCAAGTTTCTCAAACACTAACTTCAGTAAGAATCCATACCTCATGTCATGATCCTTGGATGTTTCGACAATTCTCCCAATATGGCTAATCATGATTGCAGGCAAGTTAATTTGCTCACCCTTATCCAACATATCAGTGTAGCACATGTCCTTAGGATCAGCAAGGTTGCATCCCTAGTCTCGGGAAACGATGTTCTTAATGACAAACCAAAATAACAATCGATACAATGGCATCAGTTTCCCCTTTCACATAGATCGGGACTCAGCAGGTGGGGTTTTAGGGCTAGCTTGCGGATCAATTTCAACACCCGCTCATCACCAAGCACACTCTTGTCCTCACGAACATACACATCAAAACCGTCAGAAGGTACCCCAAGTATTTCACCTAACTTCTTAGCATTAAACCCTAGGTCATGATAATTAATTATGCTTGTCACTACTAATTGGTGACAACATAGTTCGCATAAAACTAAGCCAAATCTGGAACTGACCATCCTTTCTTAGTATCAGTGAACAGGTCTAACCATCCTTGAGCTTCCAACTTCTCTAAGAACACCCCTAACCGCTGTTCCTGAAAGTATGACACCTTAACCACCTTCCCCCGAACCACAAATTTTTGAAGGAAATGCTCATATCTCTCAGCAAGTGTCATAGTTTTTCTAATTTTCTTCTTCTTGGGGGCATTAGATTCTTCAACCAGTTCAGATACTTGTTCTAGGGTAGCCCAGTTTTAGGCAGGTTTCTTGGATGGAACTGGTTTGAAGAGTGTTTTACTGGGTGTTTTGGGACTTGGTTGGAGCAGTTCATTTGAGTCCGTAAAATTAGTTCATCCTTATCACTATCCTCAGTATCTTCAACAACAAATTCATTATCAACATGCTCAACATCATAATCCTTTGACTTCCCAACTGATTCGGCCTCATTCCCCCTTAATTTAGACTCGACCACAACCGGGTCATACACCACAATCTGTCAACCCGCAATTGGGTGTACCAAAGGTACCATAGTAGGGTTCAAGTCTACTGATCTTAAGTCCAAGCTCTTTAAGAACCTAAAAATAGAGGGAGTAATCGAAAAAGAAGGTGAGGGAGGGTTTCCCAAACCAATCCAGATCGTTTATGGCGATGAAGATGCCAGTGATGTTCCCTCAGAACTCATGCCAATTCCACCCCTTTTTCTTGCTAGTTGGTCTCATAGTAATCTTGGGTGAGAAGTCTTGTGCTTGGAGGATGCTTAACCGCCACGAGTTCTTGCCATTGAGGATGTGAGGATTTGAGGTGATTTAGGGTTTTGAAGGGGTTTAAAGAAGGAGAGAGAAATCGGGTTCTTAATGGAGAGAGAGAGAGATGGATGGATGAGTTATAAAGAGAGACAGAGTGTAGGAATTTAATGGTGCATGAGTGGCCTGAAAATCAAGGAAGTTTATAGGAGAGTTTATTTCGGCCCTTCTTAGGGAGAGAATATTTTGCATGCAGCACATCATTACACTAGGTATGGTATAAATTATACGTTAGGTGTAATGAAAAAGGAAATTTCGATTTCCAACATTCTATTAATAATGCCACTTGGTCAGCACATGATGCAAATAGTGGTCAGGTCTGTTTCTAGAGCCTGTTTTTACTGTTAAAATTTGGTGTCTCAGGACACTAAGGGCAATATCATTAGACCTCAACGACTGTCAGCATGCTACATTCCACACATATGCTAATAACAGCACAGAAAATTGAATGTATCCATTGAATCAATTTATTTGGTCTCAAAACCTTACTAGTCAATCATTAGGAATTGATGAAGTACTCTCACATTCTCTTAATCATACCTAATTCAAGTTTATTCCTCTCAAACTGTTCTCTACTCAGTGCCTTGGTAAAAATATCAGCAATTTGTTTGTCAGTGGTATAGAAATTCATTGAAATCAAGCCCTTGTCTACATTATCTCTTAAAAAGTGATGACGAACGTCAATATGCTTAGTCCTTTTATGTTGACACAGGTTCTTGGCAATGTTAATTGCACTTGTGTTATCATAGAATATGGGAATGCATCCCATGTCAATACCAAAGCCCTTGAGTTGTTGCCGTATCCACAGCAATTGAGCACAACACGAAGCAGCCGCTACATACTCGGCTTCTGCTGTGGACATGGCAACTGTGTGCCGTTTCTTTGTAGACCAAGAGACCAAACAGGGTCCAAGAAAAGTAGCTATACCTGAGGTGCTTTTTCTGTCAATTAGAAATCCGGCATAATCAGCATCCGCATACCCAATGAGACTAAAATTGCACCCTCGAGGACATCATAAAGCTAAGTCTGAGGTCAATAGTTGCAAATATTTCCTCATAATCGATCCCCTCTTCTTGATTGTAACCCTGAACCACCACCCTGGCCTTATTCCGAGTGACCGTTTCAAACTCATCCAGTTTGTTCTTGAACTCATCCAGTTTCCTCATAATAGTGTGCGGGAGAAGAGGGAAAAGGATTATAAATATGTAATCGTAGCAAGAGCATGAGGAGGCATTTTTGAGCTAGGAATAGATTACTCAAGAAACCATCCTCTTCGTACGATGTACTTGTTTCCAATTTTCCCTTTGGGAAACTAGTTAATAAAAAAGAACTATTCAGAAATTCTTGAAATTTTTATCCCTTTTGTTCGAAAAATCTCAAAGTGAGAGAGGCAATTTAAGATTGAAGTAAGACCAGTAAAGCCCATGAGGAGAAGGGCATGGCGGCAGATCAGACGATTCTATATCTTAACGAGAGACTCTTAGATAAAGAAGGTATAATTTCTCGAAACTCTGGTAATTTGATTTATTATGTTGGGAGTACCATGTTTAGTCATTGAGAACTCGTATCTTGACCTTAATCAAAGAGTTTTAAATCTTTTTCTCTAAAAAGTTACCAGACCCTTAACTTAATGGTATCAAAGACAAACAACGAAATTAATTACTAATCATAGCAAAGCCTACCAATTTATCTAACTAAAAGAATAATGGTAGAACTACCACCAATCACCCACATTTTCATAATCACTCACCTAGAAACTCTCATTTTCCTAAAGTTAGTTTTATCGCCTCTCTAAGAGATGACTACTACAAGCTTAGAATAGAACATCAAAACTTACTCTGCTTGTCTCTGGCAGAATATAAAGCTATTAAGAATACTTTAAATCTTTCCGATCGTAAGTCTTACAAACAACACCATAGTTTATTAAACCATCTTATTCATGAAAACATTCAAATGGCTAAAGAACTAGATGAATCTTTAAAAGATCGTCAAAAATTGTTAGAAACCATGACTTCATCTAGAAATTGTTTAAACCCCAGACATAAATTTCAATCTACTACTGAAATAGACTAATGTGGAGATTATATAAGTGAAAATAAATATTATTTACCAAATCTAGAATGTTATACTGAAGCATAAGCTTTTGATTTCTTAAGAATTTTCAATTGCACAACAAGAAATATTCACCAACAGATGCTTAATCATTATAACTCTCGATTAATTCAATTATTATCTTTTCTGAAAATATAGAATCTAGAAATAGGAAGATATTAAAGGATAATATTGCATTACTAGAGTTAACTTTAAATACACTATATGGTATTAAGGAAACATGGATATAAATAACTCTCAAATCACATACTATTCTGACAACGAATATTAAATAAAATGAATATTAAATAAAACGAATATTAAAAGTAACTAAAAAAGCAAAAGGCCAAAAAGGTAAACTATCATGAAAATTAAATTAAAAGGAAAAGGATAAAATCATAATTTTGTATAATAAAGACAAATATTTTTTGATTTCAGGTCGAAGATTGCCACCCCTACTCAAGAGATGATAAATGAATGGGAGAAAGAGGCATCAGCAAAAGGTTCACTTGAGGTGAAAATGTGGTCATTCTTGCATGATATGTATGCAGATGCAATCTCTTGAGCTGCCTTTGGTAGTGGCTTTCAAGAAGGGAGGCGAATTTTCGAGCTCATTTGAGAACAAATGACTATTACCATACGTGCTTTACAATCAGTATATATCCCTGGATCGAGGTAAATTTTATTATGTATAACATGACATATCTTTATATAATAAATGTAAAGATGTATAAAAGGTTGAGAAAACATCCATCCTTCAATTCTAAAATATCAAGTAATAGTGCTTATAAATCGTTGATCATTCTGCAACATAAATTTTAGCCATTAAGGTCCTAAGTATATCAGATCTTGGGTTTGATTCTTCATCCTCTTATTGTATTATACTGCCTTCGTGTCTTATTTGAAATTTTTAAAAAAATGTAAATCCTACCCTTTAGATTATTTTTATTTTTTTGGGAGAAAAAAAATTTAATTCCATATTTGCCTCAATATCACAACTCCCGTAACTTCATTTTTTTTCAGTTTAACTATAGTTGCACCACCTATAACTATTTTTTATCTCATCAATCTCCATAGGCCAATAGGTCATATAGTTAAATTTTAAAAAAATAAAAAATACCTAATAAACTATATATAAAGTTGAAAATGTTAACATTTTTAGAAATAAAAATTGTTTGCAGGCAAAATTATAAAAACAAACCATATTCAACATAGAAAACATCAGCATCAATTTTTATGCATATATTAGAAAGGTAACTACGTTTAAATTATTTTATAGAGGATAGAAAACTTTAACTACATTTATAAGTTATATCTATGAATTCTAAGAATAAAAAGTAAAATAATTTATAAGTAGTATGTATATTAAAAATTAGAAGATATGTTTTATTTGTTTGGAATTCACTGCTATATTCTAAATGATGATTTTAATTAGTTTTAATATTTAAATATTAAGATTAATTATTTGTAATACAAGATATGACTTGCTTTTATTATTCAACTCATAATTCCCTTTTTTTTTTTACAGTAACATAGGATTTTTTTCCTATTAAAAAAAAGAAGAAAAGGAGATAATTAATTTTAAATATTTTATTTCCAGAGCAGAGAAAATAATAGCTATCTACAGTACTTATTTTGTGAATTTTTATAACAAAATAACTAAAACATATTACATGAAGATTACATAACAATGTATACAATTGCATTATTGATCAATAGAGTTGCATTACACAGAGAGAAAAGACTCTTGAAACTTCTGACATTAGGATTTTAGAAATTCCAATGTATAAATTTTAGTCCGCAGTGTTGCGGAAGACCAATAGTTCAAGCGCTTATCTTATATTTCAACCCGTGTAGGTATTAAACTATATGTTAGTAGGAGCAGTTTAAAATCTCGATAAACATATGAACATTAAATCAAAGAGCACATTAAAACCTAAACCCAAAACAATAGTCTTAAACCTACAAGTTATAAATCTTCAAATCAACCGTAAATCTTAAAATCCTTGAGGCCCACACCTTAACCTAGCTTTGCATAAGATCACAATTAAAAAAAAAAATTATAGGATTATATTGATGATAGTCCTTTTGAGTTTTCCAAGTTTTAAAAATAAGATATAAAGAAAAAAATAGTTTCAAATTTTAAGAAGATAAGAGTTAAATTTATAATAAAATCTTTAATGTTTTACTCTTTTTGAATTTATGATAAAATCTTTAATTTTTTTTTTTTGGATATTAGTTATTGTTCCTTATTTCGTTTTAATTCTACCCCTCAATATTTTGTTGTATGTATATATTTAATCATCTATATCATATTTTTTATTATGTAATTTTATCATGTTATCATTGCTATACATTATCTATTTTTTGAAATTTACAATATTTTTATCCAAATTCATACCTAATATCTTCCTGATGTATTTTGGAGGGATTGAATATATTAATTTTTCTGTTGAAATAGAAGATTATGATAAGCATAATTTTTCACTATTTACATTGTGAACTAAAATTAATTATTTAGACTATTAAATTATTTCTTTTCCATTTTAGAACTAATTATGTCTAAGTTACATTTTAAAATTTAAATGGCCCGTGCAAGAGCACGGGTTCAAACTAGTTAGTGTCAATGTGACATGGTTGTCTATTTATCTATGTGATCTCCCTATTAGTTTTGTTGAAAAAAAATTAGTTACAATCTTTGAGGGAAAGATTATCTCAATTGTTGTTTCCTTTCTCAGAACATGTGTTCATGTTAAAATTTATAAAATATCCTATCTTTAAATTATCTGTTAATTTTAATTGATAAATATTTTGGAACTTAATTAGTTTCACAAATTTCAAGCCTTCTTGTTGAAAAGAAAATTTAAAATCTGCTAATTATGTTATATTCATAAGCCATCATTTGATATCCAATAATTGATTACTTAAGCAGAAGTAAGGCTTTAGTAGTAGTAGTAGTAGTAATAGTAGTAGTCATGGTGATGGTGGTGGTGGTGGTGGTGGTGGTGGTGGTAGTAAGAAGGCGTATAATACATATATAATACATATTCTTTGTTTGAATATATTCTTTGTTTTTCAATATAATACATATTAAAAAGTATCTAGTAACAAGACATATATCTTCTTTGTTTTTCAATATAATACATATTAAGGCATCGATGGAATTTCATATGACATCCTTCCACTATTTATTCACATCTTCTTTTTTTTTCAATATAATATAAGACATTATAATTTTTAAGCCAAGACATGACATTTTAAAAAGTACCTAGTAACAAGACACATATCATTTTGTTATGAATTCAAATTCTAGTCTATGGATTTATAGAAGGAAGATTTCTCTTCTTAGCTTGAACCCCTTTCCGATTCGAAAAGAAGCATGAATAATAAAAGTTCAAGTTTGAATAACCTATGAATGGGAATATGGGATGAGGTTTTGTTGATCGATCTTACACTTCCTCATTAAAGAAATATGGGTTCAAATCCTACCTAGCATATTTCCAAATCAAAAAGAAAGCTTAATAAAAGGGCAAAATTTGAGTAGATATGATTGTAGAAGAGAATGCCGCTATTGATTGCAGTTTGTAAATTATGGAGAGGGAGAAATTGTAGGAAGTTTCTAAACAAGTGCACGTATGAATTTAATTTTAGAATTGGGTGTTGGACTAGGTTTTGGAAGAAAAATTACATGCATGTATAATTCTCAAGATGATGTGGAGTGGTTTGAGTTCATATTTTTCGATTATTAATGAGGTATGACTTTTACAATAATAAAAAAAAGATAAAAACAGCCCCTGCACTGCTCACCAAAAAAACAACTACTAACGATCTACATACTGTAAATCGCAAAGTGACCTCAACAAGCCGCTAGTTGCAAACATACACATCAATTAAAATAACCACCGGTGATATCTAAGATCATCAATTTTTAGTCTGTCGTTTGTTTTCCAACTCTTTTCTGAAGTTTCTTGTGATTCTTCGAATTGTCTGAGTCTCATCTCTAACAACAGCAATACCAAGTCTTTTCCCAAAATTCAAAACTTCTTTCGCAATTTTAGTAGGGCTAGACGACTTATAATTCGACTTTGAATTTTTACTGCCGCTCTTCTTACCTTTGCTGAAAAGCTTACATCTCTCACTTTTCTCGTCGAGTGGAAGCTCCAATTCAAGAGGGCCATCAAATGGGCGTAAGGTGCTATCAATCTCTTCACCATCTTCCATAGATAAATCACAATTTGTTACTTGGGAGGTAAATCTCTCAACATAAATCGGGCGACTGTGAGCATTATCCAAAGGTTAAGTAATTGTCTTACTAATATCTGAGAGCCCTTTATGAACACCTTCCTCCACAACCTCATTAGCACTTTTCTGGACTTCTAATTTATTGTCATTAGGGCTACTCAAAAGTGCTTGCTTATAAGGGGCTGAAGTAATTTGAACGAGGTCATTTTTTACTTTGGGAATCCACTTCCATACGGTCTTCTTTTGGGAAGGATTACTCTCCTTACTCCCTCTAGGCTACAATCTTTTTTGGAATTTAGGCCAAGTCACTTGCAGCTTACAATCACCAACAATTTTACCCTTCATATGCTCGTGTAATATCCGCAAATATGATGAAAACATACTTTTTACCGTATCTTCTCCCAAATTTGTTTGGAATATATGCATCTAACACATTCTCAAAACTACTAAACAAATCCTTAAATCTGATAATACTCAAATCCTTAGTTTAAAAAAGCACGCCCAGGGCGCGCCTAGGCACAGGAAAGCCCAAGGCGCATACCTCGGCGCCTTAGAGAGGGTCAAGCGCAGCCCATTCCAAAGGCGCGCGCCTTTGGGGCTTTTTTAGGGCTTTTTGCTGAGGCGTGGGGCGCGGGCTTTCCGGGCTTCTTGGATCTTAATGGTTTTGTGTGAGAAAAAAGGGGAAAAAAAAAATGCAAATCACACTTACAACCCTTCGGCTGCTTCAGATTGAGCCTTCTCTGCTTCTCAGACTTCTTCGTCCTTCACTCCACCGCAAACCCTATCTCTTCGACAGCAGGTAAGTGTTCTCTACTCCTCTGTTCTTGATTTTTCCATCATCATCCTCCTCCTTCTACTTCTTCTCTGTGAGTCGAACCCCATGGGATAGGATTCGAGCTCTCTCCTTTTTTTTTTCGGGGGGGGGGGGGGGGGCTTCAAAGGTTGCACGCATGGTGCTGCAGCTGCTGCTACAGTGCCCACTGCCTAGACCCCTTGTGCTCTTCTTTTCTTTTCTTTCTCTATCTCGAACAGCCCCTGTGCCCCTGTCTAAATAACCCCCTCAGCTCTCTGTCTAATTCGATGGGGTGTTTGTTGTGTTGACCCTTTTTTAGATTGTTAATTTCTGCTTGTGCTATCTATATTTCATGCTGTCCATTTGTCCTCTTCTTCTCCTCTTGTTTTTTTTTATTTTGTTATTTTTTTTAAATGTTTAGAAAACTGTTTTTAAGTATCATATTATGGTGGCAGCATTATCTTGGAGTGTTGATTCTCTGTTATGATCTTAAAATTAAGTTGAAGTGTTTATGTGTTAAATTTTTATTTATTGATTGCTTTGTTTAATTAGTTGTTTGTTTTTTTTTGGTTGAAAATTGTAGTGAACTCATTTGAGGTGTTGATTTTTGGGTTGAATTACTTGAATGAAGGATACATCCGGTACTCTTACGGTTCAGTCTCCTCTAAACCTTTAGATCCAGAAAGGAAGTATGGTAGGCAAGATGAGCTATTTTGCTTTGTGTGCTATGTGTTTTATGCTTTCCTTCTACGGCTATGCTAGTTTCTATCTTTTAAGACTTCTACTATCTTCTGGCGTGTACTTTGAGAAACTATGATGTTATGTTATTGTGTTTTATGACTATTTGCAATGTTATTCGTGGTTATCTTAATGTTTAATTTCTTATTTGATGTCATTATCTACCTTATTTTCAAAGAAATATGGTTTGGGAATGATTTTGGAGCATTTTATGGTCAAAGTGCGCCTCACGTCTGAAAAGTCCGCGCCTTCACCTCGAAGCCCGCACCCCGGGCTCCAGGACCATTTGCACTTTTTTGCACCTTGGGCTTTTTAAATCTAAGCTCAAATCCTTAGGCAGATTATCTATGAAGATAGAAAAAACTTTTGAATCATTACCTAAGGCTTGAGCAATAGGTTCCTATTTCGACACAGGTGCACGTCGTCTCCACACTCTCTTTGAACGCTTCATATGACGCACGTTTGCATCCCCGGTAGGCAAGAACCGGTGGCAACTAGCTTGAGCCTGGAAAGGAACAAAATACTGCTGGGGTGAGGCTAAGAACTAGAGCCAAGAACTCCAACAGAAACACCATGGGCAGCGCCAAGGAACTTGGGCGGTGGGAGGAGGCCGACTAACAGCCAGGAAGTAGCCACTCCCAGCGCTAGGCTGATGACGAAGGCGTTTCATCGAACTGAAGAGGACAACAACTTGAGCAAAAAGTTGTTGCTTGTTGTATTGGCCAGCGGTGGAACAGTTGGAGTCGAAGTCGGCGCAAGAAGCGACGGCGACAAAGAGAAGGGAGGAGTTTCGTCGTTCCCACTTCCCGAGTGAATGAAAGAGATTACAGCACGGCCATAGGGTTCGGGGTTAACTTACAATCATAGATTTGCTGTCGGTGGCAACTCGTTGGGGGTGGGTGTTGGACGTGAAGGCGAAGGTGCGGTGGCGGTGCGACGGTGAGCGGTACCGGAACGGTTTGAGTTCATGGATGAGTTGGCTTGATATTTCTTTTAATATGTACCTTGTAATTTTATGGGTTTTCCTTACTTTTTTTTAAAGCCTTATTAACAATTTCCCCAAAAAAAAAGATGTAGATATTGCACATGATAAGGTAGATTTAATATTTTGGATATCTGTTTGATCTAAGAATTTTGCACATGATATTAATGTACTAAACATAGCTGCTTGAATTCATCCCTTAAGAATTTAGATCATAAAGACAGTATTGTCCCCTCTCGTCTTTGTGAATACAAAGAAATATAGTTCTTCTTTAATTTTCCAAAAGGAAAAGTGAATAAATTATGCATATCTATAAGACACCATATCTTCATAGTCTTGACTGACTATATTTAGACCTGGTCAATAGGTCATTCAGTTCGAGTACGGGTCAGGTTAAATTTAGGTCAGCTCATATTTAAGGTTAAATGACATTTTAGGTCGGTTCGGTTTAGGTCGAGTGAACTTCGGTTCGGGTTTTAGGTCAACCAATTTTTGGTTCAATACGCTTATCATATAATAATAAGCAACTTTGTAGAAAATTTTGGATAAGGTATAATTCGGTTCGAGTCAATTCGTGTCAATTAGGATTTCGGGTCCACTTTCGGGTGAGCCTATTTCAGATGTCATGTTGGGTACGGGTTCAGATCGTTTGGTTTGGGCTTCAAGTCTCGGATCAATTTTGACAGGTCTAATTATACTACCTGTTTTTGTTTTCCCTAATTAGGGTTTCATATTTTCATATTCTGGGTTTCTTCCAACACCAACGATAAGAAGATGGGAAGATGAGCAAGGAAATAAAAGCAATGTTGAAAGATATGATTTACAGAAGAAAGAAGGCATTGGATGCTGAAGAAGCATCTAAGGATGACTTGTTGGGTCTATTGCTTAAATCTAGCTTCCAAGGCATACAAGATGATCAACATGAGAGTAACAAGAGACAACAAAAGAACGTCAAACTGAGTTTGAAAGAAGTGGTTGAGGAGTGCGAGCTCTTTTACTTAGCTGGACAAGACACTACCTTGTCATTGCTATTGTGGTGATAATAGGCCAAACTATGTGGGATTAAACCAACTAAGAAAGGTATGTTCTCTACATGTACCTTTAATTTATTTAGTATGTATTTCTAAGGTAAGAAAGATGTTTGATAATGTGATCGATATGGTGGATTGTCTAGAAACACACCAAAACTAGGTTTATACACCTCAAGGCTTTGTTAAAAGGCCATCAACTTTCATTTCAGTAAAGACTAGCGTACTAAAACTAATTGTAACGGGACTTCTTTGTTGATGCAACCACCCTTTTTTGGTTCGAATGAATCACAAAAAAACGTAAAATATGACAGGTTAGGGGAAACAGAATTGAACTTAAAATTTAATACATCCAAAAGCCCTAACTTTAATCATTAGGTCAATAATTCATTACATTGATCATCACATTAGCTTAGGAGTGGCAATGGATTGGGTTCGGGTCGGGTGAATCATCATCCGCATCTATCACCCACTTTAATCCGCTTTATCCAATCCAGCCATCATTTACAAAAATCTAATTCAATCAATCCATTCATCCACCATCCACGGGTGAAAATAGGTGAATTGGGGCGCGTAAATGGGTGATGAAAGTTTATATGTAATATGTTAGCAAATTTATATAAAAAAGTAAGTTTTATTTTTTGAAAAGTTTAAAAAAGATATTTTAGGTATAAGAAATGACTAAATATCATATTCATCATATTAACTTCAACGAAAACCATAGAGTTAACAATATAATTGTCCCAACAATGAGTAAAATTTAAAGGACAAAAATAAAAAGTAAAATAATTGCAAATAGGAGATAAACAAGTGGATGACTAAGCAAGTAATGGATCGGGTGATATGTCGGATGGAACATCACCCGGATCCAATCGAATCTATCAAATCATCATCCATGGATCATCCATAAATTTTAGGTTTTCACCCGCTTTTCAGATCGGGTGGAATGGATATCCATCAAGTATGCCAGCCAGCATCCAATATATGTTCGGCTCTTCCAATGCCATTATCTGTCCTCTGTTACATGATACTCCCACCTCTAGTGTTCTTCAGATATCAATTGTGTACCCATTTAACCCATACATTGTCTTTCTTCATAGCCACATCCCATATATGTTTGGCAATGATTGCTCCATTCCATGCTGATATGTTCTTAATTCCCAGGCCACTATCTTTCGGTGGTTTACAAGCCTGACTCCAGGTTACAGAGGGGTTTCTCAAATATTCTTTTGTGGCATCCCCATAGAAAATTCCTGCAAATGGCTTCAACGTCCTTGAGAGATTGTTTTGGCAAGGCAAATACTCTGCTCCAAAAGCCTATAACCCGCATTAGGACTTCATTAATCAACATTACTCTTCCAGTGTAACAAAAATGTCTATTGCCCTACATGCTTATTTTTGAAACAATCTTATCTACCATTTGTTGACAATCCATCCTTTTGAGCCTTGCTGATGATATTGGTACTCCTAGATATTTGAATGGGAGTCTCACTTGAGCAAATCTAATCAGCAATATCAGTTCTTTCTTGAACTTAGTCTTAGAAACACCTTCTATAATCACTTGGGATTTCTCTTTGTTAATGATCAGCCCAGATGCAGCTGAATACTCAGTCATAGCTTTTGTGAGACATTTAATAGACTGGTGATCAGCTCTGCAGAATAGCATTAGGTCATCTGCAAATATTAGATGACACAACTTCATCTCTTTAATCTAGACTGGAAGCGAAAGCCATTAGCAGTTCTTATATTTAATAAACGAGATAGATATTCCATAGCTAGCACAAATAACATAGGAGATATAGGATGCCCCTGTGTCAACTCTCAACCCCCTCGAAAAAACTCATGGGTTTCCCCATTGAAACAAAGGGAGCATTTCACACTTGTTGCACATGTCATAATCCATCTCACCATTTTTTGAGGGAAGTGAAATCCATATAATACCTCTTCCAAGAATTCCCACTGTAATGAGTCATATGCTTTTTGGAGATCTATTTTCATCATGCATGTTAGAGCTCTTGATTTCCTATAATATCCATGTGCGAGTTCTTGATAAAATAGGCACATTATGCACCAACTCTCTTCCTTTTATAAATGTACATGGACTACTGTCAACAATGTTAGGCATGACCTCTTTCAATGTACGGCAAATAAGTTTTGAGATACATTTATATATCACATTGCAGCATGAAATAGGTCTGAATTCACCTAAATTTGTAAGGTTTGGCACCTTTGGTATCAGTATCACATTTGTAGTATTTACCTGTGCCAACAATTTACCTAATCTGAAAGAATTTCAGAATTGCTTCACTGACCATATGTCCCACCTTATTCCGATTGGCCTTAAAAAAATTGCTACTATACTCATCTAGACCTGGTGATTTATCATTGGGAATATAGAAAATGACCTGCCTAAATTCCTTCCTACTGAATGTTCTGCACACGTTAATTTGTCGCTGCACTGTTAACACAGGTAATGCTGCACAAACCTGAATATTGCTTCCTGTTCTTGTTGCATTTTGCCTTCCTGGCATTTTCTCATAAAAATGTATCACTGTTACTGCCACTTCTTCATTCTCTTCTTTCATCACTCCCTCTGCATCTCGGATTCTATGTACTTCAGTAAGCCTCCTTCTTTGTCTAACTCTGGCAAAAAAGTATTTCGTACATTGATCATCTATAGCTGTCCAATCAATTTTACTTTTCTGCTTCATCAGACGATGTTGCAAGAATATCCTGATACTTGTTCCTTTTATCCTTTTCCTGCTCTTGCAAATCCAAGTTCATTGGATCAATATGCAGCTTTCGTTGAATAGCAATAATCTTCAGTGTAACAATGTCTGCTTCATTATGAATGTCTTTAAACTTGTCTCTGTTCAAGGTCTTCAGTGGCTTCATCAAATTCTTCGATAGTGTGATCAACCTATACATATGTATACCTTTACATGGCAGCTTTAGTGCCTCTTTCAATATCTGAGCAAACTTGTCATCCTTACACCACATTTCACAATATCTGAACTGAGGACCTTTATGCATCTCCTCTTCATGAAACTGCAACCTTAAGGGAACATGATCTGCCAAGTTTTCAGTCGTATAATGCACTTTAGAGTCCCCTCATTGTAGTCCTCATTCCATATTCGTAACCACCCTATCAATCCTTAAGCAGATTCTGGTATCATCCGCATGCCTATTTGACCATGTGTAACTGGCACCATAACTTCTTATTTCTTGCGATTCACATGTGTGCAGACAATCCTTGAACTCTTGTGATTTCTCCATACTCTATTGGATTTCCCCGAATCCTATCATTTTCGTCAAGGACTGCATTAAAATCCCCTATGACACACCATGAACTGTGCATATTTTGTGAGATTGTCACCAATTGCTTCCAGAACTCCACCCATTGTTCTCTCTTATTCTGTCCATACACAAAGGATATATAGCATTTCCTGTTTGAACTCAGTTGCCACACTTCACACAATACCATCTGGTCAGAACAAAACTCAATATTGATCTCAAAAGTCCTATCGTCTCCACACCACCCATATTCTACCTCTTGGATGATGTTCATTGTTTATATAACTTCCCCATACTGGAAAGCAATTATTATAAACCCGTACATTTTAGCTTCAAATTTCTGTTTCCAATAGGTCTATCAGCCCTACCTTATTCACCAGAAGAAACTTTTTCAAGTCTTCTTGTTTATTTGGACTATTTAGCCCCATAATGTTCCAACTGATGATGCTCATTCTCAGTAGAGGTTCTCTAACAGTTTCATCATTTCCTGCACCATCTTCTTCCAATAATTCAAACGAGTTAGAACATGCAGCTGTTGCTTGTCTTCCTCCTGATCTTTGCTAGTTGGTGCAAGTCTTTTTCCGGGAGCTTGCACAAATCCATCCTCAGGCTGTCTCTGCTCCATTTGATGTTCTTGCTGGCTCTGCATAGATCTCCAGACCCTTGTTACCCCTGACTTCTTCCTGCATTCACTTACAATATGGCCAAAAAATGACAGTATGTACACTTTTCTGATCTCCACTCATATTTGACTTCTTGTTGCATCAATCTGCCCTGCTCATTAAGAAACTCTACAATATCTGGAAATTTATCTTCAATTTTAACCTCAATCAATAGTCAAGCGAACTGCATCTTGTCCTTGTTTCTTGTAGTTTTGTTAGTCTTGATAGGCTTACCATTATAGCTGCCCTACTTACTCAAGCTGCTTACACTCCAGTACTTCACATCTAACCATGGAAATTGCACCCATACTGGTAACTGTTGTGCTGCATTTCGATCCATCACAAATCAGCAGCCCAAAGGTTTAATTATCATCGATTTTTTGTCAAAAGAAATAGTGTCCTTCGCTCATTACGTTTCTACTCTCAGCTGATTCTAACCGAGCAAAAAGCAACTCATGACGTAAATCAACTACCCTTTCCAGGTCATATTGTCCCCAAATTCGCTTGAGAAACGGTTCAATTACAAAACCCGGGGGGGGGGTGGTTGACCCAACAACACAGCACATCACAGAACTCTCCCAAAATTCAATCTCACTTCTAATATCTTCTGCTTCAATTTGAGCATATTTTACTCCATTAATCGCAAAACATGGTATGAGTTACAATTCCTCTCCATCATCCATGCTAACGACTTAAGCATAGGAGTTGATATTACCTTGGTGATTGTGTGTGGGTTTTGTTTTTGGGGGGGGGGGTTGAGTATATATATATATATATGCACACTAGTTTTGATTTGCACCCAATGCATAACGATAACATTCTAATTATTTCTATTATAATTCAACATTGCAAAATAATTGATATCACCTTCGTGATTGTGTGTGGGTCGGGGTGGGCGTGAGTGTATATATATA